>VXBQ01005388.1:348497-411849 GCA_013400175.1 Phainopepla nitens | reverse complement strand
ATATTTAAATATATTTAAATATATTTAATTTAAAATAAATATATTAAAAAAAAAAAAAAAACCAAAAACCAAACAAACAAAAAAAACCCCTCTTTCCTCTCCCCTTCAGCACATCTTCACAGGAATTGCCCTGCAGGTAGGTTGGCACTTTAGCACCCCGTCAATGCATTCAGTGACAAAAACAATGGAAACAACAAAGCAAACCTGCCCTGCATGGGCAGCACAGTGACCAGCCAGAGACACAAAAATCATCAGTGGCAGCACAACAGGGGAGTTACAACAGCAGAGTCAGGGGAAGGGCCAGAGCAGCTCAGGCCAAAGAGGAACCACAGCCCCAGTGACTTGTCCTGCTCCCCAGCTTTAAACAAGATCACATATCAAGGAGCTGTGGTACAAATCTGTGTACCCCAGACCACACACCACCCCAGAAAGCAGAAAAGGGCAGCAGTGTCTGGTTCCAGGGGATCACACCAGATAATTCCCTGTTCACAGCAGTAAATTTGCTATAGAAGTAACAGCTGGTACATTCACAGAAGATACCTGAGGCCTCCTCCAAGAGCATTTGGCTTGGAAGAGGAAATTCATAAGCAGAAGGGTGATTCCAGTCACATCTCCAAGCTAAACAGCGTGGGAGAGAAGCATCAGTCTTATCCTGAGCATCACCTGAAGCTGAAAGCAGCATGGGGAGCAAAGCCAACAAGGAGCAGCCAAGCAACAAAGAGCAGCAGGAGAAGATGTGGCAGGACAGGTCTTCCCCTCAGCAAGAGGGCCAAAGACTTACAGTTCCTGCAGGCAGTGACAATGTTTTAAATAAAACTGTAAACCATTGTTTGAGGGCAGTTAGAGGGTGCATGCTTCTTACAGTACCCATATGAGAGACTATCACCTGTGGAATGCAGGTGATGACATGTGAGCATTGGCAAAGGTTGGCCTTCACATTTCAGCTCTAACTTCTTCCTAGTCCAGTTATTACGTCTTCCACAACCTGCCCTTGCTGCTCAAGCAGCTCTGTGAGGCCCAGCAGCACAGCCACAAGCTTCAAGACCAGTGTTCCTAGGGACAAATGTTTTCTCCCATTCTCAGCCCACTCCTTGTGTTTTCTAGCAAATGAGGAAGGAACTGATTTGCAGCACTCATTCCTGCAGCCTTCAGTTGGGAATATTATTCCTTTGCCCTCATTAGCACTGCAGGGAGCAATGCTTTGATGTGATTCTTAATGGCCTGAGGCCAAATGTCTACAAGCCTCAGAGAAGTGTCTTACAGGAGAGAGCATCAGCCTAGAGACCCAGTATCAGGATCCTCCCACTGGCACAAGCTTCCAGCACACCAGCCTGTGGGACACTCACAATCCTGTCTGGCAGACAGCTGAATGTTGCCCATTTTAAACATCCAGACAGCAGCATCTGGACAAAGAGGACAAAAATGGCCGCAGCCACTATTTAAAGCAGCTCCATATTCTTGTGTGTCTGATGGTGGGAGGCAGAGACACATTCCATGATGGACAGCGAGGACCCAAAGGGCATGGCCATGACAAGCAGCTTCTCCTGGCTTAAGTCTCATGTAAGCTTTGAACAATCCAAGTGTAAAACATGGCAGGAAGCTTGAACAAGGATGGAATTCTGACGTTTTATCCTGGGCAACACACATCATTTGCCTATATAGGTACAACTGTGTAAAACCTCTGGGGTGGGAGCAGCAGGCAAGGAGACCTGCTGCCTTTGCTAAAAACCCTCCTGCTGAGTTCCCTGCCCTCCCTGAAGCAGTCAGTCCCACCTCCCAGGGCATCATTCCAGGGGGCTTCATTTCTACAGGACTCTGCTTCTGGATAGTCTTCAGCAGACCCTGGGATCCAACTACCACCGTGGCTCAGATGCACATCTAAGTTGGCTGCAGTCTGCATGACAAAAATTCACAGTACATGTCCTTTGGGAATGCAACAAGAGAACAGCCTGTTGCTTCTTGCCACCAGGCAATAATTATTACAATCAAAAAGCTACTGCACTCTTACTTCCAAATGCTCAGAGACAACCTTTTGCTTAATAAATGCTCTTAAGTACTAAGACATTTTGAAGCAAGTTGCCTTTGGCAAGTGACTCCCCCCTGTGCTGTATTGAAGCTGGGTATTCCCTGACTGTCCTCACTGCTGGAACTGCACTCCTGACACTCCACAATGCTTGGGGTTCATGGGCTCTTCAGCCTTGGCTTGCCTGGGAGGAGGCAAGAACATCCTGCTGCCTTTGGAGCAGGTGGCTGAGAAGGGCCCTGTGGTTTCAGGTGTTCAGCAGCGTGCCACTGCCAGCACAAGGGCAGCTAAACCAACACAGAGAGCCAAAGGACTTCTCGTGTCTCTCCCCTCCACCCTCATACACTTGAAGAAGCAGCTGCACCCCACTGGTAAAAAAGACAGCACCAAGGTAGCTCCAGTGTCCCACTAAAAAAAGACACCTTGTGTCCAGCTTTGGGATGCAAAGTGAGCAGGTTGGTATCAGTGCCTGTCAGAGGGACACAAAATGCCACCAGCTGGGGCATGGGGACATTGCCAGGGCAAAGGGGAGAGGAACACCAAGGTTTGCTTTACATTAACAGACATACATATCTAGAACAGTTAGTCCTTTACAGCCTCATAAATTAGTGAGCCCACAGAAACAGGAGCCTCAAGGACATGCCAAAATCCTGTCGTGCAAACCATGTTAATTATGATAATGGCCAGAGTTTAATAAGCCAGTTCCTGGCTCCCACACTTTCACCTATAAAACACACATATTTTCAAGGCCAGGGGATCTCAGAAATACCTTCCAGCCATCTAATTGTCTAAACCCCAGTGGCACAAAAAACACGTTAGAGGGTTCGTGACACCCCATATCCCTTTGAATTTTTTTAGTAAAAAAAAAATAAAATAAATCAGATGAAAGGAAATTCCTCCTCCGTAAACCCCAACTAGTCACAGCAATGAAACAAATGAGTCTGCACAGGCGGTGTGGTGGCAAAGGAGACAGGAGGGCAAGAGGAGGGAGATGTGAGAACGGCGAATCATCTCCTGTGGGGAGCTCCTGGATTGCTGGCTGCGCGGCTGCGGCAGCTGACGCCGCCGTCCCTCCGGCGCCCTGGCAGAGATCCCTGCCCGCTCCAGACTCCTGCCCCTGCAGCCTGCTGGCAGCACAGCCCTGCCCAGCGTGGAGCCTGGGAGGTGAGGAGGGCGAGCTGCCGAGCGCTAGGACCTGAGCTCGCGGTCGGGGTTCATGGAGAAGGGCTCCAGGCGCTCCCCCTCGGGCAGGAGGCTGTTCAGCCGCTCCATCAGCGGCACCGTCTGGTCGATGCCCATCTGGATCCGGCGCAGGATGGCAGACATCTCGTTGACCTTCTGGATCTGCTCCGCGTACTTGGCGTACTTCTTCTGGCGCTCCTGCATGAGGCTGTAGAGAGTTTCCACGGAGAGGTCCATCTGTGTAAGAACAACAAGCAGAGCGAGGCTCGTTAGGCCAGCTGCTGCCGCAGAGCTTCCAGCGCACCGTCCTTCCCAAAAGCAACCACCTCGGATGCTCCGCTAACAGGAGGTGACAGACAGGTCCAGAGGAGCTCCTCGGAAGGTACATAACCACCTAGTCATGGAATGGGATGATTCAGAGTTGTATGCCAGGGAGGACACGTGATGACCTCAGTTCTCCACCCAAACACCTAAACATCTGATCAGAAAATTCTTTATTTGCAGGACTGAAAGCCAACAGGCACTGCCAAGGATTTCCCAATAAACCAACACACGCATCCTCCAAGTTATCCAAATCCAGAGAACCCGTGGCCTCTGCCTACACCTGAACTGTATTTTCACTGGAGATCGTTCATTTGAAAGCATTAAGCTCTACCACAGTTGCTACTGCTAATTTTTCTCAGTTTAGCCAGGTTACTCTGCAGCTAAGCCACAGCTGTTATTACCATCGCCATGTGGAAACTCCTGCCTTGAGAGAACCACAATGGATTGTAGTGTCCCTAATTTCCCTGAAACCCAAAAATAAGAGTGTTATAAGTGACCCCAGGAGAGACATTAAGTAAATTAGCCATGCAATTAAACACAGTCAGTACCCAAACATGGCTCGAGCATGATGACAATGACAGGAACTGCAGTGCTGTTCCTGCCATTGAGAGATGCAGGCAGCCTTTATAATTCACAGCCCATTTTTCTGTTCAGCCAGACCGGCAATCTCCAGGCAGGATTCAGCCAGTAGCTGCCAGTACCTTACACACAAGCCCAGTCAGATGGTTTAAGCTGTTTTACATATCCTAAGATATGTACCACATGTTCCAAGAGCTCGGTAACAGGGCTGCTCCAAGCCCTCAAGTGCACACTCGAAGCTCTGCTGCTTTGGCTCACTGTAGCTGCACTTAACAACCCTAGTGACTCCAGTGCTCTGGCTCTTCCAACTGGGATGTCTTTGTGGAAGGCAGTCCCCTGGCTTGGGACTCAGCACAACCCACAGTGGCTGGGAGTGCAGGACAGAAGAGAACACACACTGAGCAGTTTTAGCCCACTGCCATCTCTTACCACTGTTTTCCCAAACCTTTCCCATTTAACTGCTCCCAGAGGAAGGAGATCACTGCTCAGGATGAAGCAGCCTCAGGGAATCGATGCTGAGAACTCCTGGTCTACCAAGAAGCACAGGTTCAAACAACATCCCTGTCCTGAACTGTGTGACAGAGTCATCCTATCTGGCGGAGGACAGTGACTGTACCTGTCACCAGGGACAACACACAGTTATCAGTGCAGTGCTAAGAAAACTCAAGGTGCTGACCTGACCTGACCTGACTGACACAGCACTGAACAGGCAGGTGCAATCCTGACCAGTGTCCAGTGCTGGGGGTCTGCAGGGCAGAGCCTGCAGCAAGGGAGGACTGGGTGGAAATGGTGCAGCACTGGAAGGCCCCACTGAGGAGAGAGGGCCCAGCAGAGAGAACTCTGCCATCCCACTGGTGGCAGCAGGGTTTGACACTGGGGATAAACTGCTGCAGCTGGATGTGCTGACAAACGTCTCTTTCAAGCCCTGGGGAAGAGGTCAAGTCAAAAACAGTCGGGCAAAAAAAATGGTTTTTTGAGAAACCGAAGTTACAAACAGCATTGAAAACAAACACACAAGTTTCTGCTCAACTGTCATGGGGATTAGGGGGCATTTTTGCCCCCATCACCTCCATCAGAGCTGCCTACAGTACCAATTGACCTTTTATTTCACCTGCACTTTCTACTGCTCTCCGGCTGAATTCTTCCTCTCTGCCTCTGTGCTTTCCTGTGAATTCCCTCCTCCATGCCTTCATGCACGGGACAAAATAAAAACCAGCAGAGCAGGAAACTCCAAATAGAGTGGAAACAATTTAAGCCTACACAGGGGTTTCTATTAAAACCCCAGCTTAATAATTTAGTAGCTTGGCGCTAGCTCTGTAAAGAGGAGTGTGTAAAAAAGCAGACCACCACCAACCAGCAAGTTCAATCCAGTGCCTAAAAACATCCTAGCTAATGAGAGACAGTGGCCTGGAGGGGCAGCCAGTGGGGAAATCTGCCAAAAGCCAGCACGCCTCATTAAATGGAGCAGTGTAAGGACCCAGGCAGAAACTTCCTCTGGTTCTGAAGTTCTCCTCCACGTGGCCTCACAGCACTGTACAAGAAGCAAAGCCAGCACCTACCAAGCTTTCAAGAAAAGAACACCCAAGGGTCCCCTTTCTCTCCATTCCAATAATTTCCATCTGCTGACTTTTAGGCTCTTTGTGTCAGTATGAGTAACACCCACTAACTGGTGGGGAACGAGGGGAGAAGCTGATGCTGACCTGCAGTAGGAAGAAGAAATGCAGAGTGGCCTCCAAGCACTTTGCTACCTTTGGACACATTCACAACAGCCATAAAGAAAGCTGCCTCACAAGAAAGAGAAAGGGTGGAAGTAAGTGTTTCCTATGGTTTCCTTACACCTCCCATCCAGGTTTGCCTGCTGAGGGAGGCCACAGCAGCTGCACAGCCCAAGACACAACAGGGAGAACTGAAGTGGAGCAATTGCAAGGGAAGGTCAATTTTTACTCAGTCTGAACCTGGTATTTTTAACTATTAAAAAGAAAGACAACTACATGCTAATTCCTGTAGAGAAATGCCAATGTCTCTCTCAGCTTTCCTTGAAGCAGGCCTAAGTACACAGTTACATCCTTCCTGCCTCCTCCCCGTCCAAGGAGCTCCTCCAGTGCCAGACCTTGTGCTTTTACCTCTCCTGGCATGCAGTCCCATTCCTCTGGCACTCGGATGGGGCCTTCAGACTCTGAGGATCAGCCCTATTTACCCACCACAGAGACTAACCCTGGGTGCAGGAATCCTTAATGAGCAGGGAACATGCATAAGAATCCTCACTCCTATCTATTTGATTTCATACATCATACAGTAGCAATAAAAAGCATCTGGAAAAGGGGAGCTGAGGTAGAGTCTGGTCCTTTGCCTACAGCCAAGGCAGTCCAAGACAAACTCGAGGGTCAATGAGTGAATTTGCCTTCTCTGAACAGTTTCCATTGACTCCCACGTCCCTAACACGAAGCCCTGACACATTCTCATCTGAAAACATTCAAGTCTCAGCTTTCTTGACCATCCCAGACTGTGAAGCTCTCTGGGAAGCCCAGCAAGACACCCAGAGCCAGTAGTTCTTCTCTGTCCTACAACCATTTGAGAGTGTTTATTTGAGCCATTGGTTCTGCTCTGGTTGCTTCAGGCCACCAGAGCTGCAGACAACTCCCAATCGCCCTGGACCCACCAGATATGACAGATGTGAAGCAGCATTGTCACCAGCCCTGACAACCTCACCATCACCAGTCTGTCCTTCAAATATCACCACTCAGTAAGCCACGAACATCCCCAGCTTAGTGGGACAGAAAAGTTTCTGGAGAGTTAAAAGACTGGACTTTAAGCTTGTTAAGAAGCATCAGAACAAAGCAGAGGGCAGAGCCCAGCATGTGATGTTTAATTTTTATCAAAGCAAGAGGTTCTGCCACATCTGGAGTTGAGGAAAAAAGATGTGTTCTCAATGAAGGAGTGAGAGCTCCTAATGCACATGTTATTTCTTTCCAAAACTCATTCCTCCTGTCAAAGCAGCAGACCAGAGGCTGGACATGCCCAAAAGTAGAAGACAGGATCTTTCTCCTCTTCCTACATCAAAAAGGATGGAGGTGTTTCTTCAGTTGTTCTTTCAGAAGCATAGGATCATAAAAATGGACAAGCCAAAAACTCACCCTCCATCATGACACACTTTTTTTGTACAGCCAGTGACATTCAGAATTTGTGCCTGTTTCAAAGCTCATGCCTCCTCTGTGGATTATCATCAGCAGGACACTAATTTATGCCTCAGCTTCACATTTAAACATGAAATGACATCTACTGGGCTTTTCTTTTGTCAAATGAAAACAGATTAGTAATTACTTCCAACAACACTGCAAGATGGATATTTCCTCACTTAAAAGGGCCCCAGCACAGCCCCTCCTACTACACCATTCACATTGTCAGCCCTGGGTCTCCTCTGCATTACACAGGCCCATTTGTAACACCACACTGATGAAACACAAAAACAACTGAGGATACTGTCAGACATCTTGCACACCATAAATTCTTGCATTCATTTAAAAATTCTTCTTGGCCCACACTGCCAAACAGAATAAAGACATTAATTTAGCCCACAAAAAGACTGAGGTCAGCACTGGCCAATGCCCAATTCTTTCCAAGAGACCACACTGAAAACAAACCAGTGCCCATATATACACATATATACACACACATATATATACACACTTCTTACCTGACAAGGTTTTACAGTACCCCTGTACTCACCCTGGCACGTGAGTTTTCTAAGCTCTCAGAAACAGAGGTCACCTCTTGTTAGTTCAATTACTGAGAGACTGAAAACTGCAGCTAGACACATTTTCCCTGGTTGCAGAACATGCAAATGCAATCAGAAGTTCATTAAACTTGGAATTTCTAGAGAGGCACTGCTGACATTCATAACAAAACAAATACATCTCATAAGACAATGTTTGGACATTCCCAGCTTCTCCAGTCCCTCCTAAAATGCCAAGAAGGCAAGAAGATGTTTTTGGTTCCCCCCACATTTAGTAACAGCCTTCAAGAGCTCAGCCAGACATGCATCTGTCCTGTGTCCTTCTGTCCCAACTATTTCCTCTATGGCTGCCCCTGCAAAACACACAGCTCTTAAGGTGCAATCCTTATTCCAGAAAGTTCTTTTGCTATAACAGCACTCTGAGCACAAGCAGCCTTTCCTTCACATTGTCAGGTGCTTGGCTGGGGTTAAATGAACAATTCCTGCAGCTGCACACAAACCCCATCAGAAAGTGGCAGGCGGGAACATGACTGCATGGAATATTAGTCATGATGTGCTGGTGTGAAAATACTTTTCAATCAGCACACTTAAAACTGAAAACAGCTCCTCTTTCTGTACTGCCTGACAACAAATGTGCTCAATGAATGGCTTTTTTTTTTCTCTTCCCCTCTGTCTTTGATAATGTCACGCAAAGTCAGCACAATAGATCGTGATGACTTCCTGATGCTGGGAACAATCCTCTGTTTCTCCCACTCAGCACACACTGGTAAGTGATAAACTGGCTGGGCAGCTTCTGTGCCAGGGTACAGAACAGAGATGGCCACCCCCTCCTCCTCAGCTTCAGCCATGAGTACAGCTCTCATGGAGCTGCACCCTTCCTCTGCCCCACTGCCAGGTAAACAACTATAGTTTCTGTTTAGGCTTTCTTTATCACATCTAAGATGGAATCCACTGCCAAAATATTCCTCTTGCTCCTTCTGTGATCTGTCGCTGCTGTAAACAATTGCTAAGGGTCATTCTGTCTAAGCATTGCACAGATCACAGTCAAATTAGAAAACGAGGAGTAACCATTTTAACTGGCTCTGGAACTGAATTATAGCAATATTAATAGATACATCAAGGCCCTTACTCCTAAATTAAACCCATGCTTAGTCCCATAGTTCTACAGTAGATGGATACTTCATATAGTAGATGTATCAACATAAGCTGCTGCACCTGTAGGATCAAGATTTAATTATTGTGAGAGGCCTTGAGACACAGAAAAGCATTCAGAATTCCAAAGAATAAGAAGGTTTATTCTTGAAATAAGCTTTTCCACCTTTATATCAGTCTTCCCTTGCCTATTGTGTTATTGGACAGGATGTGTTTGTCACTCCCACACAGTGTGGCCTCCTCAGCCCACACCTCCCTCCCAGCTGCAACTGGAGCCACCAACACCCCTCTGCCAACTGGCAGGCCCTCAAGATCAAGTTATGGCTCCTATCACTGACTGGTGCTAAAAAAAGAGTCCCAAAGCTATGGCTGAAACAATATCTACCTCTTGCCCAGACCTAATGCACCCACAGACTTCCAAGTGTTGAAAAAAAGGCAGGGCCCCACTTCACAGAGGTGGGAGAAGATGGGCAGCAAAACCTGACAGCCAGCTCTCCAGTTTGGACACATCTCTGTCACAGTCCCATTCTGCTGATCTGTCTTTACTTTTATTTCCCTCAACACCACAGATACCCATCATCTCTGTCTTTCAAAACAGCTGAACCTTTTCACAAAAAGCAAGTGAAACTCAGGGCACTGCAAAGCAGCAGTCACACCAACCTCCTTCAAAGGAGCTGAATTATCACAAGCTTAGCTCTGCACCTACAACCTCAAAACAAACTGAGTCTTCCCAGCCTCTCTTTTCTTCAGTGGTTTGGTCTTGTGGCCCATGAGCTGGCCTGACCACCAGCCTGACAGTCACAAACCAGCAGGATCACACAGTGGAAAGCATCATCTCTCCCCCTGCACGTGATCCTGGGCTCAAACTCAGTGCTTGCTGTGGCTGTATCAGACTTCAGTGCACAAGATTCCTAAAAAAGCAGAAAGGAAAAAAACCCCAAAAAATCTGATTTTACCAGTAACCTTTCTAAGCTGTCACCAAGAAAAGATCACAGTAATTTCTAGCTCATTGTCTTTGATTAATAAGAACACCTTTTAGGCTTTCATTTGCTGCTTTTGTAGAACAATGGACATCCATCTAAGAAGTCACCTCTAAAATTCACCATAGCTAAAAATGTTAAGTTACACCCTAAGCATTAGAAACACTTTCATACCTATTCTAAGTAACCAAGTTTAAGGAAAATAAATACAAATATCCCACCTAAACAAGATTATTGCACCTGTGTGTGCAATGTTCTCACAAACCTCTCTTGTGGAATACAATTCCACAGCAATTAATAACACATTCCTGATCTGTCTTCAATTAGCTGTTCCTGGAAAAGAAAAAAATACGCATCTGTTACAGATCTACTGCCTAAATGATAACTTGCACAACTCTTATTTCAAGGCTACCTAATAATTCTAGAAAACACAGCCTTCAATCTCCTCATTTCCTGATTTTATGCTGCTGACACATTACCTGCTCACAACACTCCTATACCCAGACAGAGCTTGAATGTTACAGGACAGCAGCAATTACAAATGGTTTTTACCCTTAGGGAGTTATCTTACAATACATTTCAATTTTGTACTTTCAACATGTCAGAATGACTAGCTTTAAGCACGTTGTTTTTCACATCACAAGTAAGCTTTGATTTGAAAAGAGATTACCACTATCATTAATGAGATGTTTCTCAGAAAACACCACCATTCTCATTTCAGAGTGAAAATAGTCAGCATCATTACATTTGCAAACCATCTGCTATTTATTTTCAGCTTCACAGATGGGACCTGATAGCTGTAGGTCTTCTCTTCCACATGTCCTACACAATTTAGAAGGGAATGATATTGCTGTGTTTAGTCAGAGTCAGACACACTAGAAGAAAATTATATTTAAGCAGAAAATGCACTTAAATCTGTTCTCATAGATTGCAAAGGAGCCGAGTTCTTTATTTCCTACTGTGCATGAAGTGCTAAAGGGATTGTCTAAGACTCTTTTTGCCCCTCTTTTTTCTCTGGGGAACTGCAAACAAAGCTGTGTTCACACACCCTGACACACTCATACTGCCAGTCCAACACATCTGGGTGCATCAGACCTCCCTCCATGTGCTCTGCACATGCCTTGGATACATGCAAGAAGGCTGAAGTGTTAGATGAGCATGGACATGAGCCCAGCAGTCAGGATTTGGGGATTTCTGGACACCTGAGAGCCCTGATGAAGCTTTAGCTCTTTTCCTGCCAGCCACATTTCTCATATGGAAGTCCAAATCAATTTCCCTTCACCAGGGAAACTCCAAGGCATGTCAGTTCTAACAGAGTCAGTCACTGATAACCTGCAAAACTCCCAAAATATCTATTTGTAGCTCTACATCAGCTCTTCCTTCCATGTTTGAAAATGAGCCAAGTACACTCCATTGATGTTAAGGGGAGGAGCTACTCCTTCATTCCCAGAAGAGAGACTTTCAAGGCTGACTCCACCAAACTTCCACAGTGCTGAAGCTCAGACATCCCAGCAATTTTCTGGAGGTCACAACATCTGTGCAGTAAATCTTTGGCTTCAGGAAAGCCTCAAGGAAATCTTGAGCACTGTAGATCGTTTACAGAGCAAGCTCTTCTGAGGCTATAGACTATTGTTCAAAACACAGTAACAGGAGTACAAACCATCAGAGATCAGTGATTCACACAAAAGTTCAGTGTGGCAGTAGTGCAAGCTCTGATCCACTCTGAGCATTCATTTTTATTGTGTTCAGCTGCAGTGGCCTCAAGATTCACAGAAAGCTGAGTATTCCTTTTTTCTTTTTTATGTCTACAAATGAATCTCTAGAATAAATTGATCAAATGCAAGAAGGCATTTCAAAGTTTGTACTACAATCTGGCAGAAGAACTTGAAATTGAAAAGTAAGTAGTTCAGTTTCTGTGTAGCCTTAGGTCAGGCATAAGAATTAAATTCTATGGACTGGATTAAGCAAAAGGAAAAGCTACGACCCAAGAATCCTTTCTGACCTTAAAAACTCTTATAAATTCTTTACCATATACTGCTCTTGCGTTGATTTCTTTTACAACTGCTACCTGAGCCTCTTTTTCAGCTGGAACTCATCTGATTCTGTCTTTCAGACAATTTGCAGCAAGTCCCAGCAGCCACTCTCCAAATGCATCGCTTGCTGTTCCAGTTAAAAAAAAGTTTCAAAGTCTTATTTTTTGTCCAGTTCACTACAGTTTTGGCACAGTTCATACACATGATTACAGAGAATTCTACTATATTATGGTTCAGTATTTCATCCAGGCTTCTAGAGGTAGATGACACATCCAGTCAGGAGCAATGCCCACATGAACTAATTAATAGTAAATCATATGTTTCATGCCTCAGAGCAGGGTTGCAATAATGGCTAATAAATGTTCTCATGTAGAGGCATTCATGCCCCAGTGGCACAGAAATATTTAGGAAACCCTACCCTTCATAAAAAGCGAGATGAGCAGATTAACTTGCACTAAGGCTTTTTAATGCTTTCAACATGAAGTCATTCTCTGCAGATCCCATCTGATTATTACCACAATGCTAATTATGGGGCTGCTAACACAAGGTCCACCCTGCTCCCTCAAATCTACCAACTGCCATCTTAAAGTCATCAGTGCAACTCCAAACATTTGCAAGTAAGGCTGGCTAACCTGTCTAAAACCAAGATTAAACTGCTGAAAAGCTTCTAGCCAATATTGCTGGCACCTCCACACCCCATCCCAATTCTCATTTAAGGACAGAGTTGACACCTTTAAAATCAATTCAACACTGAAACAGGAAGTAATAGTTTAGAATGAAACCTTGTAAAGTGATTTTTCCTATATCAACACAATCCTTGAGGGAGGGAGAAGGCCAGTTTTAATCTACATTAATGCTAAACTGATTTAGACAGAGAAATCATGTCATTTTCTGTCTTCATTTGACTAAGCCAAGCAAGCAAAGCTTTTCCAGTTTCCTCCCCAAGGTTCTCCACTCCCCACAAACCCTTACAGCCCTTTTCTTGTGTTATGAGCTCTCCTTCCCTGAGCATTATGAGAGCTGCACACTGAGAGTGTGTCAGATGAGGTCCCTCAGCTCTGTGCAAGACAATCAGCATACCCTCATTTCCCCTGAAGTACAAACTGTGACACACCCCAGACTGATACTTGCTTTCTTCCTATCTCAAATCCCTTTCATGCCCAAATCCACCATCAAGTCTGCTAGCTCTGTAATGAAATCTAGCACTTCTGATTCCTATTTGAAGTTCAACAATGTTGGGGCAGAACATTGCTGGAGGTTTTTTCCACCTGGGAAAACAAGGCTAGCATAAGAAATCCAGTTTAAGCAAGCTGTGAGAAGGAACTGAATTATATTGCTCCTGGTACCTGATGACCACAAGCTCCATGCACTAATCCCACTGAAAGTGTTACTAAAATGCTTTGCATGCTAGGCTTGGGGTCTTTGGGGGCAGTTTCTTAAGCACCTAAGCTCTATAATAATACAAACCTTTCTGACTGCTAGATACTTGTTCCAGCTTACTTTTCTTCCTTGGAAATTCATTTGTGGAAAGGATTCCAGTTTAGATCTTTCCTCAAAAGGCCATAAAGCACAAGAGAAGGAAACATGCTGGAACTGATTACACACATGTATTCTTGGAGCAAGGAACTAGTCCTTTTTATGACACCAGACAAAGCAGTGCATGTCAGCAAAATAGATTTCAGACCGTCACCAGTGCAAACAATCTTTGCTCTTCCTTTATGACTGCTAGATCCCTTCATAAAGTTCATGTACAACAGAGCAGTGGTCATCTGCTCAGGCATACACTGCCAGACATTAATTCTCTGTATTTAAATAATAATTGTGAAGCCTTTTCAGGAGCATTTTCACATTTTGGTGCTGGTTGGTTAAGAAACACCACCCCACCACTTAGGTATTCAAGCTACTTGCACAGCAGACTGGAGAAAAATGAGCAAGATCAACTAAAGGATATAAAGATTAACATGTTTCCAGCTTAATAATACTGTGCATTTATTTCTGCATGGTGGTGCCTGTTGAGATTCCAGTCTTTATAAACAACACTTCATGCTGATGAGAGGAGAAATAAAGAGCTGGATAGATTGCCACAGTCCTCATCCATCAACTTCCAAGATGCCAGAGACTAAATTTAAGGTATTGATTTCTTACAGAACACAACGTTCCCTAGTTTTTTTCTAAAGGGCAGTGTGGCATTAAATCCCTTGAAAAGACAAGTGGCATTTCAAGTGAGGTTCTTCCCCTTTTCAGAAATATCATAGCACAAAGAATTCTCAGGCTCCTTTCCCTGGATTTAGGGCATTGGAAATTTAAGTCTGTGAACCAAAATGCTCAATTTTGCTTGCAAGTTAACACAGCTTCATCTAGAACATCTTTATACGTTGTATCAAAATTAAATACATCTCCATTTTCACTTTTGCTAGGCTTCTTTTAACAGGCTTACCTTCGATTCCCTGAGCTCTCCCCTTTAATAGTAGCTTCATGGGCTGGTCCCTTTGAGTCTTAAAGCAAAGGCCTGAAGCTGAAGGTGCACTTTGGACTTAGTAAGGCCATTCACCTTTAGCTGGCCTAATTCAGTTGAGTCAGAAGGTGCATCACTCTCAGGGCATGTCTGCTGAAAACAGATTTCACAAACAGTCTTGGAAACTCAGGTCTGAAACCACCTACAGAGAAACCATAACTAAGAGCAATGGCAATAAACACCTCACTCAGCTGAGTCCTGAAACAAACCAAAGCAAAGACCAGGCAAAAAAACACCTCCCTGAAACTTCCTCTTCATTTGAGGAAGGGACATTCCCTGAAGGGACACTGCCCAGCTGTGACTGGAGCTCGGGATGAATCCCAGGCCCTTCAGCTCTTTCTGCCCACGGAGGGATGGAGTCAGGAGAAGTGCCTGTGGTGTTCCACACCAGAGCAGAAGCTCTGTGTGCTTACAGCAGATGTGCACCTTGAGTCTCACTGCAGCTGTGGCTGCCACAGTCCCCAGCCAGGCAATGTCCTGCCAAAGCTTCTGGCCCAGATCTCATTCATCCCTGGTGATGGAACAGCTTCCTGCACTTAGGACAGCTTTTCCCTTTAGCACCACCTTAAGGGACCTTGCCCTTAAAATTCCAGCAGGGAACATCAGGCTGCCAAGAGCTGTCCCTACCACAGCCAGCCCTCCCACCCCCACGGAGAGGGCTTTAAAGCCATGGGCCGTGCCCACAGCAAGCCCATCCTTCCCTCAGGGAACAAAACCATGTCCATGACTTCTGCACACCACATTTCCTAGCAGGTTCTGCCACAGGATGATGGGGTGTCCCTGATAGAAACCCACTTTATGTCACAGAAACAATGTAATTGCAAATAAAGGTCAAAAGGCCACATAGCATTCACAAAAAGACAAACTGAAATCCCTAAATCCCCAAATTGTTGGGCACACGCAGTGACATGAATGGCTGAATCACAATTTATGAGTCTTAAATACATGAGATAAGCTACAACACGCTTGTATATAAAAGTGATTTTCTTGTCATATGCATTAGACTTGCTGCTTATAGGAAATAATGCTTGAACTTCTGCTCATAATTAAAAAAGCTGAACTACATTGGGAGATGTGATGTTGTGTTTGTGTGGCTGCAAAAGTTATTTATTTGCCAAATACTAAGGGATGTATTTCTGGACAGCTTAAGTTAATACTAGAGAATCCCATTATAATTACTTTTTTGCAGCAAGCTGGTAAAGTTAAAAAACAAAACAAAACAAAAAAGAAACCAAAACAAGTCAAATCCATATACATGCTATTCTGAACTATTTGTTCCAAATAATGAGCTACTCCCATAGAAGAGTTTATAGGTATGAAACAAGCCATACATTGCAATTTGTTGCATGGCAAACGAGTTACTGATATTAATGCCTGCCTGGACAAAATTTATTTAACTACTGTAAATATAAAAGTAATATTTATTATATTTGAAAATGTGGGGGGTTTCCCCCAACTCTCCCCCATAGATGTGTGCCAGCTTAGACTGAAACATTTAAAATCTCATCTTGTCTTGTAAAAACTGCTCTGTTTTCAACATTATTGGCAGTCTGGGATTCCTATGGTAATAAAAGCTACAAATAACACTGCATTAACATTTCTTTTCAAGGCAAAGCATCAGAGCCCTCCCAGTAACACATTCCAAATAAATTTTAAGCTCAGTGTATCTAAGAACTAACTACATTTGCTTTTGGGGGCACATCAGATACTTCAAAAGCACAACTCCACTGACAGTGCTGGAAGTCTAGTAAGAAATGCTGAAGATCTTTTCACTCAAAGCTTTTTTGAAAGGAGCTTGGAGGGCTTTCAGTTTCCCTTTTGCTTTCATAAAAAGAAGACAGGCCTCAATTTTCATGTGTGACTACTAATTTTTGGATTCTTACTTTCAGATATTTTGGAAGATGTGATTTCTGAGAAGCTTAGTACCTTGTGCACACAATAACCCTTTTTTGAGGCACTGAAACTAGACTGCTTTGAAGGCACACAAAATCATGGGTCCTTTCTGAAAATTTAGCTCTGCTCCCCAGCTTTCACCTATTCTACTTGTTTCCCATTCCTTGGTATTCAACAACCCCTATCCCATGACTCTTGAAATTCTCTCCCTGGCACCCAAAACAGATATCCTCCACTGGTAAGGACTCAATGTAGAGTAATCCTCTCCCCACCTATGTGCTGCTTTTCCCCATTCACACCTTTAGAGCTGGTCAACATTTGCCTTCAAACTAATCTGGTCAGAAACCCTCTGTTTTGCAGATCACAGAACTGGTGAAGAGAGCACGTGTGGCTCTACCAAACCCACAGCAGCTAGAGCTCCTCAAAACTTCAAATGACTAACAATGCAAATCTACAGTATTTTTCCCAAAAAGATGCAAGCACACCCTCCCTTTTTTTTATTTTTTTATCTTGACAGAGAAGACAAAACCTCTTGATTTACCCCTAGGTAAATCCCTCCCTCCCAAAACCAAAACTCATTCTGGTATGAACAACTGCTGAAAAAAGGCACCTGAGTCAATCACCTTCCATCACATCTTCAATTCTTTCCTCTTCAAGGAGTCTCTTGGATAAATGTACTTCTGCTCAGGAGGGAACATTCACAGCCACCTGGAAGCTGCACAGGTTCTACATTTAGGAGCAGCTATGGATCCAGCCAATGCTGCAGAGAAACTCTGGCTACCCTGGGAAATGGGATGGAGAGCAAAGCTGGACTGCACTGCTCCCTGAAGGCACCGAGTGCACAGCTGGGTCTGCTCAGACCTGCAGGCACTACTGTCCTGCAAGCAGGGTTTATTTTCTTTACTCTTTCTCTTTCCTATTCAGAACCATTGTAATTCACAATGTGTGCTGGTTTGCAAACCACCACAGTCAATTCTGAGTTATTGAGGACCAATTAATTTACAGCAGTACTTCTGAGTTTTGACAGAATCCAGGAAACTTCTTTCCTGGTGACACAGACAATGAACAAAAGATACTTGCTCTGGGACATTTTGTCAAGGAAAGACTAAAAAAAAAATCCTGGCTGCAGGCAGTGTGAGTGTAGCACTTTATACAGCAGGACTATTAGTACAGTTGGAGTCTGAGAAGTGAACACACCTCAGACAAATGGTAGGAAATCAGAGACTGAAGCTCACCAACATTTTGTAGAAAGTTAAAAACATCAGTCACTTGACAAGTCTATTATCCAAAGAAAAAACACTTCAGTACTTAGAGTGTTAAAAGAGTGTTAAAGAGAGGGAAAGGGAAATGTTGGCCACCAAAACGAGGATAAAAGAATTCACTGTCCCAGCTCGTGCACACATTCTGCTTTTCACAATATCCTTGATTTTCTCTTTCATTTTTATGCTTTACTAAAGGTCAAAGCTTTGTGTACATGGCGAAACTAAATCATTGCTGACAAATTGGTGAAGCCAAAGGTGATTTCCTTTGTCTGCACTTGTAAGGAGAGACATCCCCTGTTCTGGTTCAGCTGCACCCTATGTTGTCAACAACTGGCAGCAGTGGCTCGATTTAGTGCATCAAGGAGAGCCCAAACAATTTGGAAAGGATGATTTAAGCCAAGTGGGTCCCACCCAGATCCTCCAGAACACACATGCAGAACAGCCAAAGCAAGAAAAACATTTAAAAATTATTAGGAAAATGAACAGTAAAAACCCACCAGATCTGGCAGAGGGGCTGAAAGCATCTGAAGTTACTTAAAAGTTGTGACCAAAAAAAAAAAAAAAACCCAAAAAGAAAATACCCAAAAACCCAAACCACAGCTGATTTGTCAGTTCCCTGACTTATAGAATTCCCCATTTCTCCATCATTTTGTCAGAGGAGGCTGTTATAAAGAAGCTAGTGAGAATATCAGTAACATCATTTAATTTATCTTAGATGAAAGACAATTACATGCCTCATGAACCAGAAGAAAACCACCCTAGCTAACTTGAAAGGGGCTCTGCCACTTGCCCTACAGAAGGCAAACTCAAATAATGAAGATTGCACTGGTGGTGTCTGCCATGACTTTAAATCATGTCACTATTCCCTCTCACACTTTAACAGCCAAAAGAATTACAATCTGCTTGGATTAATGCAGTACACTGTCATTAGGCTGGCAATTAAATCCCATTTCTGAGATTGTGTGATCTGAGTCACCAACATCTGCAAATATCTTTACATCTTGTGTAATAGCTGGCCTCAGATCTTGATACACCAAAGTAAAAAGGCCTTTTTAATGCTTCCCACATTATTTTGGACTTACAACTTCATGATGACAGCAGCTTCTCAAAACAGCCCATGAATCAAATTTATTACCCAGTTTGTCATGTGGGATTTTCTTAACTCTAAGCCAATAGAGCAACAACAAATCAAGGTCAGTGTTTATACTGCGTGAATAAAAATTAACCACATGCTCAAAAAAACATTTTTTTTGACACTGAAAAGGTATTTGGTCTCAAGGACTTTCAACATATGCAGAATTCACCAGCTCTTCGACATATCTGGGAGTATCTGAGAAAACACCTCAAGCAACATTCCCCTGTCATGCCAGTCTGTCTTGATTAAAAAAAAATAAAATCTGGCAGCCATTCAACTGCTTCCAACATCAGTAGTCACACATGAGAAAGACAATCTCCCATTTCAGGATGTTCATCTCAGGAATTAATTCAATCCCAAACAGTATCATTCAATATCTAAACAAATCAGTGATTTCCAAATGATGGTTTAGTGGTAAAAGCAGCAGCACAGGAGCCCGTTTTGCTGTAGAGGTCAGAAATGAGATGACATGTTATGGGCTTGGAAAACAAATCTAGCTCTACAAATCCACTGAAGTGCTATCTTCTGCAGCCAGAGATGATGTTAACATAACTGTTTCCTTCCTTAAATTAGAGCCTAACCACAGGGCATAATAAGATGCATGCTATACAGACCTAAATAAGGAATGCTACCTCCAAAACTTCAGTAATCTTTTACTTCTTCAAGAGCTGCTCGCAGCACTTGCCGCTGCAAGGAGCAGCCACTGTTGAGGGCCAGGCCTCCTCAGGCACAGGCAGCACGCACGCAGCCTGCCGGGAGCCACACCGGGTCTGAGGGACACCGGGTCTGGGGGGCACTGGGTCTGCAGGGACACCGGGTCTGCAGGGACACCGGGCCTGTGGGACACTGGGTCTGCAGGGACACCGGGTCTGGGGGGCACCGGGCCTGAAGGGTACCAGGCCTGAGGGGCACCTGGCCCGAGGGGCACACACCCACAGGGCTCCCCCGCCCCACCCTGGCCGCTCCGCAGGCGGCCGCAGCTGCCCCAGGGCCGTGCCCAGTCAGCCCCCACAGCCCCGGGGCCGTGCCCAGCCAGCCCCCACAGCCCCAGGGCCGTGCCCACCCGGCCCCACAGCCCCAGGGCCGTGCCCACCCGGCCCCACAGCCCCAGGGCCGTGCCCACCCGGCCCCACAGCCCCAGGGCCGTGCCCACCCGGCCCCACAGCCCCAGGGCCGTGCCCACCCGGCCCCACAGCCCCAGGGCCGTGCCCACCCGGCCCCACAGCCCCAGGGCCGTGCCCACCCGGCCCCACAGCCCCAGGGCCGTGCCCACCCGGCCCCACAGCCCCAGGGCCGTGCCCACCCGGCCCCACAGCCCCAGGGCCGTGCCCACCCGGCCCCACAGCCCCAGGGCCGTGCCCACCCGGCCCCACAGCCCCAGGGCCGTGCCCACCCGGCCCCACAGCCCCAGGGCCGTGCCCACCCGGCCCCACAGCCCCAGGGCCGTGCCCACCCGGCCCCACAGCCCCAGGGCCGTGCCCACCCGGCCCCACAGCCCCAGGGCCGTGCCCACCCGGCCCCACAGCCCCAGGGCCGTGCCCACCCGGCCCCACAGCCCCAGGGCCGTGCCCACCCGGCCCCACAGCCCCAGGGCCGTGCCCACCCGGCCCCACAGCCCCAGGGCCGTGCCCACCCGGCCCCACAGCCCCAGGGCCGTGCCCACCCGGCCCCACAGCCCCAGGGCCGTGCCCACCCGGCCCCACAGCCCCAGGGCCGTGCCCACCCGGCCCCACAGCCCCAGGGCCGTGCCCACCCGGCCCCACAGCCCCAGGGCCGTGCCCACCCGGCCCCACAGCCCCAGGGCCGTGCCCGCCCCGCACCTCCTTGATGCGCTTCACCAGCGCGTTCTGGTCGAAGGCCACGGCCTCGGCGCACTGGTGCAGGTGCTCCTGGTAGCGCAGGCACAGCTGCAGCACCTGCTGCGGGTCCAGCTTCTCCAGCCTGGCGGTGCTCGGAGACGTCTGCCCGCTGAGGAGTCCTGCAAAGCGAAGCAAGGCCCGGGGTTAATCCGACTGTTCACAGAGCTACCTCAGCCGCAATCCGAGAGGCAGCGGAACAAACCCAGCAGACAAGATTTAGGAGGGGTGATGAAAAGCTGATTCAGAATCATTCAAGGATGTTTTGAATTGACAGCAGAGCATAGAACAGTTTGCCACAGAGCTTGGCCTTCCCTGACAGGACGTAAACAGACTCTAAAGGCAGGTCCATAATGCACATCTCCTTGGTTTCCAGCCATATGCAAGTCCTGGTTTTTCTCCTCCACAAGCAATCCTAACCTGTGAAAAACAAGCCCTCTCCTAATTTATTAATGTTAGAAGAGGAAGGAGTTGAAATCTGCATTCTCAGAAGGGCACTGGAGTCATACTATTTTCACCAGACTCACGCAGCCAAGACCAGAGCTCTAAAAATTCACTGGTCCCCCAAAATAAACCTGAGTAAACAAACAGCCCACCTTGAGTTAAACTATTAGGGGTGAAATGTCCACATTTTGTCTACCTTGCCTTTTTTCAAGCTTCAAAACTCTTTTACCTTCTAAGGCTTTTCATTACACTCTCAAAGACTTGCATGAATAAAAATTAACCACATGCTCAAAAAAACATTTTTTTTGACACTGAAAAGGTATTTGGTCTCAAGGACTTTCAACATATGCAGAATTCACCAGCTCTTCTACACATCTGGGAGTATCTGAGAAAAATATATTAAAACTATACCTCTTTTTGTTTCTTTAATATGGAATTAAGATCCCTACTTACTTTCATGACCAGGTTTCACAAAAAGCTCACAAAAAAAAAAAAAAAAGAGACATAAAGACATTGGACTTTAAAGTGGGTCATTGGTAACATCCAGAGGAGCAAAACTGCCCAGAGAAATTTCTCCTGCCCATTGTTTGTTGCCTCTACATAGTGCAACTTGAGAATGTCTGCTGAGCCCAAGCACGTGTGTGCCACACTGACCACCTTCCCCACAGCAGCTGGAAAAAATGACACTAAACTCTCAGGCCATCCTTTTTTTGTTATTTCATTTACTTACTTTCATTTAATTTTCCTTCAGCATTAGCACAACTTTTTTCTTGTTGGGACACCATCTGTGAAGAACTGCACATACACACAATATGCTTTTCCCAAAACATCCATCAAGCTATGTAAACTGAATTCAGTGACTGCACGCACGTGCCCTCTGGGACTCTCATTTTACAGACAGGAAAAGACATTAAAACAGCAAATGTAAGCAAGTATCACACTAAGCAATTAAAAAGTAATAAATGCCAGTTATTTGGATTGGAAAAGCTCTTCTAAGAATGTACCTCAGTGGAAAATGGAAAGTATTCTGAATGGCCCCCATGCCTATTGGAAGCTACAACTGGTGACACAGAGTTCTTGCTGAAGCACAAGAAGAAGACAGAAACCAAAAAGCAAGTCAGAAGTATCTTATGAATATGAGCAACTTAAACCTTTTTGAAAACATTTGCAGACCAAAATGAAAATAAAACTAGGACACTAACTTCATCAAATATGAAGAAGGTTTACATTCCATCAACACTCAACATCTTATTCTCCCAGGATGCTCTCAATTGCTCTCCACACAAAACCTCATCATAAGAGATCTTAAAAAAAGGTAATTTCGTTTTATTGATTTGTCCACCACAATTGTGTTGCCTCATCAAGAGGTCAGGAGAGGAAACAAACCATTAAGTCTCAAGACCCTGTATTAGCAACAGTCAAATTATTTTTTATGTTTTGGAGAGAATAATCTTAAACAAAATCTTAGATTCATCAGTATCAGCTGCAGATCTTTCAAATCTACTTTCAGGTAAAGTACAAAACTGTGACAGGAACAAACCCACTGAAGGAAATAAGACTTCTTTAAAATTGTTTATGTTTCATGTTCTAGTGCTTCCTCAGTTCATGAATTGTGATCCTTTACAATATTATCTTGTCAGGATGAATGTTCAAATAATGTTGTCAACTTTTAATATGCTGAATGTTCACACAAGAATGAAGAGCTCACCATACACACCTGAGGCACTTATCCTGTCTCTGCACTGATCAAATACATGATACTATCAGACAACTAATTTTCTTTTATTACTAATCTCTCACCAGCTTCAAGAGGAGAAAGAAAATTAGGTACTGTTTAAGAGATTTAATTAACATGAAGTATGTACTTTGGCTAACTTATTCTGCTTATGAGAATTTTGAAGTGGAACAGGCCAAGGACTGTAAAATGAGCTAATAAAGAACATGCTACTAAAACTCATGTACTTAAAGCCTTGTACAGGTTATATAATGCTAAAAGAAAAATTAATAAACCTAAGCCTCTCATTTCCTATCCAGAAAAACACAAGCTCGAGTGAAGGGAGACATTCCCTATTCAGCTGGAATTCCTTCATAAGAAGGCAGAGAGGGAAATACAATCCAGTATAAATGTTTGGACTAGGGATAAAAAACAAACATCATATGCTGCTTAAAGATAGACAATGGTATTATTCTGGGTGATGCAGTAGGGAGAAACCAAAGGAATTAGCTTCTCCAAAGACCTCTGGGGTAATGCTGACAATGCCAGAGAACAATTTAGCTTATTTTCAACTTGCAAGAAAGGAAAAAGTCCAGTAAACAACAGCCCAAAAAGGCCATGCAGCCTGGCAGGAACTCCCGAAAGTCAATCCACCATTCCTTTTGTCAGAAAGTCAATCCACCATTTTTTGCTGCTCACTGTAACCACTTACAAACCATGCTATAACTATTAACATTTCCTACTAACACTCCCCTCTGCCCTGCCCAGGTGAGACCCCACCTGGAGCACGGCATCCAGCTCTGGGGTCCCAGCACAAGACAGACGTGGATCTGCTGGAGTGAGGCCACAGGAGGGACACAAAATGGTCAGAAGGCTGGAATACCTCTCCTGGGAGGAAAGACAGAGAGCTGGGGTTGTTCAGCCTGAAAAACAGAAGCCTCCAGGGAGACCTTTTCATAGCCTTTCATTATTTAAAGGGGCTTGTGAAAAAGACAAAGAGAGACTTTTACCAGGGCCCTTAGGTGACAGGGCAAGGGACAATAGCTTTAAACCAGAAGAAATTTAAATTGCACATAAGGAAGACATGTTTGCAACGAGGGTGGTGGAAAGTTGGATGTCCCATCCCTGAAAGTGTTCAAGGTAAGGTTGGATGGGGCTTTGAGCAATCTCAACTAGTGAAAGGGAGTGAAAGATGTGTCTGCCCATGACAGGGTGGCTGGACTAGATGATCTTCAAAGGTCCCTCCCAACCAAAGCCATTCTATGATTTAATTAATTCACTGATTTTATTTTTAAGCAAATCTTATTTATACTGTATCAATAAAAATCTCTCCTCTTGAAAAGCACTGCTTCCTTCTTAAAGCCTTGTCTCACATTTTGACCTCTCCACTGAACAGGGCCATCCCTCAGTGACTGGTCTACATGTGGTTTGTAAGAGGATATGAGATCACATCTGTTGCAACAACATATTTATTAGGTCACTCTTACAAGTGCCAAAAAGAGGAGAGACAGAGGTCACTGAGTGGTTCAGACTCGCTCCTGAAACATCCAGAACTTGAACGTGGCCACCAGCACATCTCAGAGCAAGCCACCACTGGGGTACTATTCCTTCTGCACCGAGGAAATGGTGCTCCTGTGATTTCTTCTGTGGGATTATTACTCCCTGCCCCCACAAGAGCACAGTTCTGCTCTTAAATGAAAAGAAAACAGCATCAAGAGCTTTCATTTCTCATTTTTCAAGCTGCTGGTTCTCTTCCAAAGAAGGAAGCACACTGGGAATCCTCTGTGCAGTGTCTGGAGCCTTGGGAAGAGGCTGCTTGGCACATGAGAGGTACAACACACCCCAGTGTGATGAGGGAGTCATGGCTGGGGAAAACAGGAACAGGAGAACAGGAGAAGGCCTCCTGCACAGCTCCAGTGCATGGACCAGAGGGGTTTAGCAAGTGCCAAACACTGCACAGTCCTGGCTATCCAATTACACCATAAAACAAGGAAGACCACAGACCACCTCTGTGCCTGCCGTTACGACGAGACGTCGAATCTCCCACCTACTTGGACACATCTGCTTATTAAACAGCATGACCAGGAGGTGACAAACAGCAGCTGGGACAAAGAAAAGTCACATTTCTAAAGCACAATGGTGCTTCAGAAAAAAACAGCTCAATACACCAAGTATGTCGTGCAGAGAGAAATATCATATATCACTACAAGGCTCGCTGACCCACAGACTCGACAAATCTGTTATTGTTTCCATATTCCTTGGCAAAGCAGAGGCATGTTAAAACCATTTTCCTCCTACTTAGTCATCTCCTTGTTGGTTCCAGGTCAACATACACGTCCAACAAATCATATCCTACTGAGCAGAAGAAAGCTGTTAGTTTAAAAAGCATTTTTATGACTAGAAGTGAAGCTCTTGAAAGCTAGCTTTTCACGCAATACTGATTCCACACACATACAGAACACAGTACCTCACCATAGTTGTGTTCTGCTGCTTTAGTGGGCAATCCCAACAACACCTTGAGTGCTTTCCAATGTGAAAAGCATTAATATTTATTTTTGACTTCTGTACTTCCGCTTGTCAATCCCCTTTTCAACCAGCAATAGCAGGCATTACAAAAAGAAAGCCAGTAGGTTGTTAATTTATTATTACAGACAGCAAGGCATATGATGTTGTGGGGTCTTGTTACTAATTTTAAGGTCATAAAGAGTTGCTGTCATGAGCTAACCAATCTTTCTGTGGAATGTAAGAGAAGACTTCAGAAGTTACACCTTACTAAATCAGACCAGAAGTCTACCTTGCCCAGAATACTGCTTCCAACATTTAACAACAGTGGACATTCAGGGAAAAAAAAAAAAAAAATCTTTTTCATGCCTCTCAAGTTATTAATATAAATTTCAGGCAGAAAAGACTGTGCTCAGTGAAGACACTTGAATTTCACTACGCCTTTTTGAAAGGCATACCTTTATCTCCACAATATCCTGTGAGAATAAGTATGATGCTTATTTACACAGAATGAAAAAAAACCCTTCTCACTTGCTTTATGCTGTGTAGTTGTGCTGTGACACAACAGAAGTCTGAGCAAGTTGTACCTCATTCCAGCATCTTTCCAAGCTCAAAAACCCCACGGGATCAGTCTCCTCTCTCACAGATAATTTAATTTCTTGGACTACTTGTGTAATACCTTCAAATGCCTCCAACCTGAGGCCTTACTTCTCTCTTTAAAAGCCAATGTCAATTCTTCTGCAGAGTATACTGGTCACACCTTTAAAAATGCAGTTGCTTTTATAACTCTGCAGGACCTGCTAATCACCAACACTCTTTTTAGGAGTGTGCATTACAGTGTATTGCACATGTCATCACCTCTTCCCCCAAGACCAAGGTTAAATAAAGCATCAGATTCCACACCATGGTTAGCAATGGCTTGTCAGCTTTACAGAGGCATTCCTGATGCTGGTACCTGGTTTTGGAGGTCTATCGCGATGGGCATTGCCATTTTTTCTAAAACCTCTTCTGTGAACACTTTTCATTCATCCTCATAAAGAATGATGCTTTTCTGAAAGTCTTCTCTGAAGACAATCCCACAGACTCTCCAGCAAGCTTCCAGAGAACCTAAAAAGCTTTTAAGTACATACAAGTAGAAAATGGCTTTCCTTCAAACCATTTTGAAGGAAATTTCTATTATTTTCTATGTTTTTCTGATTATTTCCTATGTAATCCGCTACAGTTTTTAACATTTCACTCTCCTAACACAAGTTTCTTTTTGCCTGGGTTTGGGAGGTTTTTTGTTTGTTTTTGGAGTGTGGGTATCTTTTTGCCTACTGATCCCCCTACACTGTTTTTTCCTTCTCCCATTCTTCAAATCCACCTGTACTGTCTGAAACTTATTTCAGCCATTCTGCACTCCTCTTGCTATCCACATTTTTTTGATATTCCTCTTCATAAAATTAATCCAAGACAGTAAAAATTTTCAGCTCCTCTATTCCACATAAATTTGAGTAGATTACAATTACTATAGTATATAATAATAATGTAGTATATATAATAGAGTGATTTCATTTACTATCCTTAAGGCAACATTAGCTGCAGCTCAGAAAGAACTAGTGCTTTTCAAGTCTTCAGGAATTTTCCTGTGTTCCAAGGGTATTTAAAAACTATTAACCCCAAAACTTGCCTGATCAAGCATTTCTAAAGCTCTTAGGTAGAAGTTACTCAGTCTGGTCAGCTTCTTAGGTAAAGTCTGGCCTCAGTGGCCACAGATTAACTATTATAGTTTTCTTCCTTGTTGCTATTTGCACGGGAAGATTGTTTTGCCAGTATCTTCAAGATTCCTGAGTACCAAAAAAAGATCCACACAAGAAACAGATGAAATTACATCCCTAAAGATGGAGTCTTGTTTCTTGACTGTTGCTGCCTGCACATGTTTGGAGGCAGCAACTTGTTATTAGCTAAAATAGAGAGCTCATTTCCATATATTCTCCATGCAGGAGCACTTCAATATCACCTACGGAAAAGAAAGAATTGCACACCTATGTGCAGCAGAATAAAAGGTATTCAAATACTTGCATATAGATATGGTAATTGGATTTACATGACTCTTAGTGACTAAATACTTTAAATTCTGATTGTGTACTTCCTCTCTCATTCTTGAAAACTAAGGAAAGACTACATTTCTCAGCAAACACTGAACAGTTAAAATAATTTTTCTGAAGGTCGTTTTGGTTTTGTTGTGGGGTTTTTGGTGGTTTATTTTTTGGTTGGTTGAGGAAGGTTTTGTTTGTGTGTTTTTAGTAACACCTGAGTTAGGAAACATCAACATTTATACACTCAAATTTGAAAACTCAGGCCACTCTTAAGAAAAAGGCAATTAGTAGAAGTCAATAATAAAGAAACTGAAAAATGAAATTAAAATAAAATCACTACTATTCACCCAGAAATCTTTAAGCTGAAATGTGGATGACCACATGATCTTTTACTCAGAGCAGTTTAATTTCTAAAAATCTCACTGAAAAAATACCTTGTACTAAAATACATATTCACTCCAAAACAAAGGTTGGCTTTGTCTCCTGTGTATATTTTCAATTCCTTTGAACTTCAGTGAGGGAGCACAATGACTGCAGGCAAACTGAATAGGTATTGTGTGAGCAAAGAACACATTTGTATTGTTGCAAGGAATGTTGGCTGTGGCAGCAGATTTTCCCTCTCCTTTGGAGTCGGTGCCATGTGACCATTTACTTCTGCATGGGTGACAGATGGGCTGAGGACTCTCCTCTTGTCACATGGTTTAACAGGCAACTTTTCTGACCACAGAGCTCAAATATGCTCTCTGTGTGAATTCCCCACCTGGGTCTCCTGACACTCTCTAAGTTACAGCCTGCAAGACATTAGTCACCGAGATTTATAAATCACCTCCCTTTTTGCTCCTCCACCATGTGTCTTCAAAAACAAACATTAAGAGAATTCAGGACATTTAGGCTTCTATAAAAATGTAGCTTGCTACAATTCTAAGACAAACCCCCCACACTGTTACACATTTCCACCTATTGAGGTCACATAACTTAAAGAAACTGTGATGCAGAGGGGAATAATTGCTGTTATTAATTCTTATTATTTGCGTTAAATAAGTATTTGTTGTGATGCTTCTGCTTTCCAATGAGGACTCATTTTGCTCAGGACTTACATTCTGCAAAGATTTCTACATATCACTAGAGCTTTCTCTGTCACTCAGGGACAGCCACACATAACCAAGAACGTGCACACAGTTTTTTGCACTGCTGAAGTTTGCAGCTTCTCTCATGTGATGGCTTTTGCCCCATGCTTTGCATGAGCCACACAGCCAGATCATGACCAGGACTTTAAAGACTACTGAAAAATATAAATGTCTCTCAGTGATACAAAAAATGCCTAAATGAAGCCTTCCATTTTAAAAGAAGTGAAGCTGAAAGAAATCAGAAATGCTGCCTCATTTAGATTGTTAGGAACCTGACTGTCCAAAAGGAGAAAACTGTACCATCTGCAGGGGCTGAGATTTCAGTCTGGAGTCACTTAAGATGTGCCTCTCTGCAAGTACAAGGCTGCCTGGGGCTTACACCTTCAGAAAGTTCCTAGAGGTTGCCACAAAACTGGAAGCTTCTTTTGAATCTTCCCATAGGGAAAAAGGTACACAATATACTCTGAAGAAAGCACACAGCTGTACTTTGTCAGCTTAAAGTGTCAAGATCCTACTTAGTCCATCTCCCCACTAACTTTTCACTTCTAGAGTACAGAAGTAATATGGAAAACAAGTGGTTTTGACTACACTGTTCCAATATCATCGGGCCAGCTTCCTGCAACAGACCTCAAAGTATAAAAATAGATACAAGGGTGGAAAAAAGGACAAGGTAATTCACAGGGAAGTGAGAGACAATGCTCTTGTGCTATGCAATAAACTGTATTCACTCTGCAACAGCCCTTTTTTCTTGAAAACACACCAAGAGAGACCCAAGATCATCTCATCATACAAGCACGTCATATCCACAGGCTACAGCTGACTCTGTTATTCTAAGTATTCTGCAAGCCCAAAAGTCACAAGACTAACATCCTCTTCAAAAATGAGGAATTGAGGCAGCAAGAGATAAGATGATTTATCTGAGGCCACATGGAAGCTGCTGTCCCTTGGCCTGATGACTTCAGCACCAGAACATCCCTCCCCTTCTCTGGCCCTCAAATACCAAATGCCAGCAGGACAGGCAGCAGAGGAGTCTCATTTCCTACAGCACCACAAGGGCTGAGCACTGAGCATTGACACAGCCTCTCCCACACAGACTGTCAGATATCTACTGAAGGTTCATAAAAGCCAGAGCCAAAGCAACAGCTTCTTCCTTCTGACTCCCAAATTCATGCTCTGCGGAAAGGAAGATCCAGCTCCCACCCTCCTCATCACGTGCCTCACCACAGCTCTTGCACAGAAAGTTTTTCACTCCACTAAAACCACAGACAACTAATCCTGTGGTTTTCTCTTTCCTCTAGGGTAGCAAAAGGAATCAGAGCACCACAAGATCAAATACTAGAGCTAGTCCCAGGAGAGGCAGGAGAGGGGGAAGGAAAGGACAGAGGGGAACTTCTGTGTTTCAGCAGCAACAAGATGTCACTTCAATTATTTTATGCATGCAAAGCTTTGAGTGAGTCTCAACTTTACCTGTCCACCCATCTTCCTTAAAATAATGGGACCTTAACTACCTTTTGTATCTCTCTCCCACTGCAAAATTTTCTAGGCTGTAGATGGAAGAGAAATGGGACAGCAGGACCAAATAAACTCATTTCTTTTAAATAATTTTTTAAAAAATCTACAAGCTAAAACCCATGCAACTGATTCTATTAGTAGTATTAAAGATAAGCCTCACAGCAATCTATTTTATTTTAGGCAAAAGGGCACAAGTATTCATCCACATGACACAGCCCATATCAGCAGGAAAAAAAACCCCAAAATATCAGTGTTTTGTGATTCAGAGAAAAGGTGACATCTAAAATCACTTCTAAGCACAAGGGCACCCACGTGAAGCTGGGGTATATTTGCTATTCCACAATAACCAGCCTGAGTACACACACTAACTCCAGAAAAACTGAGGGGGCACGTGCACTGTGCTACTTACACCAAGAGCCAGAAGTTTGGACAAAATTAACAGACAGCAGAGTCACTTTACTTTTGGGCATTTTCTTCAGTTCAGATGTAAATCTGGGAGTGTTGCTTGCAATTTATTTGCACAGCATGGCACAGAACAAGATGGATCAACAGGCTATTTACTAACAGGTTCAGCAAGTCCAAGATTTCAGTTCTTTTCCATGCATGGAGAAAACTGTTTTAAAAGTGGTAGAGAAAACCTTCATTACAAGAGCTCCTTTTAAATAAGTAATAGGATCTGCTGGTGAATGTTTTATCAATACTGTCTAACTGCAAACCAAGCCCAGTGCTGGTGCTGGTATAACCATTATTTATATACATAAAACAGTTTCTCTTTGGTACCTATCAACACTTTTCACAGAATTACAGAATATTCTGAGTTGGAAGAGACTCACAACGATCATCAACTCCAACTCATTTACTTCCTATCCATTTTATACCAGCACAATACAGAGGACAGAATGATGGCACATTGCCATAATAAAAAGAATTATAGCCATGACATGGCCTTTGCCTATTTTTCAAGAGCACTGTTTAAAATGTACATTAAAGAAGCATTGCCCAAAATATACTACTGGCACATTCTAGCCACAGGTACTAGGAACAGAAATTTATTTCTATCATGTGCATTCAGGAAAATGTAACAAAGAACAAAAGTAAACTTGTAAATGCAACAGAGTTGACATTTTCTACTTTATCTTTTCTCACATGCAACCCAACTCATCACTCAGCAGTTTTGCTAGCAATGTGGGCTGCCATTTCACATGCAATTTTATTTGAATAACACTTTTCTTCTCTGAAGGCTTTACCACTTGAAATGGCTGCACTACTCAGGAGTAGCAAATTCCAAGTGGGGCTGAGGAAACATTTGATATTTTATAATCCATACATACATAGCTCATACAGCATACACTTTACAGAAGTTTAGCAATTATTCCTTACTTTTTCTTCTAACAACTTTAACTGGATTCTCTTGTTTTTTAGGGTAGGTGGTTATCTACTAAAAAGTCCAAAGGGAAACGTGGAGCTAGCATGAAATTATAACAACTAAATTTAGGATACTGAAATGACCTGAAAGGTGAGTTGAGGAGGGAAGCAGGCTACAACACATACACTATTTACTTCTGCTAGTATTTTTTAAAAACTAATCACTCAGCTTGGAGGGCCTTATTATGGCACCTAAAGCATTCAACAGTTACACAGAAGTAAGTGGCCACTGTGCTCTGTATTACTTCTGTATTTATCATCTTCTGTCAAATACTGTCAAGTGCAATGTGCCTTGAAGAAAGGCAAAGCACAATAAGGAATCCTTAGCACAAAGTGTTTTAAAATTCCCAGAGAAGGGGAGGAAAATAAAGCAAACTGCACCTCCTCAGTTTACATTCCTTTTGCACTTCAGTAAATCAACTCATTAGTAAAAATATTATGAAAGAGCATAATCTCACTATTAAAATAAGCTGCTACTTAAGCAAGCTTTGAATACCTAATGACAACATTTGTGTGATCCTGTCCTTCTAGGTAACTGTAATCTAGGAGTAGTGCTTTTAGCAGCTGTAAGTAACAGCCCAGGGTCAGGAAGCCTGGGAGCTTCTTGAGCCCGACTCGAGCACGTGCACCACTTCTCAGCAGTTAAAAATAGCCAGGATATAACAATTCATTCATTCCTCCACTTAACCCCCTCAAAACAGGGCAGCTGTAAAAACACCCCCTCTGATTTTTTTACATACAGCCTGCTGATGGTGTGCTCACACATAGCATGAACCTATTTCCTATGTCTGTCATGGAAATTATCAGTCATTTTACAGCAAAACTTCACCAGAAAGGTTTTTAATATGCAGCAGGTGGAGTGCTGCTCATCCTAAATCACCTTGCTCTCTCAAGGTACTTATAAGGTCCATTACAACACCTATAAAGCCCTTCCAGCTGGAAAGCCTCCCAGCAGCTGGAAAAGTCCCCTGTCCCTGCTAAAGTCACACTCTCAGAACTACATCCTGAGTAGATCTTGGGGTGCCCTCCCGAAAATGGAATTCATCTTGCTGCTCTGCCACCCCTCCTTGCCTTTCTTGTTCCAGTTCTGGTTCTCACTAAGCTCCTGCACAGATGCATTCAGGTCACTAACCTAGTGGAAAACTACCTACTTGTGACTCCTGGGTTCTCCTCATCTCATTGAGCCAAGCTGGGGCTTGGGGGCCAACAAGCCTCAGAGGCTGCACGGAACACAAAGCCATAGCTACATCCTCCCTCCTCACAGCTGTCAGATCAACTCTCCTGCTCTGGGGATGATCTGGAGACAGACAGACAGACATTCTTCCACAGTCTGGGGCAGAGTCTGGCATGCAAACTTATAAAAGCACCTCCCTGAGCACAGAATTCACTCTTGGCATCATCTTCCTGCACTGTGAGGGAAAGAAAAATACATCAGGTTATGGATACGCATCGGAATACCACCGAGGAGAGAAACGGTGGTACACGAGGACATACTCATTCCAGATGCTCCTAATGCTAGAAAATCTGCACAACAGCCAAACAGAACTAAAAACACTGAGCTGCTGAGTTTAATATTAATATATATACATGCCCACAAAGCTCAATTTCTCCTCACTGAAACAACAACTTGGTTTGTGACACTGACAGCAATTAATTCTGCAGCTATTAACAAAAAGCAGCTGTTCCAGATGCTGTTTTCCTGTCAGGTCCTATGCAAACATCTCCACTTTTGCAGCGATTTTAGCACTGCTTTTTCAAACAACACAAAAACAGACTGAGAGGTAGATTTTGGTAAAGGTCACATTTTTTTTTTGAAGTTGTAGAGGAAGAACTTTGATCATCTGGGAACCTGTAACCACGGGAGTGATGACAGAAGAACCATTCTTTATTCTGAAATTATGAAGCATTTCTGTTCTTACTAATAAAGATACATATCAACATGTTGACTCCACATCTCTGTTCTAACAATAAAAGTCTAAAAGCAGTAAGAAAACAATCTGTGGTACTGCAGACACATATGCATCTCTTCCTGGATTGGAGAAGAAAGAATAGGAAAACCAGCTCCACAGAAACAGGAGCAACATGTAACAGTATCTACCTCTTCAACTCTTTAAAATTAAGGTATAAAACATGTTAGAACTTTAAAGTCTAGAGCTTTGGCTTCATAAGACTCTCCTAAAAATTCACTAGAACTTTAAATATTTTCATTCAACTGTGTAGTTAACGAATGTGTGATTTTTTTTCCCCCCCTTCTCATGACCTAATTTAGGAGAGGAGACCAGCACTTGCAGCAGCAGTTAAATTATTTGATTGATTCTGATAGCTTTTGGTAAAGGAGCGGAACATGAAACAAACCTGATTGTTCCTCCTTCCCAAGTTAAACTGCCTGCACTTATCAAAGGCTCCAGCCAACACAAACACAACAGCTTTCTCTTTTCCTTGTCCAGTGTGCCTTGAGGGCTGATGCACTGCTCTTTGCTCATGCCCAGAGCTGTTAGAACGCAAAGGTCTCAAGTGCACACAAGTCCAGTAAGGTCATTCACCAGAGAACACTCCAATCTGCTCCCTCCACATCATGCTAGCCAAGTACTCTGAACGAGACAGTGTGGCCTAGCAGGAAGAGATGAAATGGAAAAGCCTCCAGAGGGTCACCCACACCTGAGGGAATCCCATACCAAAAGGGTCAAATGCAAAGCTTTGCCTCCTTGCACTGCCACAGCAGCTCTACAAGCCTGGTGGTGAGAGCCAGCTGAACATGTTAGATTGTTTAACTGATTTGCGAAGTTTGGGCTCTAAACAATCCAGCTCTTACATCCTATCAGGTTCTGAAAGAGAATGGCCCAATTTCCCACCAGTGCTCAGTACCCTGAAGGGCTCTTTGATAACACCTTAGAGATGTTTGGATAGCTCAGGCTGCTGATAGCAACCTAGAGTGAGACTGAGGAAAGGGGAGGATACACGACACACAAAGTACCTCACACCTCTACTCCTAGAGGCTCAGTACTGACACCTATTCCAGCCTAGGAGAGCTCTTTTCTAGTTTAACTTGAGCACTTTAGAAATGGTCTGCTCTGAGCTAGAATGCACAAACACAGAGCAAACACCAAAAAAACTATTCTTATATGTTCTAAAACAATTTTTTCTTAAAATCCCTGTCACTTCTATGCTCTGCAGGAGCCTTCATACAGGGAATGATGAGCAGTAGATGCTTCAGTATAGACAATCTCTATAGGTTCGATGCTGTTAAAGACTTCCCCCCCCTTTTTTTTTTATTTTAGAAGATTCTTTGTTTCGTTTCTAGGAGCAGTTTTTTCTAGAACTGTTCTATCGCTACATCCACTCACCATATCTACATCTTTTCTGAGGTGCTTTCCAAGACTGCTCCTTCAAATTCACCAAATACCAGCTGTTGCTTCTTGGCCAGAGAGTGGTCCCTGCTGAAAGGCAGCTTTCACTGTTCTGCTGCCTATGTGATGTAAGTCTCTTTTTCTACAGAGAAAACTCTGCATTACCTGAAGTACAAAATATGACGAAGGTTTAAAATAAGGACATACAGAGATTGACGGTGAGGGGATGTCCTCCTATTCATTGGCCAGGTACAGAAACTACCAGAGGTCACAAAAGCTGAACTTCTTTATTCGAGCACAAATTCCCATTGAAGCCAAGTGAGGTTTTGTTGAATGAGGACAACAGGAATAAGCCTGTAGTACACTCTGGGCTGGGAGCAAGTCAAAGCAAATTACACAACAGCTGTCAGGAATCTGTGCACAGGTCTGCAGAGCCACAGTGCAGGAGGAGCCCTGGTCCATCCTTAACCTTTGTCTATTTATGTCCCAGCACTGAGACTCCTTCCAATAAAACAAGCCATGCTTTAATGTATTTTTATTAGAACAATTTATAGCAAACAGCTCTCTCCTCCTCTTCCTCTTTCCCCTCCCCTCCTTCCCACCGTTCCCTCTCTTTCCTCTTGCTGTGTTGTGCTGTTTGTGTGGAAAAAAACGAGCTCCCGCCCTTGCCAAGAGTGACATCAACTCATTCTTATCCGGTGATGTCCAGCAGAATCTTCCTCTGATAAACATTTGCTCAGTGTCAGAGCCTCAAGGTTACTGGCTGCGTTTTGTTTTCATTGTCGTTTGTTTTCTGACACTTTGCTGCTCGTTATACATTAAAATCCTCCCCCTGCATGTCTCCGACCTGGAGCCGAGTGACATTCCTCGCTGCTTACCCCGGTCTCCCACCACCCCCTTCCCCTGAAACAAGACTCTGTTTGTCTCTCTGTGAACACGAAAAAGCTGATTTTTCTCATGAAAAAGCTGATACTGCAGAAAAGAAAAAAAGAAAAAAGAACAAACATATGCAAAAAAAAATTCAGGAGTACAGATGTATGTCTTTTTAACCTTAGGTTTCTTTTTTTTTTTTTTTTTCAGATTTTCTTATGTCCTTCCCTAGCATGCTCTGAAGTTAGTGAAGAGCCATAGCTGATTAATGGGCTGATGTACCTTCCTCTAACCTGATGAAAAAACTCAGATGTTTTCCTCTTTTCCCCTCCCTCCTTTATCCATCCTCTCCTCACAAGCCATCAGCTTTCTGGAGAAAAGGGAAGCAAATGGTCCTTTTCCAGGCATGTTCCTCATACCCCTTACCCACGCTGACATTTATCTAAGTACATCAACCTGTGCCTTCAGACAGCTGTGCTGAATGAGATGCATTGCTGTCTGTCCATGGGCAACAGGGAGCCATGGACAATCTATTAAAGCAAGAAGCAGAGACAATTTTGACAAAACCTGAAGGGCTGAGTAAAGGTCAAAGTCCTGAAATGTCTAGCAGTGAATAAAGACTTTAAAAAGACACCTTTTACCCTGACTGGCTCTTACATACAACTCCATAAAAGAGAAAGCATTCTACAAAAACTTCAACTTACAGGATAATGGATATGTTGCAAACTACAACTGCATTCCCTTCCTGGGTCACTGGGGAGCAAGAAAAATCCATTTGTACAGTTATCCAGAAGGAAAGGTCTGCTGTAAATGGAAGATGTTCTGCTAGCACCAACCTACTGCCTCCTACTTTTCTAGGAAACCCATCCTAAAATCTCCTCCAGTGTTCAGGAAAAGGCTGCAGCTCATGAAAACAGTATTCTTTTAGCTTATATGTGACACAATGAGCAACAAGTACCTTCAGAAAGAAAGTGAAGAAAAAAAAATTTAGTTTTGATATTACCATAAACATATGCCAGCTGTACTAGAGCATTAGAAGTACAGAGAAAAACCAACACAGGAAATTATCCCTGCCCTGCCACCATAACTTAGAGGAGGCTGCTAGAAGGAAGAAAGGCAAGATGACAACCTGGCTTCAAGCAAAGCACAGGAATCCAGTGATTAGACAGGCCAGTCAGCCTGTCCTTGGGTTCTCCAACCCTCCCAGTTCTCAGTGGTGTCTCTAAGATCACTTGGATCCAACTGCTTTTGCAAGTTCACAAATCCCAGCAATGCTGCCACAGGGTTACCTGCAACCTCCTCTCACGTAACAGCAAGCTCTGTTCTTGTGTAGTTCCCTTTATTATTTTTTTCTAGTTCCTACAGAAAATGTTAACAAAGACAGTTCCTCCTCATCACCTGATTTTCTAAAAGCCTTGACTGCTTTCATGGAAGTAGGCAGAGTAAAAGTAACAATCATAGTCAAGATCAGGCAAGAAATATGTTCTCAAACCACAAAGAAGTAACATCCAGGATCTCAAATTAACTTTAATCAACAAAGGAAACTTTTTAATATCAATTTTCAGTGAGAAGGTTGCCATCTTTTAAGAGGTGTTTTGGAAGATCAAGGTCTTATTTCCTCTTTTCATAACAGTTCTTTCAAAATTGTAAAATATTAGTAGCAGCTGAAAAATAAATGCAATCAAATACAAATTTTGCGAAGTAGCGTGCTTAATCTTCTTGGGATCCCCTCTCTCTCTTTCCAATGAGACAGCCAGCCTAAATAAATGGAAATTCTCCTCTTCCCTTGAAGGCCTGATAAGATGCTACACCACTACTGCAACAGATTGCCCTCAAGGTTATCCTGTCCCTTTCCATGACTAAACAGACAGACAGATGCACCAACACCTCACACAGAAACTACAAACCTTGAACCAAACTTGAACAAGCATGCCATAAAAACCCTACAGAAACAGAAACTACACACACCAGTCTTAAAATACAATTTCAAAACCAGACTGATTTTCCAGAATACACAAAGAACATTTTTAGCACAAAATTGCTTACAAGCATTTGCATTGAAACATATCTTAACACAGTGTCCAGACAGAGCTTGAGTGGAAAAGGGGAGAATGGTTTTGGAGGGACAGAAGTGTATCCATTTGATGCTATCCCATCAGTGGTTGTTTTGCTGTCCTAAAGGTGAAACAAGCCTTGGCTGACAAGTAGAGATGCAGCTCCATAGGAAACCTGAGTGCCAGGTCCCACCTGTGCTCATTTAAGGGTTGAGTTCTTTTTCTGGGATATCTTTTTTATGGTATTTGAAGTATGTGAGCATTTCCAGTACCCAGAAATAGGATGTTTGGTCACAGAAATACTGACAGGAACATGAATTCCCAAACGACCTTGACTATAATTAACCATCTAATTTTAGTGGTGTTTGGCCGACCGACACCTCCCTGGCTGGTTTGTTTCAACAGACAGATCAACTGCAGAAACTGCCAGAGCTGTCCTCCAGGAGGATACACCCCATGCAATAGGGGAGGTGAGAGCTGCAATACAGGAATTCATATGCCTGTGAACAAAATAAACACTTTCTTTTCACAACAGGAATTAAAAAACATATAGCAGTGCTGTCTCAGGGGTTTAATTAGCTTCAAACAAACCCTGATAACAAGACATCAGAAGGTTTGCTTTCAACAAAACCAATTAGTATCAATTGAAACAGACCAGCTGAGATAAACGTGTATGTAGCATGCATAACCTTGAGGTCCACAATGCCTAATAACTAAGTACTGGATCATTTCCCATACCCAAGAGAGAAAAGTTTGTATAAATCAACAATAATCAAAGGAAAGTTGTTCTCCTATGGGGACAAGAAGGATTTGAATCCAGTACATTTATTTCAGCCAGTTGTCCTTGTGAAACTGAGCCATGGCACGGCTCGGGTTTTCTGAGCAGCTTTTTGAGATCTCCAAACAAGATTGTGAACTTTTCCTTCCCAACATTTTGACTTACTTTCCTCCAAAAATGAGTCCACATTTCCAAATCTCTTACAAAGGAAAAGCTGAGCCACAGCTCATTAGCAGAATTCCCACCCAAAACCATACTTATCCACCTCCTTTCCTCTCCCTGCTCTTTTGCAACCTTCCTTCTCTGCCTCTGCATTACTATTTCTTTTTAAGCTCCTCTTTCAAGAAATATTTATCTGGACATTTTAATTAGCAATGGTTCGATGGGTCCTTACTTACTGATACAGATTTTAACTTCATACAACCTCTAAATGGGCTGGAGAAAAGTGAGATGGGCTGAAAACTGGCTGAGCTGCCAGCCTCAAAGGGCTGTGGTAAGTGGAATGAAGTCCAGCTGGAGGCCAGTTACTGGTGGTGTGAGTCCAGACCAGGATACTGGGGCCAATACTGTTTAATGTGTTTATAAACGACTCAGATGAAGGGACAGAACCCCCTCAGCAAACTTTCAGATTATACAAAATCACTGATAACACCTCTGCCATTCACGGGCACCTTGACAGGCTGGAGGAATGTGCTGATGGGAATCTCCTGCAGTTCAGCAACACAAAATGCAGAGCCCTGAGCCAGGGGAGGAGCCACCCCGAGTCCCAGCTCCTGCTGGGGGAGACAGCAGCCTCACAGAGAAGGACTCACAGACAGACAGCAAGCTGAACATGAGCCAACAGCAAGGCTGTGCAGCAGAGGCAGCCAAGCAATCCCAGGCTGCAGGGGGAAGAGCTGCCAGGACGTGGTCCCTGCATTCTGCCCAGCACAGCCCAGTGCTGTGCCCAGTGCTGGGCTTCCCAGTACGAGGCAGGCATGGACATGCTGCCAGGGAGTCCAGTGAAGGATCACAGAGATCACTGAGGGGCTACAAATCTGTCCCACAAGGGAAGGCTGAGTGAGCTGGAACTGCTTCTCCTCAAGAAGAAAAAGCATGGAGGGGAATCCCATCTATGAAAAACACCTGATGGGAGGCAGAAAAGGAGTCAGGCTTTTCTCAAGTATGGAGTGAAAGGATAAGAGATGGTGGACAAAAATTGAAACAGAAACTTAAGCTTCTTTTGGTTTTGTTTTGTTGGTTTTTTTCACTGTGAAGGAGATCCAAGAGTGGAACAGGTACCCAAAGAAGCTGGGGAGTCTCCATACCTGGAGATACTCAAAACACAACCAAACAGGATCTTGGACAATCCACTTTTGCTGACCTAGCTTTGTACAGGGAAACTGGACTAGGCTATCTCCAGAGGCACCAGCCACCTTCAGCAATTCTGAGCAATGGGCAAAGGCAAATGTTAGGGTCTTTAGGGCACCTGTAATGGGGCTTATGTAATCTCTGCTACTTTTAAAGAACATTATAAAACTTCTCAGCACATTACCCCTTTGCAGTAGGATCATTCTATACCCTTCCAACAAAGAGCTACACAGAAATGCTACCAGAACAGAACTTTAAACTTACACCAAGCTCTAACTCAGTGCTTGCACTCTGCCTCTTCTCTCCCACTTGGTTAATGCAAACTGCTCAAGTGCAGCCTGGGTTGGAGCAGCAGCAGCAAGGAGCACATCATTTCCATTCTGGTATAGGGCCATCACTGCCTGCAACCACAGAATGCACATGTTTCTTATAACATGAAAGAATGCTTCTGAGAGCATTTCAAATTCATTCACAGGGCCAAATTCCTTTCTCAGTTACTGAAAAATGGAGCAAGCTCACTGTGGTCAGGACACAGTTTCAGGCTATTTTAATTACTGTCCATGTGAATGTGTGCATGCACCCATCCCACAGGCTGAGACTCAGTGCTACTTCCATAACTGTGCTGCAAATTTCAGGACATGTGGTATTTTTTCTTTCAGCATTAGCAAAGTTAAACGACTATCTCCTGTACTTCTAGACATGCTGGCTTCAGAGAGCTTGAAAACACATGTTCTTCCCATACTTCTCCATTTGCCTTGTGATTTTTGTCTACAAAGGAAAATGTCTAAGTGGCAATTTTTGTGGTTAGCATGCAGCTCTTCAGTGCTTGTGGCTGATAAACACAACTGTCATTGAACCAGAACACTTCAATCCACATCAAGTCTTTCCTTAGAGAGAACTAAGGTAAACACAGGTGTTTTAACTTACAATTTCTGTGATGCCCACGTGAGTTCCTCAAAATCATGCATGAGTATCATCCAAACTTGTACACAGGAAGACTCCCCCGAGGTCACACAGGAACAAGCTACAGCTGCCCCTCCTGCGTGAGTCATGCACCTCCTGCCACCTGCACCCACTGGCTTCAACGATCATGCAGAGCTTGTCTTGTGCACAGGAGCAGCTTCACCCTTCTCCCCTCCAAGCAAAGGGCACGAAGCCCTGCTCTGGTCCTCTTTGCAAAAGCATTCCAAGATCTACGACTGAAAGCCACTCCTTTGCTTCATTTAACCCAACCTCTCCCCCCTCAGAGCACACCAAACTTCACAGCTATTTATCTCCAACCCACCTATGTTCAGTCTTTAAGAATGCACTCTCTTCTCCACCAGACTAACACCACAAAACATGTTTGGCAGACTCCACTGCTTTTCAGACCAGAACACTGTCACATCTCAGTACAATTGAAAAAGAAGAAGCAAGGTCCCAACATTTTGCAATAGCACCATCATTTCTGTGCATGCTTTAACCAAGCTGTCCTGGTTTAACCAGGTGGGGCAGGAGTTGAGTTCTGTCTGCATCCTCCAGGTTTCACTGCAAGAGTTCCATTTCAGACTGGTGATCTCAGCAGAGAACCTGGAAGAGGCAGCAGTTTTCATCCCAGCCTTTAACCTTCACCCAGCCACTGCCAGACACCGAGACAGGCTGGAAACACAGGGCAGAAAACCCTAACTCTGGAGCAACAAATCACTTCTCAACTGTGGCTGCAGCACAAAAATCACAATGTAAAGAAATTCAGGTTTACTTCTTTAACAACATTGTATTGAAGGTACCATGTTTTTGACTCACATCACTGAAATGATTTTAAAAATGGTGCCTTTCTGTACAGCCAAATGTCACCTTCCCCACAACCATTAGACCATATGCTGCAAGGCTTCATTCATTCTTTCATCCATGGTGCTGTACACCCTGAAATCCTGGGAGTTTCTCTCCATCCTATTCTTAGTTACTAAGGAAAATTTTTAAAACTGGTAGAAGTTCAGTGGAAAATCCTACCATTTAACTATCAAGAATTATATTGCTGCTATAGAAAACATTAATGAGCAGCCCTTGACAATATCACTGCCCTTGTTTGCAACAGGTGTTTCCAGCAAGCATAGGAAGAGGATGAAAATTCTGTCCTTCTCATTTTTACCCAAAAGCAATGGAATTAATCCATTGCTTTTGTATAAATCCCATAGGATTTTTTACTTATTTTCTCTTAAAACTGGCAGCAAAATAAATAAATAACCTCTTGAGGATGAGGACAGCTCATGGAAGCCTAAGCTCAAACACTTAAAGTAAGGGTATAAACCCCCAAACTTGTTTCTGCTTGGAATTTGTTCTCAGAATTGCTGGAAGAAATACTGTATTTCAGCACACAAGGTAAGCCAATTTAAGCCAAAGCTGCTGTCCTTCATCCCCATATACACTATATTGACCTCTCCTTACATCACTGCTGCCTTTACAGCTAGGTGGAAAGCTAGTTCAGGAAAATGAGATTGAGAGAAACCAGTGTTATTTTAGAGAGGGTAGGGTTAAGTTTTCAGTTGGCTCAGCTCCCTGTCTGGCTGCATGAGAGGCAGGGATAACACAAGGGAGTAGGGAAAACAAGACTGCCTGCAACCAGCTCTAAGCTCCAACTGAACTTGGCCAGCCAGCTGGAAGGTCAGGAGATGAAACCTGCTGCGCTCATGCCACTCCCCAAAGACCACTGCGGTGCTTGAGGTGTGTACAATGCACATGTTTAAAACTAAAAAGCTTTGTGAAGAGGTATGAGTCAATGCTGAGCAAGCAGGCAAAGCTACAGAGCCCAGGATAGGCTCTGTCACAAGATACAGGCTGAGGTCTGGGGGAAGTGCACAGCCCGAGCTCAGGGACACACTTAACAGCTTTATGAGCTGAGAATGACTGCCCCACTTCTCTGGTTTGAGACTCCCTGACACTGCCTTGCACTGCTGAAAAGTCAGTCTCCAACACCCAAATCTACTCCTTCCCGAGGCAGTTGGGGTGTTCACAGCAATGGTATTACTGCTGAGGGTGTATGTGTCTTCCCCTACCAAAAGCAGCCCTCCCCTAAAATGCATAAAACCAAGAGGCTGTAACTGCATTGCAAGCCAAACCTGCAAATTTAATTTTCCAAGTTCCCCAAAAGCCTCAGGCTTTTTTTCTTTTTTTTTTTCAAAAAGAGAACTGCCAAAGTGGATCATAACTGGAGGACTGACTAGTGCTGCATTGCACCCTCAGAGGAATGAATAATACTAATCACATTAATACTCCTTAATAGGAATATGAGGAGCCCAGGAATCATCAGAAGACAGGTACCCTCGATACCTAGAAACCAGCACAGACTCAAAAATATAAGGTTTGAGACTCCCTCCAAAACGTTTGGTAATCATTTATTCTGACAACTCCCTCTACTCCTAACCCCTAAGCAAACATCCAGCTCCTTTTTGAACCTTATTAAATTCTTGGCCCCGGCAGCATCCTGTGGTTGACTGTTCCAGCATCTAATTGCAATTCCTAACTTCTGGAGCCGCCTGCCGCGGTCTGTCTCACTTAAACACTGAGCCCACTCCACCCACGTGCAAGAGAAGAATGTTCCTGATAATCCTTGTGAACACATCTGCTTCAGAGCAGAGCACTGCCTCCACGCAGGTCTGCACCAGGCCTGTGAAACCCACGGATTGAACTGCCAGGAGCTGCGGGAATGCCAGAAGGAAAAAGCCTACGGCAGACTAAGCCCTGCAGCAATATTTGGAAGAAGCACTTAATCACTCTGCTAGGCAAAAATTAACAATGTGAAGGCAGAAAACAGGACAGCTGGATAAGAACAGCAAAATATTCGAGCAGTTAATAGCAAGGAGATGCTCTGGTTTCATCAGAGCACACCTGAATTACAGACTGTGCTCTTGTAACACATCAGTCCCTCAAAAACACAGACCAGATGTGTCAGCACATACACAGACTCATGTTGTATCATCTCCTCCCCTGCATCCTGCACATCGGGGAATCAAACTGTACTGGCCAGTTTCCAGAGTGAAATCATATAGTCTGCTATCAGCACTATGTATTTATATTTCCAGAAAATCCTGATGTCATAGCCTGAGAGCAATTATCAATGAGGAATTATTGATTTTAATGTCAAGTTGTGCAACCACTTAACAGGGGGAGAAATAGAAGAAAACAGCCAAGAATGAACAGGGTATTCAATGTCTTTAAAAACAAAAAAGAATTTTAAAGAGTCATTGATATCCAGAACAATTGCAGTCATGGCCAAAAATAAAAAAATCTAATTTTATTCCACTAGGGACTTACTGTTGGGTCCAAATTTCTTACTGTAGTTTGTTGATAAAAATAAGCAGTTCGGCTGAAATGGACAATACACACGTGGCTGACAATATAAATGGCAGAAGTATGATCTACTAGACCTATTTTACTCAGCAAATGCTGCAATCAGATGTGGGAGCCATGACTTCCTCGAAAGGTATGGATGCACCCCGGAGTTCTGAGCAGGAACAGCACATGGATGCCCGAACACACCACCAGGCTAATGCCATCAGGAGTCCTCTGTGAAACATGATTCCCACCAAGAGGAAAACAAGGAAAGCTTTTTTATCCCACCTGGAGACCAGGGTTTCACGGCAGGTTAGGTGCCAGCGTGTTTCAGCACATCAGCCACGCAAAGTAAAGCGAAGGGACTGGGTCACCAAACACCAGCACCAGAGCAGCAAAGCCTTGCAGGAAGCTCCAGCAGCTCCCTCCTAATGGATCATCCCTGTCACCGAGGGGGGGTGGCCCTGCATCCCCCTCCTCTCTGGTACCAGCCCTGGCACCTGTCTGATAGAGCAATTGACCAAAGCAGCTTAACGCAGAAAATGAACCTGGCACAAGAAGAGATCTCTGCCATGTTAGCAACACAAATCAGTTGCACACAGGGTCAGATGAATGTCACACTCGGTCAGGATGGAGGGACACGCCAAGGAGGAACCTGGGTGGGTGTACTCTCCTCCTGGGACAGGAGGGAGCTGTCACATCAGCTCAAGCTACACTGCATACCCTGAGGAGCCAGAGTGTCTCAATCAGCCTCTCCTCATCAGCCTCTCCATGCAGTGTTCCAGTTATGTACAGAACCATTTCAATGCTCTCCCATCCACCAGCACAGGCAAATGAACTCCATGAACCCCAGGTGCAACCTGCACAGAAGCAGTGAACAACAGTGCCCATGGTACCCATCCCACAGGTAGAGCCCAAGCCAAGCACTTTACACACACAGGCCAGAGGAATTTTGCTTTCTGCAAGCTTTCAGAGCAAATACCCTTTAAACCTGCAGCTCTTCAGTGACAGCCTCACTTTAATACAAGGCTATATGATTCCAAGGCAACAAATGTCATTTTGATAGGAATCAAATGTTCATTTAAGAAGGCAGAAAAAAAGGAGGAAAAGAAAAAAAGCAGTGTTTTTCTTATTCATTTCCTTATTTTACTTTTCCATATCTTCCATGAGGGCTAGTTTACCAGATGTAGCCACAAAGCAAAACTACTGCATCATTCTGATCCCTCTATTAAGAAATGATGAACCTAGGACATATCTGAATTATATTCCAGGCATCCTCTCTGTGCAGGGGTTGATCCAGCCATGCACTGGGATAGCTGCTCACTCAGATAACAGAGAGATTGTATCCACTGTGCAGAAATAGCTTCCCTTCAAAGATACAAGAAAACAAGTATGCAAGTATGTTTATCTGCATTTGAAGCAGGGAACAGTGAAAATTCAACTTTGTGACTGTGTTTTTAACATTCACTGAAAAGGGACAGTCACTCAATAAAAGACTGCATTGGTTTAAGATGTTCTTGAAAGTAAAGTGGTGTGGTTTTTTTTGTTTTTTTTTGTTTTTTTTAAATTTAACAGTTCCCAGAAGCAGAGATGGCAAAGCACATCACAGGAGTCGCCTTCATGTGTTTCACTGCAAGATGCCAACATCCCAAAATAAAAAAAAAAAAATTAAACAGAGATAGGTCAAAAGTTTTTAAGTTATTCCACCTGAGGAACATATTTCTCAATACAGAACAGCATCCTAACACAAACCTATGGCTATTATCCCAAAGCAGGGCCACAGGAGTTAAGTACAACCCACTTCATATAGTTTTTAAAAAAGCCATTAGCTACAGCATCTCCTTTAGACAGCATCATTAACTGCAGAACAAGAACATGCCTGAGGGCAAGCATATTTATTATCATGCCAAACTCCTTGATGATATCTCAGAATAGCAGAGCTCTCTGGGGCTACACCAATTAATTTTCTTCTACACTGTAAGAACAACAAAACAAAACAAAACAAAAAAAAAAACTGAAAAAAAATGAGTCTTACAATTTTTTTCCCCTTTTCAGGTTTGGACAGTATGCCCTCCTGGACAGAAGAGATCCCCTCAGCATACTGACAGTGTCACCTCACAGGAGAATGAGAAGGTAAGGCAGTGAACTAATCTGTACATTTTACAACTGGTTAACCCCTACCTACATTCAGGCAACAAATGCCTTTAAAATCTTACAGTCTTTGATGGAGTCATCCTCCTGTGAGGACTTTTCAATGAAGGCACAACAGTGTCCTTCCAAGGACAAGAATACTGAGGTGACCTTCCTAGCTCAGCTCCAAATAAAAAGCTGCCACAGTGAAACTGGAGGCCATTTAAACATTAGGGCCTGTTGTTAAGTGGCTCTGTCTTTTGCCTCATGGAACACAGAGTTAAAGAAAAATAATGCAAAAATAAAATGTTGGCACAGTCATTTGTCTTACTGCTTCCTAATGTGCAGAAGTCTGGATGACCCATTTCTGCTTAATGGTAAAGATTTATGAAAATCAAAACCAGCTACTTTAATTCTTTGCTTTTCTACTTGAGTCAGAAACCCCAGGTCTCATTTCAAAGGCTCACTGTGGATACCAAAAAATAAACCTAACTAAACAAAACCTAACAAGGCACCTAATCTGTTAAGAAACCATCCATCTTCACCCAAACTATCAGCACAACTGAGGTTTTTAGGGCAGTAATGCAGCACATCTCCATTTCCTGACCTGTTTTACAAGAACAGGACCTACACCATCACCTGTGAGGGAGCAGCTCAGATGGGGCCTCCTCCAGCTGCAGCAACCTTGGCTCTGAGTGTCCCTGGAACTACAGGAACTCCAAAGGGAGCAGCTGCTCCTTCACCCATACACATCCTAATGCAGTCTTACTTTAAGGATAAGGCTCTTCAGGTAGGCAAGTCCTAAAATGTCACTGTGAAGGAAAAAATACAAAGGAAGAAGAACAACACATGAACACAGGAGTCTTTCAGCTCTCTGATCCTCAAGGATTGAAAGAATGTTCATTCCTTTCATAAGTAAAAAACTGATAAACAAGAGTTGAAGTTTAGTATAAACATGATATAAGACACTATTTTAAGGTCATTTATTACATTTCCTGTGGAAGAAATACAAAATTTTCTTTCAAGCTTAAAATTTCTTATCACTGTTTCATGAACAACATTTTGGCTGGAACCAGTCTAGTGTGTTAAATGAATAAAATTAGTTACAAGGTACAGTAAATGCCAAACTTTGATAACTGAGACTCAAGGGGAAAAAAAAGCATTTGCACACAACTCTGTGCAAGTGAGCACATCCTGGCTTAATTTCAAGAGAAAATATCCCACAGCTGAGAATCCAGTGAGGGCCAGCAATAGCTCTTACCAAAGTTTAATGAAACAGTGCTTAGGATCTCACCAGCAGAACTCTCACTCCTCCCTGAACTTACAGACACAGTTCTACATGGACAACAGAGTCAATGGTGCAGCAAGTTTGTGATTGTGATCACCTTACTTTACCACTGCACAGAGGGACAGAACAGCCAACATCAGTGTGTTAAGGTGTGTTACAACCGAGAACTTTGGCACAGGTTCTTTCCCTAGTGCTCACAAAGGGGATCCAGCCCCTTTGCCCACTGCACCTCACCCCGTGTTACTTCTGCTTTTTTGGCTCTGCTTGCTGCACCACGGCACAGCACGAGGCACACAGCTCTGTGGGGGACAGCAACCTGTCTGTCCCTCAGCCCACCTGCCCCTCAGCTGCACTGGGTGGGCATGGCCAGGTGCTGGGAGCAGAGGAGGCTGCAGGGGTGGATTCTGTGAGAAGCTGCAGGAAGCTTCCCCCAGGTCCAGCAAAGCCAATGCCACGGGCTCCAGGAGGCTGAGCCCGTCAGGGCTGGCTGGTAACACCTCTGGCATAACAGACTTACAGAGGAAAAAAGCTACAGGGCAGAAGCAACTGCAGCCAGAGAAGAGCAGGGAGAGAACCTGTGAGAGGAACAGCCCTGCAGACACCAAGGGCAGTGAGGAAGGAGGGGCAGAAGATTCCCCTGTGCCCCTGCAGCCCGTGGAGATCCACTGCAGCCCCTGGAGGAGCCCACACTGGAGCAGGTTGGCTGGCAGGACTTGTGACCCTGTGGGGACCCAGACTGCAGCAGCCTGTTCCTGAGGGACTGTGCCCCATGAGAGGGAGCCCATGGTGGAGCACAGAAAGGCCTCCAACCCCTCTGCCTGAGCAGTGGCAGAACAAGGTGTGATGACCCCACTCCAGTCTCCCTGTGATGCTGGCAGGGAGGAGGGAGAACCCAGGGAGGAGGAAGGGGTGAGGGGAAGGTGTTTTTAAGGTTTGCTTTACTTCTCATTATAATATTGACTTTGATTGGTATTAAATTCAATTAATTTCCCCAGGTCAAGTATGTTTTGCCCATGAGTGATATCTCTCTCTGCCCTTAACTCATGAGCCTTTTGTTGTACCTCCTCTACCCTGTGCAGCTGAGGAGGGAGTGACAGGGTGGCTTTGGTGGGTGTCTGGCCTCCAGCTAGGGTCAAACCACCATACCAACCTATCTGCTCCTCTCTTTCATAGGAAACAGTCCCAGCAGATCTGAAGAGCTGCTCCTGTCACAGACACTCCCCAGAAACTGCCCTATCAATGAGAAGAGTGAAACAAGCTTGGACAGAGGGCATTAAAAATAAGAAGTAGTGCTGAGTGAAAACAGGCAACAAATATACATCCTAGACTTGCTCATGGAAAATGCCAATTTGTCAAATGCTTAGGAGAAAATTTCATTAAAATTTCATTAAAATTTCAGGAAAAAAGTTATCTAAGCATTACACATGCTCATATAAAGACTATTACACTGAAGTTCAAAGACTTTTTACCATATATTTCAAAGACATTCAAAATAATTCCCATTTTGCTGTAAGCCATCCACAAGTACCAAGGTTGTACCTGGTTTGTTGCCTGACATGTTAAGCTGGATATAGAGAAGAATGACATCCTTTGGGCACTGGTAAATACCAGGCTAAACTCAGTTCCCCTGAGGCATCAGCTCCATTTACACCTGCCACAGAATGAGCAATAATAGTAAAATAGACAACTTGCCTTTAATCTCAAGAAACAATCCCATATCTAGTCTTGCATGACAAAAACTTTAGGTGCACCCTGACATGTTTAATTTAGCATATTATCCATTCATTAGTCTAGCCCCACTCAGTCACCTCATGCCTGAGCAATGCCTCTGCCTGAAAACACATACTAGAAAATCCCTTTTTATTTTTTTAACCAAATGCCAACAACTCAAATCCCTTCTATTTCATGCAGGGGTGCATTTGTGGCCCCATCTTGCAAAGGAAATATTTCAAAGGGGATGTAATCAGCGTGGTGGGCCACAGGAAGTGAAAAGCACTTGAGAATAAGTCACATTAATTTTGTTCTTACATGCACAGAGGCTTCAGTCAAAGAGGCAAGAACCCACACACACTCCCAAGTTACATTTAAGGCATGGTAGTACTGACTAGAAGCTGAGGAAATGACAGAGGGGAGAGAGATTTCTGTGGTTTTCAGCTGCACAGTAAGATTTATTTCATTTTATTCTTTGATATTCAGGGCTTGAACAATACAATAATACACTCTTATCTTGATTGCACTGTACCTTATTTTGATTAGCAAGAAAAATAAGCCTAGCAATCTGGATAATAAAGAGGCAGTTTAGCCCAGTATAGAACTTGATTAGTCTTCTGAAAAACTTCATTAGAGTCAAAAAAAAGAAGTAGCACAGGTTTTGTTTTCTTACTAAGTTCAGTTAAGAAGATAAATTAGCAGGAGAATCAAAAGCATCAAAATAGCTGGCATTAAAAACAGTTTCTAAACAAAAAGTTTATGAACAGTCTCAGCACTTTTTATCTTTTCCAACCTCAGTTCCCTCTAGATGGCAGCTTTCCAAAGTAAAGACCAATTCTGCTGGTTTTAGGGAAAAAAGCCCCAAGCCATTAGGCTTAGCATGTTCAGCTCACCCTTGCTCTTGGAAAAATCACCAAACCAAACAGAGAATTAAAGAGCAGAATACAAAATATTTGTTCAGAAGCCCCAAAGGTGCAAGTCCACCAGTCCAGCTGTCTCTGCTCCTGCCACAGCATCACCACCCAGTGCTTCATAACCACCCTGCCCCACTTTCCTGAGGGGAAAGTGGGTCAGCAAAGCATCAGTGAACCCAAAAGGGACACTCTGTGGGAAGCCAGAGCACCTCAATAAATCCTGCACATGTGATCTTCTCCTGCACCGAGCCCAGAAGCTAATTTTGGATTTGTGCTTGCCTTAGTCCTAAAGCACCCAACTGGGACAGCTGGCAAAGCTGACCTCAGTGGCACCCACGTGTCCTCAGTCCACAACCCCTGGGATTTCTCCCCACACCAGCCAAAGTGCCTGCCAGATCCCATGGTGAGCCAATGGTGAGCTTCTCTTGCCTGCCAGAAGCGTTTTTCCTTTTTTATTTCCCAGATAATTCCCTGGTTACACTGATCACCCTGTCTTCCTTTCACCTTAAAATTTTGTTTACAAGGAGTGGAGATGAGTCACCCAAGACCACTGGTTAAATATTAACTGATTGGAGGTCGGAAAACAAACATCCTCAGTTTCTCACCTTTTCCCAAAACTCTACCAAATCTGTTAATATTTAACAATTTCTACCTTTTCTTTTGTCCTATATGCACTTCCCTTATCTTTCCCTGTTGCACATTGACCATGATGGCACATCAGCACAGCCCATTTTTAACCAACTAACTCAAAAATTTCACTGTATCTTTATGGAGAGACCACCCTTTTTCACATCACATCCTGCAGCACAGCACTTCAGTATCTAACTCACTCCTGTCGTTTCACAGCACAGAAAACTCCTTTATTTTTACTTACATCTTAAAGAGCTGATGCAATTAAAACCTTAACCTTTTTAGATGCTTCCTTCTGCAAGCTGAGGTGGTACAAAAGTTGACATACCACCACAATTTTCTTTGCACAGGCAAGAGCTATGACATGAAAAATAATTCTGCTCCTACCACATTTGTCCCATTGCCTGGCATTAAAAGCTAGGCCAAGCCTTTCCATTCCTCATCCAAATGCATATGCAAACACAGACCACAAAAGTAATTGGATTCAGACAGTAATAAAAGGCATTTGGCATTTAAAATAAAGAAGTGAAAGTCTAAAACACCACTGTAGCTTAATCATCAGTTGTCATACTAGAGATCATTAGACAAAAGAAATCATTTACGTTCCAAGTGATTAATCTACAAATTCTTTCTGTCTTCTCTACCACAGAACATAATAAATCAGATGAATAACTGAGGGAATGTACAACAGTGGAGAATTTCAAATATTGCAAAAAAAGGCAACTTTTTCTGGGTCAGCCACCACCCAAGCTGACTCCAAATTTCAGTTCATACTTAAACTGGTGACAAGTTCCTTGAAGGGGAGACAACCAAAACCAAGAATAAGTATTCTACTCTGATTTGTTCTGTTTCTGCAAATGTATAAATGCAGACATGTACTTCCATTTCAGTCACCTGCCTCTCGCTACTTTCACATCACAGAAAAAATAAGATTTGTTCTCACGGGAGGCAAAGCAGCACGCAGTACTTAAGAAGTTTCATTTCCAGTATTTCTTCCACTTCCTGTTAAAGATAAAGATGCTGTTTAATCAGATGAAGTAAAGACTTCAGAGTTAAAAGGAAAATCAAGCTTTAGGTTCAGGCTTTGTTTAGTTGACACCTTCCAAGACTCCTATTACAAAGAATGAGAATGCATAAAATCCTGACCAGCCTTTTTCCCATCCTCTTCATTAGCCAGCTGAGGCCGACCCTGAGCCATTCCTTGCAGAGAGATCAGCCAGCACCAGGAGTGTCAGTAGTGCCTTTCCAGCAGTTTTATTTGTGTTTGATACAGCATCAAAAGGAGCATTTTAATTTTATCCAAAACTTGTGAAGCATCACCAGGATTTGTTCTTCCCGGAGCTCATCAGCACCACCTTAGTTTGACTGAGAACTAAAAGCAAAGGTTACTCACTCAAACACTTACTGATGAAAATTGTAAAGTTTTTTGTAGTCTCTTGATGACTATGATTTATAATTCCCTGCTCCATAATATCACACTTTCCAAGGAGCTATTTGGAAACATCCCATTTGCAGCACCACAACTGCAAGTGGTATCTGCAGAATAGCAGATCCCAGCTCAGCTTCCAACTACACACAACAGTCACAGGGAAGGTGGAGGATGCACAGCAGAAAGCCCATCACAATAAGGACACAGCAGAGTAAAAACACAGTAGGAAGAGATGATCACTTATCTGGCCAGCTAATAGCTGAAAAAGAAAGGGATTCTTTAAGATAAGGGTTTTTCTTGGCACTGTGCTTCTTGTTTGAACTTGAAACATGGCTTCCCATCCATGGCAGCTGGCACTAGAGTTTAGAAAAAGTTTGCAGAAACAGTGAATTTTAAATGAGGAAACTCAGACTCTGGCACTTTTACACCAAAGTCTGAGGGCTGATGAGGCATGCCTTGCCAGGGATTTCACTTTGGACACTGAGATCAGGGGAGGAGAATCTGAACAAGTAATTTTGCAATGGTTCTCACTGAGAGCAAGTTTAGGCAACCAGTAACGTTGCCTACATTAGAATTTTAGGTTTTTTACTGGTTATATGCAAATAGGTTATAATCTTAAATTCCTGGTGTGCACCAACACCTACTCAAGCACCAAAAGGTTTGGGCAGCATATAGTGAAGGACAGTACTCTCCAGCTGATGTCCAGATGTTGTGGTACAGACCTGCCATTAACACACTGATGAAAAGAGAGCCACATAAATCCCTTGCAAACTCAAAGGGCTTTTATTGGCATGATAGACTGGACACAAGATACCTTCATGACATTTCCAAGGCAAGAGAGATTAAGATTCAAGTCATTCCTCTTCCACACTCCCTCTCCTAAAAATAACTTCAGAATTAGGAAAGCACTGGATTTAGTTGAACAGACATATGTGATCAATACAAAGATTCTCCCCAAAAAAAAAGTCTTCATTTATGTGAGATGACCTGTACTCATACATGAGGAAGGTGGAATAAAAGCCTGGAATTTTAGGCTGTCACTTAACAGACACATTATTTCTTCCCCTTTCCCCTCCTCACTTCCTGTCTCTCCCCTCACCCATTTTATCCCATGTTCTGCACTCTTGCAGCAACACTGGTTTGTAGGGCTGGTGATAAACTGGAAAGAAGAGCTCATTGAACTGAACATTTTTGAGCTGAGGAGAAGGAAAGAATGTTGCAATCATTTTCTAGACACAGTTCCCCAGTTCCATCTCCTATGCTGAATAAGCATTTGGGAAGCCCTTACTTATACACCACTCTTGACATGAGTACACCTCGGCCTTCAACACACCTATGATCACAACAGTGTTGTCAAGAAAAAAACTATTAAACTCCATGTTAGAGATGGGGTACTGAGGTGAAGATCAAGAGCCATGGATAGCCTCTGAACCTCAAATTCTTTCACCTGAATTACTGCTGATCTATGTCTACATTTTCTTACCACACACAGTTAGAAACCCACTAGTAACAACAACCGAAAATAAGTGGCACACAGTATTTCTATCTTTCAAGGTCATAAAGCCTTCTGAAAGGTTTTCAGCCTGAAGATCACTGCACCATCTCCTCCTCACAGACCTAGTACTGTTTCAGCCTATAGCTGCCTCTCAGTAAAAAGCACTGTGTGGCTCAGCTCACAAGTCCAAGGGGTACCAAAGCCAGCAAGGTCACCAAGACCTTGGTCACTTGGTACCAGTGCAAACAGAATACAAACGTTCATGGAAAGAGCTTGAAACCTTCATGTTAAGAGCTTGGTACCAGTGCAAACAGAACACAAATGTTCACTGAAGAGAAAGCAGTTCCCAGCGTGCTGTTTCAGCAAGGTTTCCACCTCCTTTCAATCACATCTGCTGCTTCTTTTGTATTCCAGTGACACCCTGTGGCACTTACCTAGACTGCAGGCTTTCCAATCTCAATATCCGTGTTTTTAACTACAGGGGTAAGAATTAGCAATCAGAAAAGAGAGAAAGGACGCTGCAAGCCTGAGCTGAAGGAAGCTCAGGTGCTGGTGCATCTCCTTACTCCCAGGGCATGAAATGCAGAGATTTCTCCTGCACAGCAGCTACCCACTAGCAGCCTGTGCTCCTGTCCCAGGATTCCACTTGCTGTTACACCTTTCCCTTGAGTACATCACTGCCATGCTGATGTAACATGGTGGAAAGAATTTCATTTTAATGCCTGAGCTTCTCAGGTCTTTTACTGCAACACTGAATGGCACTTCTTACTGCAATATTTCTAAGTTACACAAGTGACTGACTTCCAGGGGATATCCTAACTAACAGCTGCAGCATGGGATCATAAAGCCTTAGTTTTCAGGGCATTAGAACAGACTCACCTACCTTTTCAAGAGTGTCATTGCTATATGCATCAGCATATAAAAAACACCAAAAGCCCACACAAGTGTATTCAAACAGCAGCCTTATATTTTTATGTTTGCCCTTAACCTCATCAAAAAACCTCTCATAAACACCAAGTGCACTTAATTTTGCCCTTCAACTCTTTACCACATGAAGAAACTTACTCATAGTGGATCTTTAATACAACAGGCAGGCAGGAGATACTGCACATTATGAATTTAATGAACACATCAAGGGGCAGCCTGGGCATATTGTCTTCTCTGAAATTACGTGCCACAATTACACACATAATTATAGTATCATAAATATTTTGAAACATGAGAGAAGTAGACATGTAAAAACACAGGTAAAACAGAAACACAGGTAAAAGCACCCATGTAAACAATCACACACATACACACAGGAAAACCTCAAACAGAAGAACTCCACAAGCATCCAAGACACCAGCTCACACACAGAAGGTGCTCACATCGCTGCAGTGCCATCTTCAGAACTTCTCAAGTGGCTTAAGATTGCTGAAAGATAAGTTTCCACCATAAAAAAGAAGAACACCTCCCACACTGCATGGCAGTATTCCAAGGATGACCACAGGCTGAGCAGTGTCTCAGCTGCTCCCACCAAAGGCTGCCTGGAGCCCCTTAGCTCAGCCTCCCTGGTCAAGGAATCGACAAGAGCAAGGTTTCTCAAAGAGAAGGGGGTGAGCCAGAGTGAAGGGAAGAGTGTGAATCCTCATCTTCAGTCCCTTCTTCTGAGCAGCAAATGTTCTCTAGCCTGTAGTTATTTAATACAGAGTGTATAAAATGGACAGTGAGCACAAAACCCCTAAGGAAGTTCCCATCTTTTGAACAGCCAAGGCCCTTGTGGATCTAGTTTAAGGGTGGGAGAGAGAATCAATTCTAACAATCCTACTGGGCAACTTTTCACACAATTTCCAGAATCTGTTCCCTACTGTGCAACTTCAAACACCAACCTTAGCACTCTACCATACAAATTTAATCTATACAGAAATGCACACTGTTTTGGGACAAAAATCTTCAGTCAGCTGGAACTGACAGGAGCTTTGCCTTCCACGTCAGCAAAGTCACAATTTCAGCCTGAACAGCCACTACTGATACAAATTACTGCTTTAGAGCATGTACATCTCCTCCTGTCCATTGACCCTGACTAACTTACCCCTCCTCTGACCACTGCCTCAGGATGAGGGAGGCTCCCGAGCTGAGCTGCACAGCATGCTGGCAGAGTGGTGCCCATGCACAACTGCAACAGGCAGCAATTCCACTTCCCACTAACATTACTACTCACCACTTTGTTACTACTGCAAACTGACAATCAGGATGTCCAGGAGATCATCTGCATCTCAGAGTTCCATATGCAATCTGCAATTGCACATCTTCTGGTTTTATGCATGCAAGGGTGTCAACAAGCCAAGCATACCATGGCCAGCCCCACATGGAAAATAGGAATATTCAGTATGTCAGACCTCACTGTTTAAGTCAAATGAACCACAAAATTCCTATTTTCCCTTTTGTTAAGACGCCCTAAGAAAGGAATAGAGGCAGATCAAATTTGATTCTAAACGTCAAGGTTCCATAACAGTGAGCTTGCTGACCTGTGCTTTATTGGTCAGCTGTTGATCTCATCTTACACAATAACCCAGAGAGAACCTGGCTAAAGCTGAGCTCCCATCACACTGCTTTGATGACAAGGCTTAGGGCTGGAGCAGACCTGCTTCTTCACTTGTACTTTAATACCCTTTTCATTTTTATACAATTTTAGTAAGTCAAACACTAATTAGAAAAGGGGGGTATTACTCACACACAGGACTTTCTGGAATCTGCTCTATATTCTGCCGATAGTGTTTGGGTAGGAAATGAAGACAAGAGTAGAGTTTTGGAATGATGTGATGTTATAGAAAGTGCAGTTAACTGCAGACAGGCAGGACATACAGAAGCATCCTCTCATCCTTCACCTCTACCATTGTCACTTGACTGAATTAGCACCCATAGGGGGAAAAAAAAAAATCAATAATTAGGGTGCAATAATTTACACCCCATTGAGTAAGCATTATATTTCTCAATAAACTAACTGGCCCAAAATCAAATAACCCTCTGGACTTGGTTAAACTTATTAATTCCTCTAAAGTCTAAGATCAAATGGAAACATTCAGTTTTCAAAAGGGATGCAATGCAACGCTGCTGCTGGTTCAGCAGCAAGACAAAAACATTCCAAAACCAGCCAGCAGTCAAGAGAAAAAATATTAATGGGAGGGGGTCACTCAGCATCACACAAAGCAACCTACACATGTACAGCTGGTATATACAGTAAAGACAGGTCTGTACAGTACAGATGTATGGGGCACAAATGCATCTGGTCAAATGCAGGTTTCTAACAGGAACATTTCATTGCATGCAGTTTTCAGTGATAGAAAGCATCACGTTCAGCAGATGGATATCCATCAGAGAGAGATGCCAACAGACATGTTAAAAAGAAGTGAGAAATTTAACTGGCCCTTCAGTTAAAGACTCAGTCAAGTCTTAAGTTATGAACAAGGCAGTAATGCTGAACAAAAGTACACAAATGTGAAGGAGAGAAAAGAAAAAACTCTATCCAGATTTTGATGCCTAAAAGCCTTGAGGACAAAAAAAGAGTTCTCCATGTGCTTTCCCATTACATGCTCATCCTTGTCTGGAAAGATTCTCCACCTACACTCCAGCAGAACACACAGCTCCTCTGCCCAATCAAACAGATGCAAGTGATTTCCAGTCTCCTCCCAACATAAAGAGATTCCACATTCTGTAAGCACTTAAAATTACACTTGGATATTCTGGATGCTATAAGCAGTTATCTGCCTTTCACCTTAGCCTGTTAACAGTGATTTCAAGGTACACTGGCCAGCATGCAGATACTCCTCATTAAAGTGTGTGGCAAACTGATAAGCCAGGACACAGTTAACTCCCTCCCACGTGGTATTTTTGCTCAGCACATCTTCTAACAAGTCCCAAGGGCTGCACTGCCAGCTGAAGAGCTCTGCTTTGTGAAGGTAAAGGAAGCAGGATCTGCAGGTGACTTGAGATGACCACCAAAGTTTATTCCCATGCAGCACGATGGTGAGGAGGAGCAGCATGTGCCTGAGGAGATCCAGGTAAGAGTCCCAGCTACTGGGTTCAGTAGAAATTGCAGCTCCAAGGTCCTCAGCCAGGGAAGAGGCCAGGCTTATCCCCCAAGGTGGGCAAGCTTACACTCATTCTGTTCATCAGCCAGCACACAAACGACACCAAGGGGTGTGCAACAGCTGGCAAAGGGGAAGGGAAAGGTACAAAGGTAGGGAAGTCAACATCTGCAGTCCCTAATGCTCTCCCTATGGGTGTTGAGCACATTGTTTGGATAACATCTAACCACAGACTCGAATCCTATCACACAGAAAACTGAGTTAGTTCAGGTCACCAAACAGCCAACAAACAACTGAGGAATACATGGAAGTCAGACATCATCCACTCCTTCAGCTGTCCTTTGAAGGGAAAGCTCCTTTCCTCAAAACTGAAGCATCTTCTAGATTCTGATTTCAGGAGCTACTTTCAAGTCATGAATTCAAAATGGAGAGACAGACCTCTACAATACAGAATATTGCTCTTCAAGCCTAAAATAAAAAACAAAAAAAAAAACCCAAACAAAAGACCACCCCAAAAAAAAAAAACAACCCCACTAACAAATAATTTAAAAACTCAAACTCACCAGGCAGATGTACTTACATTCTTAGTACTTCTTGCCACCCAACATGCACATTTTGTTACAAGCATTAGGCATGGGGTCCATACAGCAAACCTGGATGTTTCAAACCCTAGGAGAGGCTTATACCCTCAGCAGTTGCAAGCAGCAGATCCTCCTTGTAAGGCACAGGGAGGGAATTATAAAAGCATTAATCTACCACGTGTAGAGAATAAAGTTCTCTGCATAGAGAATGCATAGGAATAAAGTTCACTGACATGTGCTATTAGCTAAATTCCCCATACTACAAATCAAAGTAGGAGCATACAGTGAGGAAAGGGGAAGAAGAGAGCATGTAAGAAAACACTGAGGAGTGAGATGTGACAAAATCTTGCTTTAAATGCAGTAAACTCTAAACATCCATCCTTCCTTTATACACTATGCCAGAAAGAAAAATACACTGGCATTTTTTAGACAAGTAGCTTTCCTCCCTGAAAAATGACTTCATAAAAGTTATAAAATTATAAACAATCCTTTCAAGGTAACACAAGCTCCTGTTTCCTGTCCCTGAAGGACAAGGGAAGATCCATGGAGCATCAGTACAGCATCACAAGTTTCACCCCAGATTTCTCAGCATCTCCCTGTGCTTCTCAGCTGAAGACATACACCAGCTGTAATACATGAACAAGTTTTCCACTTCAAAATATACTGAGCCTAAAAGGAAACTCTTTATCTTGGACCTGCTCTTTCTGCCATGTAACTTGGGTTTCCTTGTTGCACTACTTCCAGGTAAACTATAGCCTCAACTTTTCAGAGTAAAAGTTTCACTGAGTTCTTTATGAAATGCCTTTCTTAATAAATAACAACAATAAATACGGGTAACAAGCAGCACAGTAAGTGAAGTTCTCACTGTATACTCCTTAATGTATTGATTTACTTCCAGTTCATGACTGATAGATCTTTGCTTAATATGCCCTTAAAAACTTTTTGGGCAGAAATGCCACAAACTTACTGAGCAACCTCTTCCCATTATTTGCTATTCTTAGAAAAACAGCAGGCTTATTCATAGGACAAGAATCCAGTTTTTCTGGATTACTAGTCAGTTATTCTGGACTAGAGGATGCTAATGAGCTGCACACAATACCCTTCACAAGGCTGTAAGATGAAGAACACCTATGTCTGACAAAGGAACGGAGTACACATGTAACTTGGCTGCAGAAAAGACACCTCTCACCTCTGTGATACATCTGGGAATGCAGGTGAGCCTCAGCTCACCTTTTTTCTCTCAGTGCTTGAGGGACCAGGAGTTCCTAAGACACAAGACATGCTGCACATGACAAACACAATTTGCTGAACTGCTCACAGGCCAGTCTCCAGCAGAACATCTGCGCATTGCTTAATTCACAGAAACAATCCCTGATCTCCTGGGAACTTGCACACAACAATCCAAACACCATCAGACAAAACCAAACAGAAAGAAAAGTATCATCACATTCTTGCAGCAGGCCAAGCAGGCACCACCAACAGCTTCAACAGTTAAAATATCTAGCATTAAAATTGTTCTTTTAGTATTAAGGTTTCCTCCAGAAATAAATCAGAACACAGAACAGGGCTGCTGAATTATCTCTAAATAACCACAAGCCCATATTCAGTGAACTCACAGTATGTTCAATACTCAGTATCATTTTAATTCTTCCAAGGGATGTTGCCCTAACAGCTTCCTCCAAACAAGGAGGAAATGACAAGGGAAAGGGCAACACAAAAACTTTTTTTTTTTTAATTGGTGGGTCTTTTACATTAAACTTAACTTGTAACTAAAACAGCACCTGTAGTAACTTGAAACAAACTTCTGGTTTTAAACCAAAGAGGGTAGGTTTAGACTGGACATAAGGAAGAAATTTTTTTATGATGAAGCTGGCAAGACACTGGAACAAGCTGTCCCGATCATGAGGAGCCTTCAAGGTCAAGCTGGACAGAGCTTTGAACAACCTCACAGAAGCTTTCCAGTACCTGAAGTGAGCCTACAAGAAAGATGGAGAGGAATTTTTTTACAAGGGCTCATAGCTGTAACTCTGAGGTGCAATTCTCCCTGTAGAAATCAAGGGAAAGCATGAAAGATGTAATGGACAGGACACTGGATTTTTTTCCAAGTGAGAGCACACAATGGTAAAGATTTCCAGGTTCACCAATCACAGGCTCAACTCAGTATGGCTAGGAGGAACAAGGGCATTTGTTTTTCAAGAACATGCAGCGTTTACATGACCATGTACTTTGCCAGTTCATTTATTTAATGATTATTCCCCTTTTAAAACTTAAAAGCAAAATAAAACCCCTTGGCTTTGCTTAGGCAAGGAGAAACTGAATAGGACAATGAAGTCCACAGGGACTGTAAGTCCACCTGCAAGCTGGTAGATCACAAGACACAAGTTTTTAGAATGAGCTCCTAAAAGATTTTGAAACTTCTTCAGCCTTTCCAGAAACATAATCTTGCATGGGGAGAATACAGATAAGATAATACAAAACAGTGTCTCAAGTGGGCCTGTGGCAGATCTGCCATCTCTCAAGAGTCAACTCACTCAACAGGCCCACACTGCTATCTGTAGTGAACACAAGTGTCACAGTCTGGTTGTTCAAGTCATAACAAGTACTTGAGGCTGAAAAAGGTGCTCACAAAAGTGATTCAGCATACTGAACTCTTGAGCAGTCACCAGATGTCACCACATCTCAGGAGACTAATAGGGAAGCAGCAGGCCAAGTGACAGAAACAGAAGAGAATGTTTCTAACATACATCCACAGCTTCAGGTCCAAAGTAAGGCCAGAAAAAGCAACTCAGTCACCAAGACAATTTAAAGTGTGCTCATTTAGGAGCTGACAGACCTGAACTGGTCATCTAAGGCAGTGCCTTCCAACCTTTCCATCTCAGCCACATGGCTGCTGCTCTCTCTTCTTTCGCACTTCCCACCTCAAGCCCTGGGCCCTCGAGACTCTAACAGCCTCACAGGAACACCATCTCTGGAAGTGATCACCCTCTCACTTCCCAGGACTTCCTGCCACAGCTCTTGTGCAACCCAGGTTTGCTCATGAGTTTGAGGCTGGGTGGAACTGAAACTCTTCATCATCACACTCTTACACACACACACAACAACTTTGGTGCCAGATGTTGTGGCATCTTCTAAATTTTTTTCTCCGTATTAAAACTTCCTTATTTCTTTTAGGGATTTGGATTCCAGCATTTACATTTCAGGCTGTCACCAGCATGACCCTGGTGCTGCCTTACATACGAAGCAGGACAAACCATTTCCTTTACAGACGAAGTATATTCTGTTTTATTCATGGCCTCCCTATCTTGCTGCCCCTTCTGCAGGAAACAGCAGTCAGTGCCGTGCATATCCAGAACTTACTCATAAAATAAAATGTCCAATAAAATTTAGATGTTTGGCCCAATAGGCTATCATAATGTCTACAAGTTCCAGCAATGTTCCAGGACCCTCATGCAGTGGGCATACACAAACAAACAAAAATATTTTCTGTCCAAAAAGTGGTGTGATGCTACCTCTAGTGATGCCTTTTCAGATACCAAGGCCACTCTGCATTCTCTTCAAAAATAGATAGCTAAAAGCCAGGCCACAAAACACACAAACAGTTTTTGTTAAACTGCAGGCTCTCAACAACTTTGAAATCTTCACTTTCCTTTGAACAGAACCGAAAAAACAAAGAATGAGTACAAGGGATGAAAGAAAAAAAAAAAAAAAAAGAGAGTGGGAAGCAAGGAAACAAAGAAGTCTCAGCCCATCTACCTCACTTGCAAAAAACAAGAGTAAAATCTGCTCTGTGTTGGAAACTCCAACAAGGTACCTTGACTTCAAGCAGCTGAACACATACACAGGTAGCTATGACTGAGAGTAACACTCAACTGTTTTTAAAAGACTAGAGCAAACCAGGAGACTGTCATCCATTATATATTCTAATATAACACAGCATCTCTCATCAACCAGTGGCACAGGGCAAGCTGGTATGTTTGAAGCTGTTCCATCTTCACAGCAGATGCTTCCATTGCAGAGAACATTACCAACACACCTCTAAACCAGTTCACCCACTGTTTAGAAGGCTGGGATTAATTATGGCACAACAAAAGAGAATAAGGTTTAAAACAAGAGGGGAAGTGAAAAATAGGGACAGCAATATGAACTTCAGTACAAACCTCTGGTTACACAAACTCCATTAGGTACCAAAAAAGAAGGCATTTAAAAACAGAGGAAGAACAATCACTTACCTTTCAAAAGGGGCTGGAAAGTTGGAATTTCCTGCAGTTTTATGACATCTGGATCATTGCTGACATTCCGCGATGACTGTGTTCCTGGGGCTACGACCACAATGTCGTCCATTTTTGCTCGTTGCTTGGCTGGCAACGGAGATGCTGGATATGGGAGGGACAGGGAACAACCAACTTTATAAGCAGATTCCACCAGAATCCAACCCCATGCGAATATTGCTCTATTCAACATTGCACAGGTATGCTTTTTATAGCACGCTGCCGAGATCACTGAAGGGCTCTAAGCCCCTCTCCCTCTGCACGCCGGGGAACAGCTGATTCCAGAACAGCTGCACCGCTGCCGGCCCCGCTCCCCCAGGGCGCTCCCCGCGCCCGGCGCTGCTCCCCCGGCCCGGGCGGTGCCGCCGCTGCCGCCCGGAGAAACGGCCCTTCCCTCCTCCACGGCCCTTCCCTCCTCCACGGCCCTTCCCTTCTCCACGGCCGCTGTCCCTCCCAAGGAAACAGCCGTGCCCTTCTCCACAGCCGCTGTGCCGGCGCTGCCCCGCTCCCCGGGACACAGCCCCGCGCCCTCGCTCCCTGCCAGGCACCGACCTGCGGCGCTGGGCTCGCCCGGGCGGCTCTCGGCCTCGGCGCTCTGCTCCGCGCCCATGGCGCTGCCTCCGTCCGCCGCCCGCCGCAGCGCGGGGGCCGCCGCCGCCCA
>VXBQ01005388.1:284446-324813 GCA_013400175.1 Phainopepla nitens | reverse complement strand
CTCACGCTCCCCCCCCGTCTCTCCGCACGCCCAGCAGCCGGTGGGCAGCAGCGGTGCGGGGCAGAGCTCGGCCCCGCCGGTGTCGGGCTGGTGCCGCTGTGCCCGCGGCCGGGCTGCTCCCGCTGCCGGTCCCCGCCGCCGCTGGCTCCGGCAGCGAGGGAGGGAGCGGGGAGCGCCCGGGAGCCGCCGCCGCTCCGACCCTCTCCGCGCAGCCGGGGCAGCGAGGCGAGCGGTGGGGGCTCCAGCTCTCAGCTGGGCTGGCGCTGCGCTGGGACTTGGGAGAAGTTTGGGTTTTCTCTGGTGAAGCACCACGGATGTTCAAACAGCTTTGAAGGAGCAGTCGAGTGCCTTAGGAGGGGATGTTACTTAAAGTAGCTGAGAATTTTGATTGTGCTTCCCGGCTCCGACAAAATTTCTTGTCTTTCAGGGCACAATCTGAAAGAAAACAGGATTTTTTTTTTTTTTTTTTAATGCTCTAAACCTAACTACAGTAACTGTTATCTGTGTTCAGTCTTTCTGGGAAGAAATCGCCTGTGGTGCTTGCATACATAATTTTTCTGTTTACTGGATTTTGACTTTTCATACTAGATGGGCAAGAGATTAGTTGCTAACAGTTAATCAACCACATTTTGATTTAAAGAGTTCATCCCCATTAGAGTGTTTTGATGATAGTCTAAAGGTGATGTAGGTTGAAGCAACTGCTCAGTAATCTGGAAAACAAAGATTTTAATCTCATCCATAGCCTTTTTTTCACCCTGTGCATCTGTTTGCCATATTGTATCCTGTTTGCAGAGATACAAATATACTTATTTAAATGGCATGTGTAACTTTTCATACTTATGTTGTGGTAGTTAAAGGCCAAATTTCAAGAGTTAAGTTGACTCTGGAGTATAGGGAGAAACTGTTTCCTGATTAGTTTGTTTTAATAAGTAACAATCATACCCATTCTTAATATACCGTGGGTTTGGCTTTAATTTGATGTTCAGTCTAGTTCAAATGACAGCACAGGAATAGCTGTTGTGTGTGATGTCACATAATATTGTTACAGTAGTTTCTGCAAATTAATCTCAAAACAGTGGCATGTGCTTTTGCAAATTTTTGTATACTTCATGCTTAATGGGACATTTTGAAGAAGCATTCAGTTTATAAGTCATATGGCTGTCATTTCTTTTCTCATCTCTCACCTCTGTCTATTGCCAAGGACATTTATATCCAGACAGCATTTCTGTTTCTTCTGTGTTCATGGTGCCCTGCTGTTTGATTGCCTACCTGAAGTTGTAATCCTCTGTTTGTGACACGATAGTAATTTTCCTACTGGCTAATTGTTACTTTAGGTAGAGATAAACAGCAGGAACAGCTGAACCGTGAAGAAACAAAAATCAAATTTTAATGCATGCATCCTCCCTAATAAACAGCATCCATGCAAGCAGGGTGGGTTCGAGTAAGATGTGTTGAGTTCAGAAGAGGTGTCAGCAGTTCCTTAATGAGGCAGAGGCAGTGCCAGCATGAGTATGAATAAGCTTATACATGAAAGTAGAGTTGAAGTTAGGAAGTTCACTGTTTGGTTTGTGAATTCAGTGCTCTGGAGGATGCCAAGCCAACAGTGCTGGAGACAGAAGCTCAGCAAATGTAGTAGTGTGTGTTTGTGGGTTGCAGCATCCTCTCTGCTCCCAGAGCCAGCCTCCCATTCTCGTAAGAAGGCAAATGAGCAAAGGTTTACTCTGAAGAAACTGTGGTAGATTTGCTTACCAGTCTGGAAATGAATGGAATCAGCATCCTGGAAATGCACAAGGACTTGAAGTCTGAGGCTGTTACTGGCTAGAAATGGATGCACCGGCCAAGGCATTTGTGACAAAAATCACCCAAGAACTTCAATAAAGCAGATCTTACTGATGTTGTTAGGGCAAGTGTTTGAATTTGTAAGAGACAGGAGGTTACCATTGTGACAGCTTGCTGTGGAGGTTCTGTGGCTTGGGCTTGGTGGGGTTTTTTAATGTTATAGCTGGAAGAAAGATGTCTCTGGTCTCTGTTCTCTCCTCTTGGCCCATGGTTTGATTTGGGAGATTGGGCTTCCACCTCTCTGACCAGCAGTGCTTCTTGATGCCACTTCCTTAAGAGCATTCCAGAGGAGTGGAGCTAGAGCTGCTCCATGGCAGCTTTGAGGTGTTCTTCAGGGCAGCTGTGAAACCAGAGAGATAATTGCCAGATAACTGACAGCTGCAAGGAGGCAAAAGCAGTGTCACCACAGCTGTCAGGGCACTGCAGATATCTGTGAAACTGAGATTTCAGCTTTTAAAAAAGTGATAAAAAGAGAGGTCTTCCTCCACCACTGCTCATGGCTTGCTTTCTTCCTGAAATAGCTCTCCAGGCAGCATGCAGTTGCTGTTTTGTTTTGGCTTTAAACCCTGATCATGCAGGCAGTGCAAAAAGCTCTTGCTTGAATAGAAATCTTATAAAGGACTCTTGTGCAAACCTACTGAATGTTACGGACCTCTGTGTTTAGAGTCAGATAGAGAAGAAATGAAAATGTCTTTTTTGATAATGGATATTTTAAAACTGTGCTTCCCTAGAGTTCAGAAGAGAGTTTGTTTGAATCCATTATTATTGTTGTAATATTCTGTTTTAATTAATTTTAATCCACTGTTTCTGTTTTCATAAACAGATCCTTGCTTTTTTGTTTTGTTGATCCATCTGCATGTTGTTTTGAAGAGTTTAATGTTTGAAACTTTGCTAAGCTGTGGTGTGTTCGAAACTTTGCTAAATTTTGATGGTGTGTGCACATATTTTTCTACCAGAAGTCAGAGAAGGGGATGAGGAACAGGTTTTTACTCCTGAAGCACTCAGGTTGGAGACCAAGTGTGGCATTTTCAGGCAGAGCTATGTTTCTGCATTCAGGTGAAGGGTCTCTTCACCTAGAGACTGTACAATACTATGACAATAAGACTTGGAAATATCTTTTTTTGGTTGTTTTTAGTACCCATGGTCTATTTCTTCACCCAAGCTTGAATCAACTGTTTTCTAGTCATGTTTCTTCATGGTATGATTCCTCAGAAATCAGTGTTCCCTTGTCTGCCATTTTCCTCTTTCATCTTTTCATGGAGTAGTCTAAAATTAGTGTGATCTAAGGTGTTCCAAAATCCACTATTAATTTTATAGTTCTTTCAGTTGCATCTCTGTGATACAGATTTCATCAGATTGCTTTAGCTTTTATTTAAAACTGAGAAATTAGGACTTGAAAAGTTTGATGGCAATTTTTACTATGTCTTGGAGGTAAGGTAAAGTAGCATTTTTGACAAGACATAAGGAAGTTCTGGGCAGAGGTAAATGCAGGTAAAAGACTTCCTGTATCCTTCAGCAGGAGTTACATGAAGATATTCAGGTGGAAAGCTTTGTTCTTGTTTCACAGCAGTACTGGTTACAGGAGCATGAACTGTATTTGTGTTTCCTTTTTCCATAGAGAATTGCTTCAGTCTGCATTCCCACAGCTCTTGGTAAGGAATTGAGCTGCAAGCTGTAGAATATGTAGAAGGATTTTGTTTTGTTTCTTTTTTGTTTTAAGGATTGGGCATATAGGAACCTTTTAAGCTCTGTCTTTGAGAGCTGGAGAATTCTGATTCCTTTGGACATCTGTAATCCACCTTTATGATGATGTCGCGTTTCAAAAATGCCAGCTTCAAAAATATCTGCTGCAGTGCTTGTAATATGGGATTTACTTTTTAGTTTAAACCAACAAGAGTGAAGATATTTTTTTCTTCCCTCTGAGGGAGTGGGCTAGGGCAGGAAAACAGGGAGGAACAGGTCTCATTTTCTGATCTGTCACCATTCATCTCCTCTGGCAGCCAGTCTGCTGACTTAAATACTGTATTCTTTGTCCCCAGCAGTTAACCTCATTAATTTCCTAAGAAACATTAAATACTTGGGTTGCTTTGCTGATGACATCTTCCAAAGTTCCTTGTGCTGTAGGGAGGGGTCCATGTTGCTGTTGCATGGCACCAGAAATGCAGTTGGAACTAAAGCTGTGTTACACACTCCTGCTTTTGGCTGGGCTGGTGGCTCTGCTGTGTCTGGGAGTGTGCTCAGCTCCTCCTGCAGTTCTCCTGCTGGGGAGCCCTCATGTTTCAGCCCCTCACCTGAGAGCTCTGGGTAGAGTTTAGGTTGGTGAGGGATTTCCCTCAGATGGACTTGGAGCAGTCAGAGGTTGCTTAGGAAGATGGGGAGGGAAGTGCAGCTGCCCTGCAGGCTTCAGGGATGGTCTGCTCCTGTTCACACTTGGTGCTCCCCACTTAAAACTGAGCCCTCAAGTTTGAAATGCTGTGGCTCACCAGGGGTGGCTGTTGGTGTGTGCACATGAGGTTTGGGATGAGCCAGCAGCCCGTGCTTCCACTCCTTCTGTGCCGAGCACTTTGGAGTGATGACTCTTCCAAAGTTCAGTGAACAAAGTGCATGCTCCCCTAATAACCTTTAGAGTTACAGAATACACAGTGCTCCAAACAAAGAGGCTGTGGCATCCTTTTGGGTAATTGTCCAAGGCTTGAAAGGGGAAAGCTTTGGATCTTTAGTGGATTTTACATAAATGCTGGGTATTGACACCCTAAATATTAATCAGCCTTTTCCAATTTATGCATTTGCCAGGCAAGCTGACCTAGAGAGCCTTCATTAAAGGCTCTAGATAGCCTTGTAGTTTGTAAATATTTATGTCAGGACATTCACGATGTGAAAGGCTTGCTGCTTGCTGCACATGGACAAACTTACTCAGAACACAGTGCTTGCATTTGCAAGTAGAAATGATCCTGTCATTTCTGCTTTTTGCTATGTTCTCTGGTGAAATGGCTATGAAAATAGGGTGGGGTTTTTGTTTCATTATTATCTTGCTACAGACCTTTCAATTTCCATGTAGTTGGCACAGTTCCCCACCAGTTTTGAAATGGAGTCAAACATACCAGTCTATGAATAGAATGGGAATACTGTTAATACCTTTGTCTGTAATACCTTATTCTTAATAGAGTTTTAAGAAATTAACCAGTCAAAATCTAGGTTAAAAGAAGCAATGCTTTAGTTAGTAAAACTTATTTCTTTTGCAAAATGTTATAAACTACTTGGAGAAAGAAGCATGCCAGTTTAAAAGATGGAATGCTTTTTGAGCTTCAGTATTTATATGGAGAGAACAATAAGGAAATGTTTTTAATATAAACAGACATGGAAAATGGCAACATTCATACAGATTTTTTTAGTATCTTGTTACAGGATCACATTACCTAAATAGAATTACTCCCTTGTGATATAATCAATGCAGCAATAATGGGATTATAGTTTTAATTCTGTTTATTAGGGCCATGTGTGAGTTCTTGATGTCAGATTTGAAGAGTAATCATATTTGAGACAGAAAATTTTAATCAACTAGCTATATAATTTTGCTTAATCAAAAATTATTTGTTTTCTTCTCTATGATACCTTTATATTTTCCCCCTTATTCCTCCCCTCTCTGCCCAGTCTGTTCCTGGAGGAAAAATATAGTTTGTATGTAGTGTGCTGGGGCTTTTTAACTATTTGTGCCTCCAGAACTCCTTAATAACAAAGATTCTTCTCTGTCCATTGTCAGAGAGTTCAGGCTTCTAAAAAGTAGCTGATAAGTTGGCTGGAATTCTGGAAGTCGAGGATATGTGGAAAGGAATAGAAATTTAAGGTGTCATAGGATTGCAAACTTTGTTCCCTTAGTGGTTTTGTCAAAGCAGGGAATAAAACTTCTGCTTATATTTGTAGTGTTAATTAAAATATTAACACTTTGGAAATCTAAGAATCCTCTTGTCCACACACAGATTAGTAGAGAAAGAACATTAGAATAATAGAGGAGGAGGAATTTGTATACCTTGTAGTGAGTCTTATGTCCATTTAGAAAATGCAATGATGTTCTTATAAATCAAAAACTTAACTGAACTCAGCAGTTACCCTTTTACCCTGTAGGTAATGGTAAAATGAATAAATAAGATAATTCCAAGTTGGATGGTTTTGTGTTTGTGGGTTTGTTTTTGGTTTGGATTTCCAGAAATGAGTCCCATTCAGTATGAATAAGACAAGATCATTCACCTTTTCCAAGGGATCCTGCATATCTGTGTGTGTGTATGTTGTTTTATGGCGTGGTTTGTTTGGATTTTTTTCTCCTGTGTGTCATTACATCTAATATAAGCCTGTTGAACATTTGACATTAATAGTTCTGGGACATTAAAAGTTTGAGAGTTAAAAGTATGCTACAACAGTTTTTTTTCTTTCACAAAATAAAAATGAAATGTCCAATAATTCTCAAAATTACTGAAGTATATGTACATCTTTCCTTACCCATTAAAAAAGTCCCTAACTGTTCATTTGAACTGGGGTCTTTTTGTGCTAAATTCTATGTTCCTGCTTTACAGCAACTTCCTGACAGTGCTTAAAAAATCGAAACTAACAAAAAACCCCAGCCTCAAAATAGAATAAATAAGCTGTTTTGTTTGATTTGGTTTTTACCTGATGAGGCAAACTGGCACACTTCAAGAAATATTTTTTGAGTATCTTGTAGGGTGGTGTGCAGCCTTGGATAAGTTGTTGGAAAAGTCGTCTGAGAGTAGTTCATTGCCTGTGAACTTCTTGTCAGTGTGGAGGAAGGCCTCGTTTGTTGGAGCTGTGCTGCTGTTGAGGCTGTGAATTCTTTGATCCATGTGGAACTTACAGCACCTGGGGTAATCCCTGTGGCTTGGGCTGTTCCCATGTGCTTGGGTTACCCTGCAGTGAGGGAGGTGAGTGACTGAGAGTATCACTCCCAGGCCATTCCCTGGTTGCACCCTCCAATGTGAGCTCTTTGGCTGGAGCACATCATGAGCTGCAGCTGCTGCAGAGCAGCAGCAAACCTCGGGGCATTCCCACCTCGGCTTGCCACGGTGTACAAAGTGTGTCTTGTGGCCTTTAGCCTCCCTAGAGTTTGGGAAATGGATCCTGCTGTCACAGCACCAGTGTTGTGTCTCAGTGCTCTCCTTCGGTGGAGGGACTCAGCTTCAACAGCTTCCTGAGGAATGTGATTGAGGCTTTTGGTTTGTTTTCTCACTGCTAGAAGCGCTGTAGGAAAAGGTGGTGCCAGAAGGTGTGAAGGGCAGTGTTTTGTTTCAGAGTGATCCCTTTGTCTTCCCTGTCTTCACAGCTCTTAGTTTAGATTGCAGAGTACCATCCCTATTCAGATGTGGGACTCTCATTGGTAGAGCCAAACAAGACTTCTTTTCTGCAGGAGCAGAGGTGCTCGCTAACTAACTTTTTCCTTAAACATAAAACATGTTTCAGTAATCAAACATGTTGATTTAAACATGGGCGTTGCTGGTAGAAGTGGGGAAGTGTTGGCAATGCATGTGGAACTCGTATGACTTCATCTGCAGCGCTCTGTGTTACTCTGACAGCTGTTTGAGAGGCTGGAAGGGTGCTGAAGGAAGATTATGAGGACACCTGAGAAAATGAGCTGTGTAATGTTGAAGTTCTGCAGACGTTAATGTGGATCACAGAAGTACTTGATTACACATCCCTAAGGAGCCTTCCTGCTTTCCAAAGCCTGCAGTTGGCCCTGGAAAGTGCCAGGTCACCTTTATTTTGCTGCTGCTCTGTAAGCAGAAGAGTCATGGAAGAAGGTGATAGTGTTTTATGGCAATGCAGCTGCAAGCTGATGCCTGACCAGGGAGCAGCAGCTCTCTGCTCTTCTGTTGTCAGCCAGGTAGGTTCAGAACATAAAGACAGAAAAATGTCAGAGCTAAAGTGCTGTGTTCCACCCCAATGAGAGTGCAATCAAAAGAACTTCAGAACAGGAGAGTCCATGTTACAGAAAGGTGGACAAAAGATCTGTGTGAGTGCTACCTAGCACTGAGAAGAGCCAAGCTCTGGTAATCCTGCTGTAAGGCTCTGTTGCCAGCAGGATGATTTGACTTTCTGCTATTCAGAAAATTTTTTGCCTGTCATAGGCTGGGACTTCACGGTGTACTTCAGTCATGAGTGCTTTTGCTATAATCTGGCATGTCTGTTGGCTTTTTATGCCTGGACCTGGTATTTCTATCCTTCCCTGAAGTCCTTTTTCTTTTCTTTTTTTTTTTTTTCCTCCTCTCATTCTCATGTCTCTATCCTTCTATCTTTAGGAAGGTATTTTTTTCCCTGTATTTAGCAGGCTAAAAGATGTTTTACTGCCTCTGTACTAGCTAGTCCTGCAGGATGTCTTGGTCTCTACAGCTAGTATCTGGCCAAAGGCCTGAAAACAGTAAAGTTTAGTGCAGAATCCAAATGCTGTTGTTGCCTAGCTTGGTGTCTTTGCTGTTGCACTGATATGGTTACTCATTTCCTTCACTGGCCTGCTGCTCCTGTGACCTTTTGAGTTACTGTCTGAACAGCCCTTGCATGGCTTCAGCCTGAGGAATGTACTTTAGGTTAGCTGAAAAGAGGAGAAAAGGTCCTTTCTGCCAAGTTTGGGCTGCCTCATGCTCATCTACTAAATTCCTGCTTGCCTGCTGCGTCCTGCAAGTATATTTGTGAGAATAAGGAGGTTCAGAGAGAAGAGTGCTCTCTGTTCACAGTGAAAGAGGAATGGTGGGCACTAGTAAGTCGGTTCATTATTTTTATTTTAAAAAATGTATGGAATTGTGTATTGTGTAGAAAAAATTGGGAAGTGCTGTGACTGAGAACTTGGTGCAAAATGCTGGCCTGTTGCTTGCTGTGCTTAAAACTCTTATGTATTTCCTGGTAATTTTATTGTTTGCTTGAAAATATAAACCAGCTTTGTATAAGTTTCTTGAGGCTGGCTCCCTGGTATTTGAAAAAAAAAAAAAAGTTAATTTTCAAATTGTCTCTCTTATTTGATACAAGTTTCCCAGTGCCATCTCAATCTTTTCATTCTTGCTTCTCCAAACTGAGCAGCAAAACTCAAACATTTGCAGAAAATAAATACACAGAATTTCTTAGAAGCATGAGCAGTGATGAAGAAATTTGAAACCCAGGGAGTGAAGGGACAGTCCTCATAAGTGACTGCTCCAGAATCCTTGTGCCAGTCTAGAAACTTTTCCTTACATTCTTGTGTTGGTTCACTGTGGGACATTGTGAGGATGATTATTGTGTTGCATGCAAGGAGTCTTGTGTGTTGAATGGTTTTAGGGAGGTTGCAGTTCATGTTCTTTGTTGGTTATCTATGTCCATTTCTCTGCTTTTCCTTCTCTTGTGAGCTAAATGTGGGTGTGTGTCATTCTGTCAAGGCATTTGGAGTCCTTGCTTACGGAGCCTCATCCAGGTCAGCGTGTATTTGTTTGGTACATCTCATCACTGTGTCTCCTCTTTTCTCCAGTCCTGGTATTTGCTGGCCTCATAGCAGTGTGCTTGGCAGCTCCAGTTCGCTTTGGACACTCAGAGCTCTTCAGCAAGGCTTTTAAAAGATGGGGATATTCCCTTCTCAACTCACCAACATCATCTTCCAGTGTGACAACCCGTGGGGTTTCTTACCTGTGAGTTCTCCCTGGATGTTTCTTTCCACAATGTCAGCAGTTGCTCAGTGGTTTCCACACCGAGATTCTGTGTCAGGTTGCCACAACTTATCAGTGGCCACCTCTGCTCTGAGTCCTGTTCCTTAACTGGAGCTTCATGAGGAACTGGTTCAACTAATTAGTCAAAGCTGATGCAGTCCTTCCCTTCCCTGCTGTGCTAGTGCTTGCAGTGATTTGATTTTTGGTCTGAACTGATTCTGGATGATGGCTGGCTAAAAATTGCTTTTTGGCAGGTGATGGGGAGAGCTCAGTGGCCTTCTGCTGGTTTAGCTCCCTGCATTGTCCCGCCGTGGCGTGGGACAAGTGCCTGAGCCAGCGCAGAGGAGGGCTCAGAACTGACAGCTGGAAGTGAGGCTGGGGACAGAGGAGATGGCTGCAGTCACATCTTGAGCAGATCCAGCAGGCTGCCAGTGGAGGGGGGAGAGCTGCTCCCCCTTCCAGCTCCCTGCTGCTCGCCTTATGTCAGCTTTGGAGTTTGCTGGACCACTTCTTGAGCTGATTCAACTCGCTAACCCAGTCAGACCTTTCGCTGACTTAGTGATTTGCATCAGCTTGGGGAGGGGCCCTTAACTGAGGGACAGGGTAGGACAGCATTGCTGGGGCTTGGGGCTGAGGAAAAAAGGATTTGGGGGAAATGAGGCTGTGCTAATTGCTCTAGCCAGGCTAACTCCGTGTCAGTGAAGGAGAATGAGCACGTGGAAGGTAACACTGCCCTCGCCTCATGGCTCCCAGAGCTGTTCTGGATCAGCTGTTCTGAAGAGAAAGTGGGAATTTGTGGAAAAGGCCACTGGACTAGTTAAAGAAAATCACGACAAATTCTGACAGCTTAAAATTGCCACTTAAACACCAAAAAGATTAAAAAACCTTTATAGCTGGTAAGTGCTCATTTTATATTGGTTCCTCACTTTGCATCCTGTTGGCAGTAGCATTTTTATGCTTGTGACAGATACCCATAAATCAGATGTACAAAGCAAGATTTGAGTAAACAAGTGTAAAGGAAAGCAGACTTGAGTGTCCTGGGGATTAGCAACTTTCAGTAAGAGAGACAGGAGCTGCAGCCAAGAGAAATATGTGGTGTGAGAACTGGAGTGTGGCAGTGGGAAGAAGGATGCTGGTAGAATTCTGGTTGTTAAAGTAAGGTGAAAAAGATAATGTCTGAACTTTGATACTGCATGTGGTAAACTTAGGGAAGGTCTTAAGTGAACATTAGAGTTAAGAAACAATTACAGGCTCAGTGACCATTACTGGCAGGAGTTTCTTACCATGTAAATTATTTGTGTTGCTGTTGAAATGTGTTGAGTTTTTTTAACTTTTGTGTTCTTTAAGGAAACATTTGTTCCTGCTGATGAGTAGCAGAAAAAATCCCTTAGTTTATAACTAAGCATAGCTTTTACACTGAATTGGGTACTTAAAAGAATTAGCTGCATGTAGACCTCTCAGGTCATAGAGGACATGGTAATATTCATTACTATTTCCATTTTTGATTTCCAGGTGTTTTTATCTTTCAAGTATATGTGTTTCTCTTCAATGTACTGTAGCTTGTTGCAGTTGCACAATATTTTATTATTATGTCTATAGAAGGAGAAATAAAAACATGTAAAGGGTTCAGCTTCTTAAAAAAAAAAATCGGAATTGTATCTTTTTGCCCCATTATGGTTTAAACTGCCAAATAGTTGCCCAGCTTTGAAAGGAGATGCTCTTGGACTTCTTCCCAGGTTATTAGTACAGTTCATAACTTCATTATTCAAGAAAGCCATCTCTTTAGTGTCCTGTGCTTTCGAAGTTGGGGCATGGTGGGATCTTCTGGCACAATTTTGCTCTTGGCACTGCTGCCTGAGTGAAGTAAATGCAGAGATGATACTTGGTCCTACTGCTGCCAACTTCAGTAACTGGGTTTTATAGCACATTGAAGCCTTCATGTGTTCTTGGAAGGGCTGGAGGCAGTGGGGAACAAACCTGGTTTTTATTATTTTGGTGATGCAGGCTTCATTCCTGAATTTCGCAACAATTTGGAAAGCTCAGCATGCTCATCTGCCAGCCCTTTGGAATGTGTTACAAGTTGTGGCTTTGGATCCATCTGCACGAGGCTGCACATCCTGAGAGTAGCTGTGTTTCTCCTGAGCTGTCACTCGGCTAAGCTGTGTCACTGATGCACAAGTGTTTGTCTGCAGTCTCTGCTCAGCCAGTCTGAGCTCCAGCAGGGAGTGAGGAACCTCTGCAGCCTCTGTGAGGCTCAGCAGTGCCTTCAGGCCTGGCTGGTCACCTGGAGTTCCAGTTCAGTGCCTGCTGTGAGCATGGGTGCTCCGTGTTGCACATGATAATGGAGCTTGTGCTCTCTGCTGGGTGGATTCACTTTTTTCCAAACGCTGGGCACGCTGTCTTCCCAGAGACAGCTGTGCCAGCTGGCTGCACACTCTCCTCTGTGCACTGGATGACACTCAGCTGGCTGTTAACTGGATTTTTCAGGTTACAGTTGTAGGCAGGCTTTAAAAAGTAAAGGGTTTTATTGTAGTACAATTTTTTACTCCTTGCAGTTTATTGAATGCTTTTTTTTCTGAAACATGTGGTCTTCATAAGCAATCTGCCCTTCAAGAAAATGTACTGTAATTAATTTTAAGTCTTAGGGGATGGGAAATTATGCAAGGTAGGAAAGGAGATAGCAAAGTAAGGTAATAATAAATTCTTAATATAAAGATTCTCCATCTAATTTTAAAAAGTCTACCCCTTCTCCATGGGAAGATAATCTCTAAACTTGAATGGTTTTTTCCACAATAAAAAATTGCTTTCTGGAGAGGGGAATACAAATACAAATTTTGTATTATTAAAATCAAGCAACGAAGTTTCACCCCTCCCTTGTTCTACCTGAAGTTCATAATAAATGAAGTTATATTCAGTGTTTCTAAATTTAGGATGACAGTCTAAGCAATTCAGTTTTCTTGAAAACCAGCAAAACTCCCACCACCCCAAAACATATATACAACTCATTTCATTGCAGGTGGATGAAGGAACTCTCTTAGTTCTCTCAGCTTCTCCCAATCCACGTGTGACAGCGTCTTTGAGAAACTGTTTTGTGATAAGATAATGAGGGGACTAGTCTGATCTTGGAAACCAGCTTTTGAATTTACTGAAGTCTGTTAGTATTTCTAACTGCAGTGTGAGTTTGGCATAGAGGAATCTGTTCCTCTTCTGGCAGTGGCCCTTGGCATTACTGAGCCATGCACATCCTTGGCTCTGTAAATTTTGGCCTTTTGGTTAGGACATCCGTCCTGCTGCAAATTTGAAGGGCCTGCCTATGCTGAGGAATAAATCTGCAAGATGCCTTGAAATTCGTGTGGTAACAGGTAGAGGAGCATTCATGGATCTAAATGCCTTTGTAGAGCTCTGGTGCAACACTTTCTGAGTGAATGCCGAGAAAGGTAGAAATGTTTTCTGATAATTGTAAAGGTGTCATTGTCTGCCTTATACAAATGTAGTATTTTTCTGAACCTTTGGTTGAAGTAGGAATGAGGCTGGAATTTTCATAATGCTATATATAGCTTGTGGTTAAGGACAATTAAGCAGGCATATTAGATTTAAGAAGCTGTCTTCTTTAATGGTTACTGCTTTGCATTAGTCATCTTAGGTGTTGTTATGAAAAATATACAGACTGTGCAAACTGACAGAGTAAGCAAATAAAGCATATAAAATGAAGGCTTTGTACTGGAGAACTAAGCAGGAATGGTAGAGCTGAGTTTGAAAGAACTGTGTTGTCCATTCCTGTAGATTTATTTTTCTCCCTACCTCCTTGCACGACCTGCAACACTCTAAACCAAACATTTACCTCATGCTGTGCAATGAATTTTGTGTTTTTATGTACTATATGTAAAAAGTCTCAGATATATAATTTCAGGGAGTGTTGACATACAGGTGGCTCTGATAGCTTGATGTGAATTATGCTTCCATAGAGGTGAGGTGTATATTACTAAATTGTATCAAGAAAAATAATCCTTGCTCAGGTGAGCTAGTACTTAGTGCTTAGAAAACTGTTTTATTCTTGTCTTTCTGATCCTTCTCTACAGCGCAGTGTCATTTGAGCACTTCAAACTCCATTTTCTTTGTTCTTTCCCTTCTTCTTTAATGTTATTTTAATAATGCACAACCCGCAATAGTGAGCTGCCCATTACCAAGACTCGTAACCAAGTTAAAAAGCTTTGAGACGGTGCTTTTTAGTCAAACTTCAAAACATCTCTTGAGTATTTCTGATTTTTGTAAGGAGGACGCTCCTAAATGCGTAGCCGCGCTGGCCGGCGGTGCGGTGCCGGGTGCCAGTGCTGCTAACCTGCCTGTCATCTGTGTGCCAGTGCTGCTAACCTGCCTGTCATTTGTGTGCCAGTGCTGCTAACCTGCCTGTCATCTGTGTGCCAGTGCTGCTAACCTGTCTGTCTGTGTGTGCCAGTGCTGCTAACCTGCCTGTCTGGGTGTGAGCACTGCTAACCTGCCTGTCTGGGTGTGAGCACTGCTAACCTGCCTGTCTGGGTGTGAGCACTGCTAACCTGCCTGTCTGGGTGTGAGCACTGCTAACCTGCCTGTCTGTGTCCCCCGTTTGTGTGCAGCCGCCCCGCTGCTGCTGTACGCCAACCGCCGGGACCTGCGGCTGGTGGACGCCGCCCACGGCCGGGAGAACGCCACGGTGATCGTGGGGGGCCTGGAGGACGCGGCCGCCGTGGACTTCGTGTTCCTCAAGGGCTTGATTTACTGGAGCGACGTGAGCGAGGAAGCCATCAAACGGACGGAGTTCAACCGCTCCGGCGGCGTGCAGAGCGTGGTGGTCTCGGGACTGCTGTCGCCCGACGGGCTGGCCTGCGACTGGCTCGGGGAGAAGCTGTACTGGACGGATTCGGAAACCAATCGGATCGAGGTTTCTAACTTGGATGGATCGCTGAGGAAAGTTTTGTTTTGGCAAGAGTTGGATCAACCCAGAGCCATCGCCTTAGATCCTGCAAGAGGGTGAGTCTTTTTTGGAATAGTTACAAGTACCAAATTTGTACCGTTTCTCATTTGCTGAACGATTTCAAATGCTGTTGTCAGTTACAAATACCAAAACCTGTGCTGTTTTTCATTTGCTGAATGATTTCAAATGCTGTTGTCGAAGTTATCCTAAGCCGTTTTGCATCATTTGTTTCTCTTTCTATTGGTGTCATTTGCAGACTTGTGAAATTCCGTCCATACTGGTTTGTGAACGATCAGGAATCATCAGGCTTTAGAAAACAGTACTAGAAACTTAGTTTGGCTCTAGTGCAGATGAGCAGAAATGGAGAAGTTCTAACCTAAAACCTGAAATGATCTGCTTTCCTCAAAAGGCTGTGTCAGCTGTGGACAGACAGACTTGTGCCTCTCTGAAGTGTCAGGAAATGAAAGTTTTTGGAGCTTTATTCCTTGTTGATGTTCATACTTTATTGAGGCATCTGAAGAAATGGTGGAAGTCAACATACTGTGTTAATAACAAATTGAGATGTGTTTTTAAGCTTAATCAGAAAATTTACAAGAGAGGCTCCTTTCCCCACCCTTGGGGGAAATCTTGTTCTAAAAAATCCTGTGTTTTTGTCTCAGCACTGGTGTTATTTTCTCAGCTCCCATTTGAGTCCCTGGATGTGGCTCTTTTTGCTCTGTTCTTGGAACAAAGCAGCGTTTGCCAGCAATGGAAAATTCACTGGAATTTTGGTGATGTTACATAAATGGCTGGCTTGAGGTTACCCCAAAGGCAGTCTGTGACAAAGTGTTTGGGAGAGCCAAAGTGGAATACTGATGGAATATCCTAAAGTGGGCGGCCGCCGTGGAAAATATTTTATATCTGTAGTGTAGAACTTGTTTTTACTATATTTTTTTCATTCCTTGAACAAGCAAGGTAGTTAATCTATTGTACTGCCATTTCACATATGTTTTTCAGCCAACTCTTTTTTGGGGGAGGAGAAATTAGTGTCTTGTTTCTTTGGAAAGATGAGGGTTGTGTCTCACTGCTTGCCACTTCTTTGCATTATAATTTTTATTTGGCTTTTTTACTCCAAAAAAAGAAATCTCTGCAAAACATAGCTTCTTTCCTGAAGTTCATAGAAATACTGTATCTTGAATATTATCTTCTACAGTTTCAACAGTCCTTTGAAAATTTGTAAGCAGAAAATATGTTTATTTTCCACTATCTGTATTTCAAGCTTTGGAAATATGTGGATGTATGCTTTCCTCGTGTGTTTGCAGCTTGTAAATTGGAGGCAATGATAGTGTTTGCATGCTCTTCACTCTCTTCTAATACTTTACACCAAGAAGAAAATACAAAAAGAAAAATGAAATAGGTAAAAGTAAAGGAAATCTGTAGCTTTTTCCACACTGATGATCTGTTAGAGCAGTAGAAGTAAACACTGTAACTACTGAAAATACGCTGAAATTTAAAACAAAACAACTCAGGCAAAAAAAAGGCAAACACCAACCCCCCTTCCCCAACCCAAACAAAACCCCTCTAACCAAAACAAACAATCAAATCTCTCCAACAACTGTAATTTAAGGACAAAATATTTTCTTTCTTCCAAGTTTTTGAATAGGTTGCTTTCTAAGTTGTTATGTGAAAGTAATACAGCAGTATATCCACTTCCTGGTTTACCATACTGCCGTTGGAAAAATTGCAGTTTTCATAAGCAGTTTTATAACAGAAAACCTTTCAGCTTTTAATAAATTAGGTTACATTTCAGACCAGCCTCCAAAGCTTGAAATACAGGTGGAAGGGTGACATGAGCACAGAGATATAAATTTAAAAAGATAAATATTTCCCCAAACTGTTCTTGTATGGATGCTTCTTTCACTAGAATTTACATTTTTTTTAAGCCCTGTAATTGTCTTTTGGTTTCAAGATGTTGCCTGGAAAATAGTGGTAAGGAATAAAAAATTCTAAGAGCAGTTAATAAAATCTGAAACTTGGAAAAGCAAACTCCCTCACATTTTCCTGCAGTCTAATCCACCTCCTATTAAGCTTAGACTGTGTTTGTTTCTGACACCATTTTCTAAACTTGCAATTCATGAAAAGAAGCAATGTAGCAGCAAAACTTACACTAAGGTCATCTTTACCAATAAGTTCAGTTTTTCATAAAAGTTAAATTGTGAAAAATAGTTTATCTAAAGTAGCATGCCTCAAGTGTCTCATGAAAAAGCTGATTTAAGTCCCAAACTACTAGTCATCTCTGAGATTGGATGTGTATATATATAAATTAAGTCTGTCTTGCTGAAATAATGAGAATGACTACTTGGAAATGAGATGTTAACAGTATAAAGTAGCAGAGATACATAGTGATGGATAATGCATTTTCTTGGAAGTGTCCCACCTAGTGAAATCTGGTAAAATTTAAATGTTTCACCAGTGCTCTGGTCTTGCTCTCAACTGCTGCTGTTGGATACTCCAGGGTTGTGAAAGTCCCTGCTGGGTGCTGCTGTGATGCTTTGAGGAATGTCCCTGGGCTCTTTCAGAGCACATTACAGAAACTGTTGAGGCATTAAAGAATAAGTGGTTTGGGCAGCCTTTACTTCACTGCCAAAACCATCAGGTGATGGTGTGTGAGGTTCTGTGTGTAGCTGAGATACTGGAGTAGAAGTTAGGCTTGGTTCCCACGTCTGTTATCAGTACTAAGAAAGCAGCCAAGTCTGGGGGTTTTTTGGTTTGTATTTTTTTTTTTTTAACTTACTGTGGGAAGGCATTAAAATCTGAAATATCTATATTCTTCCTGCTGGCCATCTCATATGTAGATTCTGAGGTTTCAGCTTCTCATTGCTCATGTTCATAGACTACAACTTATTTGTTTCATTTGTCTTGATACTGAATAAAATACTGTGTGTGTAGCAGGAGAGAGAAGGGCCCTGAGATGAAGGTGAGGGGAATGGGCTGTTTGTTCAGCCTTTTTTGAAGTGAGCTGGCAGGTTCCAGGAAGGCTCCTTGGTCCTGTTCATCCTTTCTGGATCTGTTTATTCCTGACTGGTGTTAGACACCAGACCCTGTTTAATAAGATCTGCAGCTGGGGATAACACTGACAGTTTAATGGTGACTCTTTGCCAGGAGAAGACCAGGTGTATTTAACAACAGCTCAAAAGCTGAGCAAGTAGAAAAGAGATTTTTCTGCTTCAGCACTCAAGATGAAAAAAAAAAAAAGGCATATCCAGATTCATGAGCAAGTACTGCTTTAAAGTGCAGTATTGTATATTTATACTACTGTTTTCTTGTTGTGTTGGGGTTTTTTTTGTTGTTGGGGGGGTTGCTATGTTTGTTTATTTTTGGTTTTTAATTTGTGCAACCCTTTTGTCCTTGTGGTAAAGACTTGATTATCATAGTTTCAATTCCCCAAAATTCACCCTGTAGACTGGATCAGCTTTCTTCATAAGGAGCACTATCAGAATGAACTGGCTTTTCTCACTTCTACCTGTATTGTTCACCACAAAGGGAATTTTAAGTGCCTCCTAGAAGTGGTGACTAATTGCTTGCTTTTCAGGACATGTTTTAAATCAAGTGACTATATAGAGTTACCTTAATTGTTAAGGTCTTGTAAAACTTTTGGGCTGTAAAGGGTTTTGGTTAATGAATGGAATTAGAGTACAAAGAGCTACAACACTTTTTATGGCAGCTGAAGTTGATTTCTGGATGAAGTACTTTGAATGTTGGGGAAGATCTTCAGGTTTAATGGGTACCCCTCCCCCAGCAGGCTTGCATTTTTTTTCATGCAAAATTTTGCAGGGAGCACATACTTTCTTTATAGACCTACTTCTTTTGGATTTTTGGAAGTTGAAAACTGGTGTCTGAGCATGTCAAGCACAAAAGCACCTGTAGTACAGGCCTTATATCAGCACATTGTAACAAAAGATTAGTGGGAAGTGGTAGTACTTCTACTGAGTGGTAGGTGTTATACAACAGAATAAGAAAATGGGAATGGACAGTTCTAATAACAGTTACAGTACCTTTGATTTGGGGAAAAAACATTTTAAAAATAAAAAAAAAATCAGAATTTCTCAGTAAATTCATTTGTGCAGTATGTTTTTGTTTTCGGGCAAGTTAACATTATATAAAATGGCACTTTGGGTGTAAGTTCCCAAAATAATCCAAATAACTGAAGGCTGTACTTCCTGCCTTCTCTTGCTTGATGCCACCTCTGCCTTGAGCAGATCATTTCTGACTGGGAATCTTTCTGCTGCTCCTCTGCTGACAGTAATGTTTCACAGGTGACAGGTCAGTGCACTCAGCTGATTGTTTTCTGTATAGCCTGGTCTGTGTACTAGGGAGGTAGTTTTGAGGTTTTACAGGTGGCATGGAGGCAAGTGATACGAAATCTGCAGACTCCTGTGATCATGGCACAGAGATTTCTAAGGTGTATTTCATCTTTCTTCACCTAAGGAGGCTCTGTTGATCAGATTATGTTGATGATTGCAAGTACATCAGTGAATTCAGGTAATAGCTAGGATATTAAAGAAACCACAAGGTACTTTTTCATTACTTAAAGATTGCAACAGTACTGCAGAGGTGGTCCTGATGAAACTGCACCAGGAGTGGCCTACCATGCCTCTTGGGGCTGCATGTAACTCTGGGAAGGTCTAAAATGCAGCTCTGCTGTCACTCGTAGCTGGTGATCCTTTCAGGGGCACTGCTGGTTGACCTGAACCTCCAGGCAGGGCCTTTCAAAGCAGAGAAGGCTGCCCAGGCCAGGTTTATACTGAGTGATTCAGAACCCAGCAGGGTGCAACATTCCATCCTGCAGGAGCCTGGCACAGCATCTGGAATGGCCTTCCCATCTCCTGCCCCAGAACTTCTGCAGCTCCCTTTGCTTCTGAGTATAAGCTGTTTGGAGTTTGGCTCTTGGTCCTGTGAAGGTCCTTGTGGCTACTGGGAACAAGATCAGACACTATTCATTTACTGTAATAGCCTTGAATTTTAACTCTAAGGGGTTGTTTGTTTTTCTTCAGGGGTTTTTTGCTTAGTTTCAATCTCATTGACAGGCAAAACTTCACAAAGTTTGAGATTGGTCATGTATGGTCCATATGATGCTTGTTTCTAGTCCTATGCTAGGATATTTCCATGTTGGATAGATCCAGGAATTGTAAAGGGACCATTTTATTACACAGCTCAAAATGTTAGTGTCTTCCACATCATCTCTTTTCTCTTCATATGAAGGAGGAGGTGAATGAAGGTAACCAGAAACCCACATATGTAAAACAGTGAGGACTTGGAGAGGTGACCTCTCTTGTAAATCTTGCTGTGCTGGTTTTAGATGTTACTGCCACTGTCTGCCTGTCCTCACCCTACTGCCAGAGGTTGCCAGGAACTTGGAGGAACATGCTTGCTAATATATTTTCTTTATTTTGCAGGTGGTTTACCTAATTCTTTCTTTGTGGGAGGAGATGGGAGAGATTGACTTGCTAGAAATCAAACTAGAGTGCACAGAACTGATTAGTGCAGGACAAACATTTTTCTAATAACAAAGTTGTAGACACTTTCAGCTGTAGGCAAGTTTGGAAATAGTCTTACATCCCCACCTCCTTTATTCAGTTCTTGGGCTATAAAACAAGGCTGTAGAGGGGATCAGGTGAAAGCTGCACTTTCCCTCCTGTCAGCCTTCCTGTCAGTGTCAGTGGCATCTTGCTGTAGAATTTGTCAGAACGCTTCAGTTCTTTGGCTTTTTTTTTTTTTTTCCCCACTTTATCTTCAGTTTCAGACTTGTTTGGGTGAGACACATAAATATGACACGCAAACTGATGGTCTCTTGGCAATTTGAGGTAACTTTCAAGAGTATGATTTGTCCTGCCCTTTAACAGGTCAGTGCTGCAATGATAGGGGTGACAGGAGTTGGTTAACTTCATGCAACTTGCTGTAAAGTATCCATGTATCAAAGTATACTTCAGATTTGCATGCAGTGTTTATTAAATAAGTTAGAACTAAGTATTTAAAGTGAGGTTGTAATTTCTGCTCTGCATGAATAACGTCTGGTGATGAGTCTTTGGGCAGGCTTCTGTATCTGCATTTTCAGTCCCTGCAATTATAATTTAGCATCCAAGTCTAGACTGTGAAGACCTGTTGTATTTAAAAAGAGAAAAATCATGATTTTAAGTTTCTGTTATGCATTATATTAATTAAAAATATTTTTTCACACACTTTTAAAAATGAAAATAGTCCTAAGATTACTTTTAATAACAGGAGCTCAAAGGCACCATATTAATGTACAGCAGAGTGTTATAATCTGATAAGTTGTTCATTCTGTGTTCTTGCTTGAGAAGTCCAAAGTGGCATTGCTTGTTAAGAAAGCAGAGTCTTTAAAGGAAAGTCCATGCAGTTTCTAGGGAAGGAACCAGAGTAAAAAAAAAAACAAACCAAAAGGAAAGGCCAAAACAAACAAAAAACCAAAACCTCAAACAAAAAAAAAACCAAACAACAAACCAAAACAACCCCTCACCCTACAAATAATCCTTCTCTCCCCCAAATGTAACTTAGATAACTTGGCAGTGTTTGTCAGGAAGTTGTAACTAAAGAATCCATAACAGCTATTAAGACTTGTAGCAGGGAGCTTGTGATTGCTCACTGGAACCATTGCAGCTGACTGAGCTTAATAATCACAAGGAATTACTTTTATAATTCATCTTGGAGAAAGGTTTGGTTTGTAATCTCTTTACTATCTCAAGGCAGGAGATTCTAGAGGGGATTTTTTTCAGAAATTATGAAGAGCCTTGCAGACAGTATGTGTTAAGGCAGATCTGCACCAGAAGACAAAATTAGCCTCTAGTGATTACAGCCCATTGCAGTATGGTTTAAACTTTTTCTGCATCCTGCAGCCGTCTTCTTGCCTTTCTTGATGAGCTCCAGTGCCACAAACCCACTTTGTGCCACAAGATGAAGCTGCACTCACAGTTCTTGCTGGGATGGATCAGCCAGCACACCTGTACAGCTGACCAGGGGCAGACCCAGCCTGGGTCACCGCGGCTCGGAGGAGCCTGGTGGTGTCTGGCCTTTTCAGGGGGGCACAGATGGAAGAAATCTTTTTATTTCCTTCATTTAAAATCAAAGTAGGGTTGGCTGGTTGTGGATTGGGTGTGCCCTCCATCCGTGTCTCAAGGAGTTACTGAAATGGGTTCATTTTAGAGTGCAAAATTTGGTCCAAACTTTAGAACAAAGGTTTTGGTCTGTGTTGTAGAAAGTGGAGTAGAAAGTTGCCTTTGTTCCTCTGGAGGACATTGATAATTGGATTTATGTTTTTGACCAAAAAAAAAAAAATATTTATGGCTTATTTCTTGAAGAAAGCTGTTAAATTCCTTTGCTAGCATGAATTGAAACAGACTGATAGTATTCTTTAAGTAAACTATGGATTAAGTTTGCTTAAAAAAATGATAATCAGAGCACTCAGCTGTATGAAATTTCAGCATGATTAACAAAGAAAAAAGTCTACAGAAGAACCATCTTTATTTGGCTGCATTCCTGGAAAAAAATAAGACTATCCCTGTGGAGAATGAATGTGTTCCAGTGCTGACATCTCTGTAGAACAGTCAGATAAAGTGTTACAGGATAATACATTGTGTGGAGGATGTTAAGCAAATGCAGCTTTTACAGTGCAGCCAGTGAGCAAGGAAGGCATACCAGGGACAAATGATGAGGTGGCCTAATAAAATACCTGAATAAGCATTTTGAGAACTTGTGCAGTGACCCTGGGACAGGAGCAGATTAGAGTTGCACATCAGAGTGCCAGGGTTGTTAGTTGAGCCTGTATCTGAACCAGTAATATTTTACTGGTTTAGGATCTGTGTATATTTGTCCTGAAAATCAGCTGAGCAAAGCAAAAAGTACTGCTTTGGATTTCTGCTTGACACTTGGAGAAAGAAACTACTCCTTTTAACTCCCTGTTGTATAGCTGTAGCCTAAGTTGTGAGTTTCTGGTTAGTCTGTTTCTTTCCTAGTGGATTCCCCCTTGCAGGTTGTTTTTAAACATCTGGCCCAGTTGTGGGTGTTCTGTAATGAGGGAAAGTCATAGCAAAAACCTGAGCCTTGTCAGTGGGAGCAGAGTCACTTCAGATGGCCAGCAGTGCTGCTCCGTGGTGTTGCTCTAGAGTTTAAACTGTGTACTCAAAATGCATATGTGTGGGTGAGAATGTATATGTAATATGTGTTTGTGGTGTCTGTGTCTAGCTAATTGAATCTCATACTTGAAGCAGTCTAATTGTGTTGTACCTTAAAACCTGAAATCCAAACAAACTGACAGAACATCTCCTTCCCACCCCCCAAAAAAACCCCAACCAAAAAACCAAACCCAAACAGCAAACCTCAAGTGCCCATAAACATGGAACCCTTTTTTTCCTCTTGAACTGATGAGTAGAAATATAAAGAATAGTAGCACATTTTCTGGACCTTAATGGTTTAATTAGAATCCTTCTAATACCACTCTCTTAAAAAAAAAAAAAAAAAAAAAAGTCAGCACTCTGGGCTTCTCTCTTCCACCCTCCTCCCCCGCCTCCTTTCTTTCCCCAGGGTTGTTTAACACATACTTTACATTTTCATTTCTCATTTTCATTTCTCATGGGAACTGTGTCGTTTCTCACTTTTACATCTTAATTTCATGTTTCAGCATAAAGTATTAGTTGTATTAGGTTTTCTCTGTCACTTCAAGTAAGAAGTAGTAAAGATAGGAAATTCTGCAGTTAAGAACACTGTTAAGTCTGAGAGCTTTTTTCTAAATAAATCTGTGTTCAGTGTGAAACTTATTTTTCTTATTCAAAGGATAAATAAGATCTCTGCTTTAGCCCATTGTTTAAAAATGCCCTTAAAATTCAAGAAAAATATATTGTGAATTAAGCTTGTGTGATTCTTTTGCTGTGTATTGTGGTGAAGCATATAAATGTCTTTAATTCTCAAGTTGAAGCAGATTCTTTTACTATAAACAAAATGTTTGTCATCATAGAATAAAACTGTGCCTTATATCAGGATCTAACCTCCAGGTTAAATTCTGGCAAACTTACTCTTGTACTAAAAGATAGTATTTTGGTATTTCTATGATATTTCAGCATGCATTTTTCTTGTATATGCTAAGAAGAATTGTTTCTGTGGAGTACATGTTTAGATCTGGTTATAAGCCTGGTTAGCCTGGCATAAAAATGAAGGGGGGAGGGAAATTACTCAAGAGGAATATATGGTTTATAAAGTATGGAACTGTAAGAACATCCTGGAAGAACTTTCAGATACATAAAACAAAACCTGCCTGTTCCTTCCTGTAAACACTTGAAATGTGATGGAGCTTGCAGAGTTGTTGACAGTCCAGGGCTGTCTGGTTTTGTTGTCCCTGCTTATGTTGCTGAACTGCTTCACCTGATCACGAGGTGTCACACAAATTCTCTGTTAGCTGTAATTTTACCGTGCCTGCCTGATCAAACAAGCTTGTTTTATTGCAATGGGATGATATGCTGTTCTAATCAGTATTTGATAACCTGCTTACTGTGGCCAGCAGTGGTAGCTGCAGGTTCTGACTGAGCCTTTCTGTTGCCCTCTCTCTGCACACGTGGGAAGGGCAGTCTCTTGAGTGAGCAGAGGGATTCTGGATGTGGTGTCCAAGCCAGCCCTCAGTGCTGAGCTGGCTTGGCCAAGCAGTCAATACTGTAACCAGAGATTTGTTTTAGTGAAGGTCTGATTGCTGCTCATAACCACTAAAAGCTTTAGCATTAAATAAATTATATAGTCCTAATCAACGTTTTATAACTACAAACCAAATCTGGATTTAAATGATGGATGCTATGAAAGCATGAAAGTACAATGTGTTCTTGAGGTTTGACAGAAATTTGTTCCTTGAGAAGAATTGTCTCCTTGCATAGAAAAATGTTCTTCTCCTTAAAGAAATGAGTTTGGAAAACTGAGCTCCTAAACTGAGGCAAATGAGACTTGAAAAACAGAGTCCTTAATATAAATGTATTTGTTTTAATATAATTAAAAATGGTGATCTTTCATCAGCTTGTATAACCAGAGCATTTTGCCCACTATTTATGTAGACAAAGGGCAGCCTTATTGATAGCCATGAAACATAAACATATTCTCTTTGCTTCCAGTCACAAGTTTCCTTGTCTGGGGCAGATCCTCATTAAACTGTGGCCCTGTTGTTGCAAGTCCTGTCTTCTCTGTTATCCCCCTTCAGAACAACATATTCTGAAGGCTGCTATCAACTGGTCACAGAGATAATTAGCTTATAAAAGTTAAAAAATGCAAATCCAGAATATGGAGGATTTCTATGCATCAGCAGTTTTAAATGTCCAGCAGAAGACACCTGAAATAGAGCCAAGCAGTGGCTGGAAGAAAGGCTCAGTAATTTTTGTAATTTTTTTGTTTTGGTAGGCTTTATGGTCATCCATAAAGAGAGAGTCTTCCCATTTTTTCCAGTATGAATAGGATTCCAGGTGCCAAAGGGCCACCTGTGCAATAGGGTGGGAGGTTTTAGTTTTTTGAGCTCTGGCTCCTGTTAAAGTTTTTTCTCTCTCTCCTGCTTGCATAGCCTCTGCAAACAACTGCTGAAGAATTATTTTATCTGTAGAGTTCACCAGTATAATGTTAGCAGTACATACACCAAATGATCTATGAATAAGAAGTGCCTGAAATATGTTCCAGAAGCCAACCCATTAAAAAGGGAATGTGGTTGCAGAACAGCTTGGTTTGGGTAAGGTATTTCAGAGTCTAAGAAGCCTTTGGACTTAACAAGCCTGCTTCCTGCTGCTTGTTTAACTCACACTTTGTGGTCCTGGAGCTAAGGGCCTGGAACAGCTATCAGGATGTTTGGAAAAGATGGAGGAGACAGAAACTCTGTAAGATACTCTAAAAGTAAGTTTATGAAGATCAGAAGTAAAATTTGTCTTATTGGAAAATGCTGTCTGGCAACTCTTTATAGACTAGCAGAAGTCCTGTATTTAAGGTAAGAAAAGACAAAACAAAAGACAGTGACCCTGAACAATCAGACAGACTTGATGAGAACACTCCTGAAATCAAGTGGAAAGTCACTATGGGAGTTAGTTGATGCTTAAACCTTGCCTTGAGTACTGCCTGTCTAATCTTAAACTCATGAATGACTTGGCATGATTCGTTTATTGCTGATTTCCAGGACTAAATTTGATTGGGGATTGTCATTCCTAAATTTACAACTACCTGCTTAACTAGGAAAAAAAACCCAAAAAACAACGTTTTGTACCAGTGAAAGAATCTGCCAAGCCAGTTATCTATAAACTAGATTGATGAAGTAAATATACTAAAAAGAAAAAATTGTGCTAATGGAAAAGTCTGTACTATTTTGAAAATAGGGTTATTCAGTGAAGTTTCTGCAATTAAAAAAACCTAGTTAAAAGCAAATGTGTGAGTTTTGAGGTGGAGGAAGATGAGACTTTTTTAGAAAACATATTTATCAAGATCATCTAATTGTGCCATTCTTCTTTCCTTCTGTCCCCTCCATTTGCCCCCACCACGTGGACCATCCACCTTTCCAGCTTCCAAAGTACTTTACCATCAGCTTTGGGAGGGAATGTCTGTAATGTAAGCATTAGATATATCCTCTGTGGTTGTGGCTTTTAAGTCCTTTACTTTCTCAAGTTCTGCTTTCCAAAGTATATTTAAGATGCTTCTTAAAATTTGTCCTGTGAACTGTCTGGTTTTTGAGGCTGGCTTGTTGTGGTAGGCCATGCAGCTTGGACAGGTAAAATCACAGCATTAATTGTTGTTTTGCCATAGCAATGTTGACTGTGCTGTTCAGGTAGAGAACTCTGGTTTTGCACAGTTTGTGGCATTCCCCTGTCCAGACTTAAATGATTGTTTTCTTAGTGCAGGACCCTAGATATCATATAAAATTTTTTTTCCAGAGCTGCTGAATATGAACTTCAAGGGTTTTCCCCTTGAGATGGTAAAGGATATAATTAAGCTTAACCCATGTATTTTTTCTGTTGAATAAAGACAGACCAAAATACCATTTAAAACAGTGTGAGTGATGACTATCCCTATATGATGATGACTGTTCCCCTATATGTGTGCCAAAAGTGGTTAATGAAGTAGAGTTTAGCTGAGAATTTGAAAAATGCCCAAGCTACCCTGTAGTGAGAAACAAGTATGTAGTTAATTTTATGCTTGAAAATTTTTAAAATTCATTTTAGCAAAAGGAATGGCTACCTTTTTCTTTTGCACACATCTTTCTGGCAAATGTATGGTTCTTGTGAACCAGGAAACTTGCTATTTCCATGATGTTCTGTTGGTTCTAGGTAGGTTTCCTTTGATGTGAGCATGGTCAAGAAGTTCACATGAATGTAAGACAAAGCTTGTCAAGCATATGTTAAATAAATGCTTGACTAATGTTTTTATGATGGAAAAGTTCTGGGTCCTTTTTTTAGAAACAATAAGAAAAATCTATGGGAACAATTAGCCTTTTTATGTCTGACTTTGAAGATATTACATGACTTGTTTCTTCATTTCAGCCTGTCCCTCTGGAATTAAAGTCACTGGCATCTATTTTCTCAGTACTGTTGAGAGCTGTGTACTAATCTTCTCAGAGATACTTTGCTGTTTTCTTTGTGTCACTAACTGTGAAGTTTTAAGGACGTAAAAAAATAAAACAGAGCTTAATGGTTCAAAATCATAATGGAATATGATTGATACTGATTTATTGATTGATATATCCAGAGAGTTAACAAAAATTCCTAGGCAAACATAAACCTTTTGGCCTTAAATAGCTTTATTTCACCTAGAATTACCCTGTTTTGCATAACTGAAGACAACACCATTTTAATGTAGTTGTGTTTCCATGGCTGATGAGAAATCATGGAAGTTAATAAAGTGGTAATTTAGGGCCTGGTGCAGTCTCCACCTAGACATTTGTAGACTGAGTTATGCAAGTCACATACCCTGTTATATAGTTAATTTGATTACAACAGCTTATTCAGTGTTTCAGCAATAGAGACTGTTGACAGGAATGGCCATGCCCAGTTTTATTTCAATGTGTCTTATTTTTCCTTGCCTTTTTTTTGTGGATAGATATGTTACCCTCTTTAGGATTCAAGGTGCTTTAAGTTGTTTTCAAAAACTGAAATTCTCTGTAGTCAGCTGGTGATTTTGGAGACAGTAGTGGGCAGGAGCAGCATTCTGCTTTGGGGCAGAGTTGCCCTTCATTGAGGGTATGACTGCAGTTTAGAAGTGGAGGAGTTCAATTGGTTCTTTCAGAATTCAGTTTTATTTTAGTCGTGGTCTCTTTTTCACACGTTTGACTGAATTTATGTTTGTGTCTATCACTGTGTTAACAAGTGGGAAGGTGAAACTGAAACTGGAGTGGGAGGATAGGTTTTACCTTAAATAAAAATAACTAGTAGTGAAGATAGTGAGACCTGGCAAAGTGTTTTTCACAGATACACATGAACACCAAGCTCTGTTTTTTCTCCTTTCTATCACTTCTTTGTAACCAAAGTGTTTTACTAATATTCCTCTTTTGAGAGGTAGGATTACTTTCACATATCATAAGAGGAAGCAAACCTTTTGGGTTTCTTTTGCCAATCACTTTTGAAGAGTTCCCTCTGCTCTTTCAGCCTTCACTCTGCATTGTGGTGTTTTGTTTGTGTCACTCTTGACATGTTCCAGAGTGCATTGGATGAATTTGTTTAGAGAAGGACTTTTTTTAGTTCTTTGGAAGCACAAGAATGGGCAAAACATGTCAGCAGAAGTAAGCTGAATGATCCCACAGACAACCTTTTGTGGCTGCCAGAAGCAAGGTACCATTTGATTGAATTGGCATTTTGATGCTAACACTATTTTCAGTGTAATAAAATCTGACAATTGCCAAGGTGACTGTGAGTGGGGTAAACATACTGTACTAGGAATGCTGTTCATAGAGACTTAGGTAGGCACTTTTTTTATGTGTAGGTTCTTTTTGGCATAGAAACACTGAACTGTGTGATTTGTGGAATGTTTGTGTGAGTAATGTGTGCACCAACACATGGAAATAGTGGCTGCTGAGCTGGAACCAGGCTCCACTTGGAGGCATCTGTTGTCACATGCACTTGGTTCTGAGTTGGTGGGTAGGAGTTTTATATCAATAATAGCTTAAAAATCACAACTGAGCACAAAGCCTTAAATAGACTGTTGCTTAAGGGAGCATTTAGTTGATGGTTGTCACCCAAAAGGGCACGGGCTGCAAGTTTTTGGTGTTGTAACCTGGGAAATGAAGTCAGGAAACCTAGCATGAATATTTTAGTTGAGGGTGAGATGCTATTTAACTGAAAGTTGAAAGCTGTGAAACCACTTGCATAGATAAATAGATGGTGTCCCAAAGAGGTTTCTGTGTGTAACTCTTGGTATAATGAATGCTCAGCTCCTGTGATCAGCAGCAGAGTGGGCCATGATATGAAGTGTTAGGCATGCAGACTCATTCTGAAAATGCCCACAGCTGGTTTACAAAAGTAAGTCAGTGTGTAGAAAATAACTGTATATGGTAGCATTGCATCATTCAAGCTTCAGACTTAATTCTTTAGATAAGGAATGTTTAGGTACAGATTAAATTGAAGACCTAATTGCCATTGCCATGAAATGGCAATAGTTACAAGCATGTAACTTGACAAAAGCATCACATATTTAGTGGTGTAATATATCTGAAAAGACAAGAGTTTTAGTAGTGGTGCAGTCTGCCTTATCACTGTTGTTAAGTGGAGTGAGTGATTTCTGTATCACTGAGCACATACTTTGTGTGCTACAACATTTTTCAAGGGGTAGGTTACTGAGGTATTTGTTTCTGGTTCTTCTTTGTGTGGTGTATTGTGGTTTTGGTGTTTGTTTTGATGACAAATCCTGAGCAAATCACTATTTCTGACTTAAGTTTCATTTTCAAGACATTTGATGTTATTTAGCTGGTTTGTGAGCACAGCAGAGTTCTCTGCTTTTCTTTCTTCAGTCTCCCACTTCTGCAGATTCCTTCTGGAAGAGGCACTGAGATTCTCTCTGCCTGAACGGGATAGGCCTGGGCCAAAGCTGTGCCAGCCTTTTGTGATTGCTTTAAAATGTGTGGAGCAGCAGCTGTGCTGTTATATATTCATTCTAACAGCACTGCTTGCCAAACAGTTTAGATGAATTAGAAAGGCAAAAATAAAAATGTGTTTCAAAACCTAGAATTAGTGTAAACACTTTTGGGAGCACATTGGGAGATTGAGATGGACTCTAGGAATGTTTGTGATTAAAAACATTCTCTGCCATTGATGTATCCTTCTGACTGTAAAAAACATAGTGCTAATGTGCTGCTGAACTGCACATAAAGAAATAGAGGTGCTGATCTGTCTTCTTAATTTGAAGAGATGAATCATATAGACTGCATTAAATGGTGAAGTAAGAGCTAACACATTCATTAAAGGATTTTCAGTTAGTTGAAGTTGGTGTAGAATTATCTGATCATTTATTTTAGTTGAGATGCTGATTCATCAGAATTGACATTTTTGGTGGAAACATTTGTTTTGACAGCTTTCCATAAGGCTGACATCCTGGGTCACATGGTTGGAGCCTTGAGTTTCCTGTTCTGTTCCAGTCATTCCACAGTAGGCAGCTGGTAAGGAGGCTGAGGATTTTCAGCTGTGGCAGCATTGTGACCTTACTGTTCTTAGGTGTTTCTATCCACACAGAGCTTTCAGTTTTAAATGTTCTTGTCACATGCTGTTCCACTGCAGTGATAGCTAAGCAAGGCTTAGATGACAGTACTTCTACAAAAACATACTGCCCTTTCCACATCCTCAGTCCTCATTCCTTGGTCAGCTCTGCCTCATTCTGGCTCTGGGCTTTGTCCTACACTCATATTGCCTAGATGGAAGGTAACATCAAGGCATGTCAGGCTTACCAGAATTTTAATACCTGTCTTGTACAGCTAGAAGGCAAGGGTGTGATAAAAACATAGGTTTGCTCTTCATGAGACAGAAGAGCAGCTGGAGAGAGATGGAGCATCTTCCCCTCAGAAGTTTTATCTTCCTGTGCTTATTGACTTGGATACTTCCATTGTATAATCTGGTTACCATACAGGAATGCTATTTATCTGTTTGCTGTTCTCATAGGCAGTCTTTTTTTTCTAGTAGGTACTAAGCTGTCATATCAGTTTTCTAATTTTTACTCACTGGTTTTTCTCTAAGGTTATTACAGACTTTAAGACACTTTTCAAGTTATATGGCATCCCTATGTAAAGGTCTGATTTTCTTGCTGACTTATCAAAGTTCACACTATGAAATGCAGGCACATCTTTCATTATTACTTGTCAAAAGCAATGTCATTAAATTGCAACAGCAGCTTTCTAACTGACCCTGTGATTTGTTCATCTTTTGTCTCAGCACTAAGCACCTTACTTGGTGAAATTTGTATTGTCTTTAAATATATGAGCAGATGCAATATATACAGTTATTAACAGACCCTTTTTATCATTTGGTAGATGTTCTTGCTCCATCAGCTTCTAGCACAGGATGCATTCTTGCTTCTATGGGTGGGATTGGGAGAACGTAAAAGTAGCATCACTGTCCTGCCAAAATATATAGCTCACGGGCCTTAGGTACCACTCCAATCTCATCAGAAGTGTTAACTAAATGTTTGAGCTGCTCAGTGGTGTGGGGATTGGATACTACTGTGGTGGAGTGGCATAGTTAGTGGCAGGTTATTCTGCAAACTAATACTTGTTTTCTCTGATGATTTTGTTTTAAATAGGCACAGCTCAAAAACAGTCTGGGCACAGATTAGTGCTTCCTGTGAAGGGAAGAGCAGGGTGTTGAATACTATACCAGAAAAGGGCTTGTTTACAAAATGAATCCTTGCTGCACTGGAAAAGCCCTTTCTTAGGCAAGTAATGTCAGCTCAGTTGGTCCTATAGAAACGAGTCAGTTAGGCTTGAGGTGGAAAAAATACCTTGATACCCCCAGCCCAGGGGGACAAGAGGGCCAGAGGAATCCTGGGGTGCACCAGGAGGAGCAGTGCCAGCAGCTCAGGGAGTGATCCTGCCCCTCTGCCCAGCCCTGGGAGGCACATCTGAAGAGCTGTGTCCAGTCTGGGATCATCAGCACAGCAGGGACATGGAGCTCCTGGAGCGGGGCCAGCAGAGGCTGTGGGGATGATTTGGGGCCTGGAGCATCTCTGACAGGGAAAGGCTGAGGGGGCTGGGGCTGTGCAGCCTCGAGAGGAGCCCCAGCTGAGAGGGACCCTCATCCCTGTGTGTCCCTGGCTGCAGGGAGGGCTCCCAGCAGGGCCCAGGCTCTGCTCTGGGGCCCAGCAATGGCACCAGAGCAACGGGCAGGGGCTGATCCCAGGAGGTTCCACCTGGGCATGAGGCAGAACTTCTTCCCTGGGCAGTGCCTGGGCACTGAGCAGATTGTCCAGAGAGGGTGTGGAGTCTCCCCATCCCTCTCTTAATAGGAGTCCTTATGGTTGTTATGCACTGATGTCTGAATTTGCTTTGGAAAATCATCTTTTAGGCATTGAAGCCCAGGAGCACTGAAGAGCTCTGAGTAGAGAAGATTTTTATACTGAAAATCTTAAGGGGATAATAAAGTCATCAGTATGTACAACCCTGTAATTTTATGTATTACTTGGAATTTCAGCTTCTTAGCTTCCATGAGTACAAAGTGTGGTATTGAATACTATCCTAGAAAAGGGCTTGTTTACAGAATGAATCCTTGCTGCACTGGAAAAGCCCTTTCTCAAGCAAGTAGTTATGCCAGCTCGCTCAGTTGGTCCTATAGAAATGAGTCAGTTAGACTTGAGGTGGAAAAAAATACCTTGATACCCCCACCCCCTTTCTTCAAATTTCTGAGTTGTGACTTAAGGATTGGCATTGTTACTGGTGTGGGAAGGGAGCTGATTAGAAGAAGCTTTTAGGAGGTATCTACTGTTGTTGGCAAGTCAATTTTCTTTCCTCATGCTGTGGAAAAGCTGCAGTTCTTGTTTTCTTGGATGTTTAATTAGCAAAGTGAAGCTAAATATGCATTTGCAGAGTATATCTTTCTGGTCTAGCCATCCCTTTTATACAATTGGTGTGATTCTCTGGAGCTGGTAGGGACAGGTGTTGAGGGAAGTTCCCTGTTGGACCATCCAGGGCCACTCTGGCAGTCACTCTTGCACCACCTGAGCTGGGACTGAGCCTCCTTCCAGCTGCACACCCCACACCCACCCAGGCAGAACATGTTTCCCACAGCAGTGTCACATGTGTCGGTCCTTAAAATAATTTTGTCTCCGTGCAATAGCTAAATAACAAAATAACAGCTGGAGCTGGGTGCCTCTGAGGCCCTGAACGAAGGAAACCCTGGCCTTTTATACCCTCACAGTCTTAGAGCAGCAAAGTCTAGGGGCTGGCTCTCCAATCTCTGAATGTCTGGTCACCTGGCCGTGCCACAGGTCCCTGTGCCATTTGTTGTCTAAAGAGTTGGTCCTCTGCCTCCTCACTGTTAACCCTGCCAAACCAACCTATCCTGGCAGCTCACAGCAGTCCACAGAACAGAAAAGGAGCAAGGTTATAAAGTGTTAAGACTCTTTTGAATAAATTTACCATCTATATTTCTTACACAGCTGAGGGAAATTCTTACTGTTGCCACCGCTTCTGTAATTCTAATAATATTATTAGAATTACTCTGTTGGAACTGTTTCATATAATTAATTTTCCAAACATATTTTTGTCCTCAAATTCTGGGTTGTTTGTTGATTTGTTTGGGTTTTGGGGGTTTTTTGTTCAGTTGCAGAACTGGAGTTCCATTTTATTACAATTCAGTTTAGAGAAGAGTAGTTAGAGTAATTGTCAATAAAGCAGATTAAAGCCTTTGGTAAAATTGGATAACAACCATGAAGGGATTACTGTTCACAACTTATAACAAAGGAAAGTATTATCTGAAGCAGACCACTGAATGGACAGACTTAAAGGGGGCCTGATATGAAAGTAGTAAATTAAATGTAGAGCAAAAGACACAATTTTTTTGGAAGTGTATGCAGTCAGTTTTCAGAAATTGTTGCACTTGGGATTTGATTTGATTACTGGTGGACATAAACTCAGCTCCTGAGGAGAAGAACAGCCATACATATGCACACATTATGTGGGATTTTATTTATGTTTTTCTAAAAGCACTGACTGATGGAAAACTTTGAGGGGTTGTATTGTATGAGCATGTTACACATTTCCATGGAAGGAAAACCCAGAACACAGAAGTATTAACCATACTTTGCATTGGGACAGAAATAATACACAGCAAAACCTGTAAGTTATACGTGGTTTGCTCACAAATATGAGGACTGTGACTGTAAGAGTTTTGGAGTATAAGTGCTTTGTCTTCTTCAATAAAACAATAGTAATGTTGTCCTGCTTGCAAGAGAGTGAATCACAGCTGCTTGGTGAACTTGGGTTTCTGGCAAGTAGATGCAGTGTTCAGTGAGCTTGAGGAACAACTAATTTATGGTGGAGAGGAACAGTGTTACACCAAGTGCTGAAACATCTGCTTGTGGGTGTAACAGGGAGATAGTGAGAGAGCAATAATGAAGTGTCCTTTGAGGGATGAGAAATTTGACAATTTGTATCCTTCCAGTCCGTCATGCCACTAATGCAGTTCTGTCCTGGAAAAAGCACTGCCCCTCACCGTTGTGTGTCAGTGGTCAGGGAGTGGCAGGTGACACCAGCACCTCTCCTGTTGCATTCCCAGCCCCGGATGGGTACAGAGAGTTGTACTTTAGGGAACAGTTGATCTTGCCCAGCATAAAGGTGGCAGGTCAGAATGTGACACATGTACTACGTATTGGAAAATGCAATTTCTCTGTGAATTAAGTTACTAATCATAAATTTGGCATTTCTTCTGCTTACCTCTCGGTTGCTGTTGAAGTGCAGTTGTTCTGGGGGGTTGTATCACGATGATTTTAACAGAAGATCATCAGTAGCACCAGCTTTTCACAGAATCACAGAATATTCCAAGTTGGACAGATGCACAGGGGTCATCGAGTCCAACTCCAGCCCTGCACAGACACCCCTCAATCCCACCCTGTGCATCCCTGAGAGCATTGTCCAAAGCTCCTGGAGCTCTGGCAGCCTTGGGGCCGTGCCCATTCCCTGGGCAGCCTGGGCAGTGCCCGACACCCTCTGGGGGAAGAACCTTTCCCTGAAATCCACTCTGCCCCTCCCCTGACCCAGCTCCAGCCCTTCCCAGGTCCTGTCCCTGGTCCCAGAGAGCAGAGCTCAGTGCCTGCCCCTCCTCTTCCCCTCAGGAGAAGCTGTGACTGCCATGTCTGCCCTCAGCCTCCTCCAGCTGAACACACCAAGTGCCCTCAGCTGCTCCTCACACGGCTTCCCCTCAGGGCCCTTCCCCATCCTCGTGCCCTCCTTTGGACACTCTCTAACAGATTAATGTCTCTCTGATACTGTGGCACCCAGAACTTCACACAATATTCGAGGTGAGGCTGCCCCAGCCCAGAGCAGAGCAGGACAATCCCCTCCCTGGCCTGGCCAGCAATGCTGGGCCTGGTGTCCCCAGGACAGGGATGTCCCTCCTGGCCCCAGGGCACTGCAGCCTCATGTCCAACTGGGCACTGAGCAGGACCCCAGGTCCCTTTCCCTGGCACTGCTTTCCAGCCTCTCATTCCCAGTCTGTCCCTGCATCCAGGGCTGCCCCATCCCAAGTGCAGAATCCAGACCTGTCCCTTGCTGAACTCGAGGTGGTTGGTGACTGCCCAGCCCTTTAATCTGTCCAGGTCTCTCTGCAGGGCCTTTCTGAATGTGTTAGATTCCCATCAAATGAAGCAATAAATTTCACCCTAGAGCAAAATGAACACTAAAAGAAAAAAAAGATTTGCAACAAGGACTATCCACAAACAGGCAGAAATGCCTTTTCTTGGGTTTGTTGGCTTAAATCCTGTATAATGTGGGAAGGTGGCTGTTCCCCTTCCCCTTCGATGGTGACCAGTAGTGGTGATGTCTCCAATGGGCTCTTCCAAAGGGTCAATTATAGTGAATACATATTATTCTTACAAAATGAATTACCCATCATTGTGCTCTGTACCCACAGAATTACTAAAACCACAAATGTTACAGGCACTGTTTTGTCTTTTGAGCAATCTGTAACTTGGTTGATGTCTTTTTTTTTTTCTTTTTCCTTTAAAAGTCTGAAGTGTACAGGACCTGTAAGGAGCACAGGAAAAGAGGCACTGTTAGAACTCCCCTCTTGCAGTTTATTCAAGCAGTGTTAGTGCCTGGTCTCCTTCTGTGCTCCTCAATTTCTGGAAGCAGATTTCTCCTACTGGTTTAGGACAGTAAGAAACTTTTCCCCACCTGTGCATATTAGATTTTGCTCTGCCTAAGTTTAATTTTCCCAGCTCTTTATTTTCTCTGTGCCTTTTCTTCTGCATTTTTTAACAGGTAAACTGTAATAGGTGAAAACACAGCCACAGACATTACATGAGATTAAGTCACATGTTTAAAGTTGCCATTTTCTCTTCCTGCATGGGAAACTTGGTGGCATTTTTGTAGCTGAATAGGAGGGACTGATAGCTTTCCAGTATAACAAAGTTGTTTACTAGAAAGGTTTTCATACCTAACAGTGAGTCTTTGAAATAATGAACTGTAAATTCACAATATATTTAGAGATAGAAAAGATATTTATTTGTTTTAGAGATACCTGTTCATTTTTATCATATTCTTATGCTTATTATACACATATTAGCATATAATTTACTTTATTCGTGGTTAGTGTTTTGTTTAATGTGACAGCTTTGTAAGTTAAATGCAAAGAACAATTACACTGTTTTGTTAAAACAGGTGAATGAGTTTTTCTATAAAGTTACTCAAGTTATTATCTTCTGCAGGAAAAGCTTTGAACTAGATAGATTTTGTTAAGTTTGCATGATTTGAAAACAAGGTAATTGATTTGGTACCATCACTGTTTTGGGATTTTCTGCACGTCTCAACATTTTTTTCCTCCTGCTGTATTGTCATCAACACCTCTTTTTCACCTCTTTGGAGGGGTCTGGAGTGGGGTTAGAGCAGAGGGAGGTAGCCAGCAGTAGGTGTAGGGAGAGGACCTTTTGGGCCCTTCTGCATCAACTCTTTGCATTGATGCAGGAGAGGGGTGGAAAAGTGGCAGTCCTGAGTGGCAAAAGCAACTACAAACAGAAGGATCACTTTTATAGGTAAAGTATTTCTTGGGCAAGAAAGAAACATTATTTAAACATGCAAAATATTGCTGGAATCTTACTTTATGCTTCTGTCAGCATCAAAGTTGCACACAAAGAAAACTGGGGGTTTTGCTGATATTGAAAATCTCTGATTTTACATAAGATAGGCCACTTATGCATTGATTCCCCACATTGTTGCTAAATAAATGTAGACTTCTCCTTCTTAAGATTTTTAATATATCATGATATCATTTTTGTAGTATCCATTTCTCACTTGCCCTCCCAAGAAGCAGCTGAGTTTCAAAACTTGCTCTTTCATCTAATGAAATTGCTCAAAATGTGATCCTTCTTTTCCCCCCTGCAGATGCTGTAAGGAAAACAGGGAAGAACATTTCTCTGTTTGTAGACAGCCTGTATTTTGGGAAAAACTTTCAACAGCATTTAGTATATTTTTTTTAAATTCTGTGAGCTGATGGCAAATTATCAGCACTTTTTTTTCTGCTGAGCAATTCAGACTTGAGGTGAAAGGTTTAAACTAGAGTGAGTTTTATACCTGAGTGACTGGAAACATACTTGGTTTTTTTTCCTTTAGTGTAATATTTGGTGGGCATTTTTTGTGTGCCTTGTTAGAAGATGCCTTGTGAGGTCTGTAGTAGGGCGAGGATTTGGAATTTTTTCCCACTTCTGATCTGTCTCTGTGCTGGAAGCAGTTTGTGTGCAAGTGTATGGTTAATGGTGGCTCTTACTCAAAGAGCAGGTGAGTGACCTGCAAAAGAAGCCTGTAGGGAGAGAAGCTCAAGACCTGGGTTCAGAGCTGTGTTAATTGATTTTTAACTTTAGAATTGCAGGTGGATAATAGCTACTGTAGAATGCACAGCCACTTTTTTCATAACAATTGAATCCCAATACTTAATATTTAGCTGTTTACAGTAGGAACGAAAAAGTAGAAGCATTCTAGCTTCCTTTATAGCAAAATCTGACCTGGAAAAAGCTCAAGTGAAGTCTCAAGCATCTCAGTTATTTTATAATAATGTTTTCAATATAAAAATGAGGGGGTGTTTGTTCCATCTGAGTACAAAGCCTTTGGACAGTATTCACACCACATTTCGTGGACTTTGCTAAATGCTCTGAGCAAACATAGTTTCTTTTCAATAAAAGCCAAGTCTACCTAGATTTGTATCTCCAGAATTAGGTCTTTAACTAAATCTGGTATGTTGTAACCTGTCTCATTATGCATTAATTACAATGTGTCCCTTTATTTCTATCCTTCTTACCCTCTATGCAGAAATCCCTCCTCTTCCTCCCACCCCCTTTTTTGTGGTTTGTTTTGTAGTGAACATCATGTTGCTTTTGGATAGAAACAAGGCTGTATTTTATGTAATTTTGTGGTGTGGAAAGATTAATTGGTGTGTGCCACTTTCTTAGAGGAGAAAAAGTGATTTAGTGATTCTGGTGGGTGATGAAAGTGACATCAGGTTGGTTTCCATATCAGCAAACTGATAAATCACAAGGACAGGAGCTGCACTGAAAATGTACTGAACCTCTAGATGACATGAATTAATTGAATTTTTAAAAAAGCCTAAGGAATGATGGTTACATGTAAGTAAGCCTAATTTACATACCAAACAATAGGCTGAAAACTATGAAAAAAGAATTAGCAGAGTGCTGAAATATGATATGGAGAGTAAAATTCAGCATGGTTTGGCAGAACATTAAAGTTCTGTAGGGCTTCTTGGAGGTGTCAGGAATCAAGAACATAAAAATCATCCAGTTGGTAGCTGCGTACTGAGAGAGGGGCTGAATAACAAGGGGATATTTTACTGGTGAAACACTTGGAATGATAAAAAAGAAATCTCACAGAGGAAAAGCTGCAGAAGAGCTCATGATACTGAACGTGTTGTTCCCCAGTTTCAGTTGATGGTAGACAGGTCAAATCTCTGATGGTTTTTTTGACCTAATCTTCTCTTGTTCCTGGCTGTGCCCTCCTGCCCTTCCACGTTTTAGCACAGGTACCCACTTGATCTTATGGGGAACTGCACCAGGGGATTGATGGGCCCCAGCTTAGAGTAAACTTCCATTAAATCAGAGAATGAAGTTGAATGAGTGCATCTTTGTTAAAACTGTTGGCATTGTAAGCTGACTCTGCATTAAGGATTGCTGGGATGGTTATAGCAGTAAATTCTGTTTGCTGGCTGGAGGTGTTGTGTCTGTGGAGTACCTGGAATGGAGCAGTTCATGACTCCAAACCTTGCACAGCAATGGGGTATGCCTAGACTTTTATTTCTGAGAAACAGCCCAGAATGCCAAATGGCAGATTTGTCTCTTGCCCTCATTCACTGAGCAACACAGCTGGCATTAATGACTGTGCTCTCTTGCCAGGAAGAAGTGTGTGTGTTTCTAGGGCTTCCATTTAACATACAAGTACAGGGAAAAATCTTTCTGCCCTTCCTGCATTCAGGATGCATAGGAAGATATGGAGAATAATCCTCCCAGTTTTTTTAACTGAAATATAAGAAACAAGTTTGGTTATGAGTGAGCTGAAAAAGCAAGGAGTAACAAATTATTGTAGCAGCTGACTTGTCTAGTTTCAGCCCAAAGCTCTTTGAAATTACAGAATTCTAAATCCTCATTTACAAACTAAATATGTGGAGTGCAAATGTGTATATTTTTAGTGCAAGTCCCTGTAAAGAAACAGATTTTTTTCATTGTACAAAGAAGGTAAATTTTACCTGAGAAAGATGAAGAACTGTTGATCCCACCGTTTTCTCACTGCTTTCCCTCACTTGTAGTTTTAATGCAGCTAAATATTCTTTTGTACTAGCTTTCATAATTTTGTTCAGTTCACTGGTGCACAGGGAGCCCTACCTTTTGGTAGGTTCTTCAAGAGCTATTTGGAAGGTGTGTTCCTGGGTATGTGGGCTCCTCCTGCCAGAGCAGACCTCTGTGAGACTCAGTCCTGCAGAGCTACCCAGCACACCTTCCTGGCTCAGCTGTTCCTGGCCTCTTGAGAGACTCTGTCACAGTTGTTTTTTTTTTTTTTTTGTGGTATTGTTTGTTTTTTGGAAGTCTGTCAAAACTGCCAGCTGGTTTTCTTTCCTCTATTTTCATGTTATATCTGAAGAACCAGGGTAGGTTGGAAGGCAGGGAATTTTCTTATTTTGTCCATCTCCTGTTACAGTAATTATGTGTTAGTTTTCTGTTGGCTTACCTGCTGTCTGAACTTGGCAGGGTCTGGGGTATTGTATCTGGAGTGGTTTCTGTGCAAGGGGCTGGCTGCAGCCTTCCAAAGCACATTTGGATCTTGCTTCTGTCTTGCAGTCAGCAAGGGTCTAGGGATCTTACTAATCAGTAACAGAAAGGGGAAATTTTATCCCTCTTTTTTTTCTTTTTGTTTTGGGTTGTTTTTTTTTTTTGGTTTAAACTGGGAAAATTGTTTCAAATGCTGTTTTTGAAATGCTGCTAAGTTTTGACAAGCCTTATTTCCTGCTTGCTCTAGGAAAAACCAAAAAATGACTTTTTCTTCCTAACTGTGGAAGGCACGTCATTAGACCTTTTGTGTCTGGAGATAGAAAAGGATCATTTACAAGTTCAAGGAGCAAGAGACCTTTCCACCTGCTCAAACAATTCAAATCCTGCCTTTGTAAGCATTCAGCAAAAAAAAAAAAAAAAAAAAAAAAAAAAAAAAATCTTTTTTTTTTTTAAAAAAA
>VXBQ01005388.1:216135-284398 GCA_013400175.1 Phainopepla nitens | reverse complement strand
AAAAGCTGCTTCTTGTTTTTTAATGAATATCTTTCTCTTTTTCCCGGGGATCTGTGGCCCAAAGGACAACATATGCATGAGACTGTGCAGTGCATCAGTGTATATTTGGTTTGACAGCTAAGTCAAACCTTAACTTCCTACAGACCCTCAAAAATGTCTGGGTGAAAATGGAAAACAGTCTCTCATCTGTTTTGTCAGATTGCCCAGCATTTTCTTTAAACTGGAATACCTGAAAACAGAGGCCATGGTAACTAGCTTAAATACGGAGTATTTTCTTTCTGGTTATGAAATGAGAATATCATGTAGGTTTGTGCTTCTATGTTGATTTCTTATTAAAGACTTTCAGTGGCTTTTCTAAAGCATTATTTTCAGGGTTTATGAATGCCATCTACAAAATCTCGATCTAGTTTTATACTTCATTCTTGATACTGAGCTAGACACAAAGCATCACCTTTTGTTCTCTTCATCACAGCTTTTCTTCATTCCAAAAATGGAATGTTTGCATTTATACCTTATTTTAGAAATTGATTCCAAGAAAAGGGAAGGTCTGGTGATGATTTTATTTCTTCTGCTAGATAAGGTCTGAGTAGGAGAGTAAAACCAGCTCCAAAGTGGAAATCCTCACATTGCCATTCTGGTTACAGATGGGTTTTGCTTGATTAGTATCCTGTCTGATGTTCTAGGATAAATACAGACATTTGCATTAAAGTGCTCTCACCAGGACAGCATCTTCATCCTGAGGGAACCAGTATAGAGTATACTGGACAAAATATTTGTATGTCTTACAAAACAAATGTCCCAGTAGAGCTTTTCCTGGGGTCTGTAGTAGACTTAGACATGGAATTTGACACATTTTGGTTTCTTCAGGTTGTCAGTCGAGCCTTTCAGCCTCCCTGACAGGTGAGCTGTGGAGGGTGCAGGAATACAGTGGCCCCTGTTCCTGCCCTGTGTGAGCAGTGATGCCATATTGAGGTGTCCCTGTCACAGGCCTTTACGTTCCAGTCACTGCACAGAGGTCCCTGTGTAGGTTTGCTGCTGATGGTCTGGGCAGTGAAATTCAACAGCTGAGATCCAAGCACCTGTGGGGCTGTGCTCCTCCTCCACCCTCCCCGAGGTGCCGGGGATGGGGATGGAGGGTCAGGGTGGGGACAGTCAAAGAGGCACAGCTGGGCCCACTGGTGCTGCTTGTCAAGCATTTTCAGCACAGCTGGGCTGTTCAGTCATTTGCTAGACACACTGATGCCTTGCAGAAGAGTGAAATGAAGAAGGCTTGGTTTTCAGTGTAAAAAAATCTTGGTTTGGTTTTGTCCAGTGTGCATAGCAATGATTAAGGCAGCTGGTTCAGAGCCAGCTGTGCCTACCTGAAATGGGAAACTGCAGCTCTGCTGGGAACCTGTGGGCTTCTGAACCCAAAATAAGGGTAAAAAGTAAAAGATTCAGTGTGTTAGGTTGTTAGCAGTTCCCTGCTTAATTCACACCCATTCCTCACATAGCTGCTCTTTATATGTGCAAGAGTGATGTAGAGGTAACCAAAAAGCTGCAGATAGAGTAATTTGCACAGAAAATTATGTTGACTGCACTGAATATTAACATAAGATGTTATTGTAAAGCAGCTCTGAAAATTACATTCAACTAATCCACTCAATCAGCTAATACACTTATTTATAGAGACAAGCTATTGTAAAAGAGTACAGTTCTCAGCTAGCTAAGAACATATTTTCTCTCATGTTTATCTCGATTGTATCCCCAAAGGATATTTCTTCCTCTCTTTTATGAAGAATTATTTACATATTTAATTTATATGTACATTTTTTGCTTTTCCTGGAGGACCAAAAATATTTTCTGACTTTTGCAGTCAGTTGAGAAACTTGTTATTAAAACCTTCCTGTCATACTTTTAGTCCCCTTATTTGAAAATCCATTTTCTGTGTCTTTCAATACTGCTGTGTGCTTCTGGATTGCAGTTTTCCTCCCTTTGTGAACTTGCCTCAGAAAGAGTCTCCATTCAGCTAGGGGCCACTCGGTTCAAATATCTTTTTGTAAACTCCTGAACATTTCTTCTCAAGTCAGGAGCCATTTTCAATAACCAAACATACTTACTGGGCGTGGTTTTCCTGAGCTGCTCCAGTGCCTGGTGTCCAGCTTTGTGTTTTTTGGTGAGAGGAGTGCCAGTCCTGTTGGTGCTGGAGCAGGCTGAGTTTCACAGGGTGCTCTGCAGAGCTGATGAGCTCCACAGGGGCTGCTGCAGGCTCTGAAGTTTGGCAGCTCCCTGCAGAGCTCAGAAGTTCTTAGGGCCTGAACCAAGCATAATTGCAGAGTTGGGGCCTTCACTGTGAAGGACCTCACCAAATAATTAGCTGTCCTAATTAAGCAGCTGCTCCTGCCACTGAATAACATTCTGGAAGGTGAACGTTTGCGGATCAAAAAGTTGCAAGGCTGATGGGTGCTGGCAATAAATTTCTCTCCTTCTCTGCTTACTGTGGGAAATCACTGCTAAATTAACAGTGTGCAATCTTGGCATTTGTAGTCCACGAGCTTTTTTCACTGGATGGGGAATATTCTGCCATCAGAGAGCCTAGACTTTATGGGCTTTTTGGAAAAAAAGCTCTGTTATTTGTTACATTTGTTCATCATGCAGAATGAACTGTGACCTCCTTTTTCACCCTTTTTGTTTTGTTTGGTTTGGTTTGGTTTTTGTTTTGCTATGACAAAACCTTCTATTTGAGGCAAATCAAAACTGTGAAGTTACAACTTATAAGTCCGTAGTGATTTCTGAGGCCTTTTAGGAGGAAGTTTTATTGCCTGGTTTCACCTTATGCACCAGAATGCAAAAACCAAAAAATGCTAGATTTAAAGAGGCACAGAAAATAGTTTGTAGGAAAAAACTATCAAAACTCTGTTTGTTTGTAATTTTTAATGATGGGATAAACTTTAAGATAAACCAACGTTCTGGGGCACAGACAAACAAAACACCAACAATTTTTTTTTTTGTTTAAGTCTAAGATCCTTCCTCTCTTCTATAAGTGTATGTCAAATACTTGATGTTCCTTTAACTCTTTGAAGGGGGGCATGACTGTGATACTGAAAGTTACAGGCATATGTAGAAAGAATACACTTTGTGGTTGTTGTTTTTCTTCTTCTAGATTTTTATAGCAGCTCACAACCATTTCCAGAGTCTACTGGTAAAATTAAAATCTAGATTACTGGATTTTAATTGTATTGCAAGGTATAACTAGATGATTTAGCATAAGACATTACTTTTCTCTTAATATTTTGCTCTCTCCCATGGGCTTTGGTGGTGGCTTTTTTTTTTTTTTCTTACTTGAAATAACTGAATGTGTTTGAAGAGGATGGGGAAGTGGGAGAATGGCCCTTACCTTGTCTGCATGGCTGTCATCAGGTGGAGCATGGCTGGTTCCAGAGATTTTTAATGGATACATTAAAACCCCCAGGCTTTCAGGCAAGGTGGAGGAAAACAAACATGATAGTAAAAAAAACCCCAAACTCTTGAAGAAATGCACAGAGGTCAGCTGACTGGAAATATTACTGAATTTTAAAGCCAGTTCTCTGTGTGTGTCTTTCTCTGACAAATGTAATAGATCTGGTTTTGTGAAGTCTGGGAAGCCTTTTCTTTCTTACCAAACTACCCTTACCTGTTTTTGCTGGAGTAATTGCGGTGTGCATGAGAGGTGAGAGTGAGACAGGGCAGAATATGAGGCTGTACAGCAATTAATGAGCTGTTTCAGCCCAAAAAAATCAGTCCAGGCAGCTGGTCAGAGCCTTGGAATCTATTAACCTTGATTTTGAAGTCTAAGACTTGACAGCTGGGGCAAAGCAGGGCTGTCTTAAAGAAGTTAAAAGTAAATCTCTCTTTTTCTCTCTTCTTTCTCGCATGCTCACTGGTGAAATGCTGCCTGACTTTTTTTAACATTTCTTTTTTCAAGTGTGATTTCTTATTGCATAGCTTGACCAGGTGCCTTGCTACTGTGCTACCTATCTGGAAATTATTTGGGGTTTGTCATTCTTCCTGATGAAAAACCAGTTTATCTGAGGCACTTGCTTATGCCTACAGCAATCTCACATGTTCTCTTCAGATATTTTTGTGCTCTGTGTTAAGATAAATGTGCTGCTCCATGAAGAATGACTCACTTGGGATCAACTAGGGCAATATTTGTGTGAATCAGCTGCAATTCTGTCCACAGATATTGCTGCACATTAAAACAAACATGCTGTAGACATGAATTAAGGGGGAAGATATGACATGGAATTTCCTGACTCTTTAGAATAAGAATAAGAATAAATCTTTGCCAACAGTAACTTCATCTGCAACTGTTTCTTAAATGTGTTGCACATTTGTTTCCCTTTAGAGGATGGGTGGCTAGGCCTCTTCACATGTGGGTACCAAATACTGACCTGTTGTGGTTGTGTGATGATCTGAGTTAGAGTAAATGCTTCAGGTCTTTCCTAATCTGGATTGTTTTGACTGAGGCAAGCTAAGGAGCACAAATACAAGCAGGTAATGCTGGCAGATATCATGAGGTTATGAGAAGCAAGTTAGGACAGTAGTCTGTTCCAGCTGCAACAACAAAACAGAGCAAGCACCATGGGCACACTTTGGCTGACCTGTTTGTATTCTGTGTTACTTCAAATTGGTTATGCATTCTGTCAACAAGCCACAAAAATAAATCCATTTTCTACCACCTGCAGAAAAAGGACAAATATTCTTACCCCCTGCTAGTCTCCAGCCAAAATAAAGTGGTTTCCCTTGCTTTGCCTCAGTCTTAAATGCAACTGAGTAGCTTCTCTCTCCCTGCTACTTGTTAAATAATGTTTAAAAGTTGATAGGTGTTACATGTTTTAAAACTTGCTTGTCCAGTCTTAAAAGATTTTACAGAACATTTTCTCAGTTACTGGATGCAAGCTGTGCTTCTAAACGTGCTGACTTAGCTGCTTGTCTCAGAATTTCTCTGGAAATAAAAGAACATGAATTGATCTTCCATCAAAATCACTTCACTGCATCACATGCAATTATGTCTGCTATAAGTCTGCAGACCTCCTTCTGTGCCCCCCTAAATCCTGACTCATATTAGAGAAGTGTTGTACTTTTATGACAATTAGTAATATCTGCCTTTGCTTTTCAATGATGTATTTTGAGATGGTTGTCAAGATCTGTTGGATATCTCCAACTTTGTCTCTTGACCCAAGGAAAGAAAGAAACATATGGAAGTACAACCCGATACAGTACTGTGGATTTGTCTCAAGTTGTTTTTTTTCAGCTCTTTGTAAAGTAACTTTGCTTTGTTTCACAGGGTGTGTGCCCCTTACCCAGCAGAGCAGAGCTCCACAGACATTGTCTCTGCAGAACAGAGGGTGCCTTTGTCTTTACTGAAAGTTGTAGATTTATATCTGATCGCTTTCTTTTTTTTTCTTTTCTCTTTTCAAATGATTGTAGGTTCATGTACTGGACAGACTGGGGAGAAGTGCCAAAGATAGAACGAGCCGGGATGGATGGTTCAAGCCGCTCCGTTATTGTTAACACGGACATTTACTGGCCAAATGGACTGACCTTGGATTATGAGGAACAGAAACTCTACTGGGCAGATGCTAAACTGAATTTCATCCACAAGTCAAATCTGGATGGGAGTCATAGGTAAGAAGTTTTTGGTTTAGGTGTGTAATGTGGGGATTTGCATAGAAGATGCTGCCTAAGCAATATTGTAACCTCTGTTGCAGCGAATTGTCACGTTAGCACTCACAAAATTTTGGGCAAACCAGTGCTGTCACAAACTTTTATCCTTCACCATCCTCACCTTTCCAGCACTGTGCTTCTCTTCAGGGTATCCTGTAACTCTCCCAAAGATTTTTTTCAGAACCAGTTCCATAAAAAAAAATTCGTTGAATCCTGTTCATTGAATCTTGTTCTTAATAGTGTAAAAATAAACATAGCAAAATTGTTTCTTTTCAGTAAGTCTTCTGTGCAGTGCTGCTGTGGTATTCAGAAATGTAGAAGATAATATGAAAAAATAGATCATAATATATTAGTATCTCAGTTTCATTAATCCTAAGGGCTGGGAAATTAGTGGAAAACAGTCCTTACAGGAAAGCTATGTTAAAATGACTGTTTTCCTTGAACAAATTTATAGCAATGAAGCCATTCTTTTTGATCCAGTCATGGCTACTTCTTAATTAAGGGTATAACTGGTACTTTGTGTATATGCATTTATCTCTAATTTGGGTGACAGTTCTCTTCATTAGATGAGCTTTGACAAATACTGCTTGCACACACAAATCACAGTTAGCTTGTGCCCAAGGTGTCATATGTAGAGATGATTTTTTTTGTGGGGTTCTTTGCAAATTTTTGTGATGTTTCAGCTAGTTTAGCTGGACATGAGATATCCTTTCTTATGCTCTTTGTTCTGGCCTCTTAGGGACTTGCCCACCTTTCACCACAAATATTAATTTGACATGAATTCTGTTGATAAGATCATTGTTTTGTGTGGACTGGCAAGTAGGACCACAGGCAACATGCATGAAACACGTCCACTTTCTTCCTGTGATATTTATTTTGATCTCCACAGTGTCTTTGTAAGGCTGGTTTGAAAGGTTACATCACTTTCCTCTTAAGTTCTGCCTTTTAAGGGATCACAAGTTCTTGCAGTGTGTTTGTAACGTTGTTTGTTCATGGAAAGTACCTGGAGTGGGATGCAGTTTTAAATTTGTGTCTTTCGATATAAATATTAGGACTAGCTTGGTTAATTTAAAACCTGGATCGTGGATATCTATTTTGAAGTAGTCCTTCATTTGCTGTTTGTTTCACAAGGAAAATTTAGTACCAAAAAGAGAGAATTATTTCATAGAGATTCTTTCAAAAAAGAAGACTGTCACATGAGTTTTCTAGTAATGGAGAGAAAAGGATAGAAGTTATCATATACAGTAGCAATTTGAGTATTTCTGATTTTATCTGGTGTGTCCAGCCTTTCTTCTTCCAGAGCTACTTCAGTGTTTCCTGCTGGCACTTCTGCTTTTTCAGTCTTGTTTTGCTACTGATTTGTTTGCAATTTTCTCTTTCTGGTGATCTGTTGCACAGTGGTGTAAATATACTTGGGTTTAGTATTGTGTTTTTATTTTCATGGTGTTTATTCCCTGGTCTGCTGCTGGTTAACCTGGGGGATGAAGCTGTGGAAGTGTTGAATTTTCTTGGTGCAAGGGGCTGACCAGCCTTGTCTGTATGCAGACGGAAATTACCAACAGCTGCCTCATGGCACAGAAGTGAAGTCACCTGAGTCCCAGTAGTTATCTCATTCCAAAGTAAATTCTCTGGAATTAGTTAAGCCTGTAATAAAGACCTGTATAGACAAGTAATTTAGATTTTTAGATCTACTGATTCTTTCTTACGCAGCCATAAAAACCAAAGCTGTCAAATGCTTTTGGTTAAGTTTATTTTTCAAATTGATACATTTCAGTATCAGGAATATGTCGTGGCAGTATGCTAATATATTACTATTTGAGGGGCAGAAAGGGAAGTCATTCCTCGAAAGGAAAGCACATATGACTTCCCTTAAGCACTCAGAGGCACAAACCAATTCTAACAGCACCTGTTTTTCCCTAGGCATGTGAGAAAGTTCTGAAGATTCAAAAAACAGTCAACATCTGTATCCAGGCATTTTGGTTTCATTTTTTATTCTTTGCAATTACGTCATAAGCAGAGGGGAAAGAACTGCAGAAGTTAGGTTGTTCTACAGTAGGGTTTTATGGGGTGTAATTTTTTTCTGCTGTGACCTCTTAGCCTCTGCCTGTATTAAGAAAAAAGATCTTCTGGGGCTATCCAAAGTGGGGTTTTTCTTGTGTATAGATAGTGTCTTCTGGTTATCCAACAAATTCAGCTTTTTCAATATGATATTTTACAGCTGCCATTCTGTATTTTATATCTTAATTATTTTGTTCATCTTTTTCAGTAACTGATTTACCAATACTAGAAAAGAAAATACAGTTTCCTATTCTGCAACCAAAGGAAAAACCTTTTGGATTTTCCTTTTCAGTAGAAAAAAATCACCCCACTGAGCTACCCAAAACCCCCACAAAGCCTTTAGTCTTTTTTCCTAGCCATCTCCAACCCTTCAATAAAAAACAACCAACAAAAAAAACTCACTACAGTCCTCTACCACCACCTCATAAGAGGGCTGTTGGTTTGGGTTTTTTCCTTAAGAGTTAAGTAGGAGGGAGAACAAGATAATATCAAATGCCTAATCTAACTTAAACCTATTTAGAAACTGCCAGTTCTGGTGGGTTTTTTCCTTGGTATTTAGACCATTCTTCCAAATTGCTGCTTTATATTTATACTTAGTTGCTTTGAGGCTTTTTGTTTCCAAATTTCTCTCGATCAGAGCAGATTCTTTAATCCTTGTGAAGCATTACTAGTTTTTCTGATGCTTTACCTAATATCAGCATGTCTGGAAAAATATATGCTTCTGGAAGTTGGAGCTTTTGAAATCGAAAAGGGAAATGAGTTACTGAAAGACACATATCTTCATAAAAATTGGGTCTTCTAGATCTGGGTAGTTTAGGTAACTTAGAAAAGGAAGCAGATGAGTAAGGATTTGATTTGTCGTGTTTTTTACTGTTGCATGACAGGAGGTGGGAAAGTCTGTAGCAGGTAAGCAATTGTAAAAGCTTCATGTAAAGTAGAATGGTGAAAGTTTTAATTGCTTTGTGAGAAGTATTTGGTAGGAACTAGCATCCTTCTGTCAAAAAAAACCCGAACAGTTCAGAGAAAACTGATTTTGTGGTTTGGAAGGTGAAAAAATACAGTGTAAATAGGAAAAGATTTTAATTGGTGTCACTGACAGTATTAAAGTATTGAAGTTCAGACCTCAGAGATCTAGAATATGGAAGGAGTTCTCTCTAGAAATTTGCAATGTATTTGTAAATTATAAGAAATCTGAAACTTTTTTGTTCTTATATTGTTATAGTCTGACTATCAGTTCTCTACATATGACACTAGACATTAAAACTTTTAAGATTTATATCTCAGAGAAGTACTGTGATCTGTCTCATGAAATATCCTGAATTGGGAGGGACCCACAAGGATCATGGAGTCCAACTCCAGCCCTGCACAGACACCCCTCAATCCCACCCTGTGCATCCCTGAGAGCATTGTCCAAAGCTCCTGGAGCTCTGGCAGCCTTGGGGCCGTGCCCATTCCCTGGGCAGCCTGGGCAGTGCCCGACACCCTCTGAGGGAAGAACCTTTCCCTGAAATCCACTCTGCCCCTCCCCTGACCCAGCTCCAGCCCTTCCCAGGTCCTGTCCCTGGTCCCAGAGAGCAGAGCTCAGTGCCTGCCCCTCCTCTTCCCCTCAGGAGAAGCTGTGACTGCCATGTCTGCCCTCAGCCTCCTCCAGCTGAACACACCAAGTGCCCTCAGCTGCTCCTCACACGGCTTCCCCTCAGGGCCCTTCCCCATCCTCGTGCCCTCCTTTGGACACTCTCTAACAGATTAATGTCTCTCTGATACTGTGGCACCCAGAACTTCACACAATATTCGAGGTGAGGCTGCCCCAGCCCAGAGCAGANGGGTCTGGAAAGTGAAACAGTACAATAGGCTGGTGGGAGGAATATGCAGAGACAGAAACAAATTATAAGGCTTGATTATTGGGGTTTGGTGGAGTTTTTGTCGCCTCTTCCAATAGGACTGGAGTCACAGTGAGCCACTAAAACCAGTGTGCAGCATGAGAGCTCTGGCAGTAGTACTCAGTTAAATATGTGGTAGAGTCATAAATTTGTGAGAAAGCCTCTCTAGCAAATTTTACTGGGATGATTATGGTTCATTACCTGCTAGCCCTGGGATTTACTGGTCCTAGCTGCTCCAGTGTTCATTAGAATAAAGACGAAGAGCAAAGAACTTGATGACTAATGCCCTTGATTTGCCAGTGAGAGAAAGGAGCGAACAGTTTTTCATGTCAGAATGCAATAATTAAAGAACTAAATTGATGCATAGAAGAGATGGTTTTGTTTTTTTGCAGCTCTTGCCCTGCTCTTATCAGAGGGAACAGTTGCTTTTTGTGGGACTAATTAAACAAAACTGAAATGCAGACAGCTCTCCTGTGAGTAGAGTCCCCAAGATAGGTTGGCCTGCTAAAGCAGTTCTTGAATTAATTTCCTCTTCCTTTACCCTGCAGCAGCAGTTCTAATTAATAAGTTAACACGTTGCTGGCTGAAGGGAAATGCACTTACAAGGTCCCCCAGGAAGTGTTTGTGCTAATGAGATGGTTTTTGAGGCCACTGTAAGAAAACATACTTTCAGCAACTGTCAGAAAGCTGGGAAGCTCTTGCAAGAGGTGAATGTCTTAAATTTGCACTTGAGCATTGATTTTTCTGGTTTCTCTTTTCAATCATCAGCTCATGTCTGTCTGCCAGATGATTAGTTGCAGATGTGTGGAAACAAAAATCCTGTATCCCTACATTTGGAAAAGGATTTTTTCCTTATTTGCCTACAATGTGTACTGTACATGACATTATGTGCAAGGTATAAAATCTCATGTTCTAGCTTTCTGTATATTTCTGTGGGATAAAATTGCTTAACACCTTCAAGCAATGAAGAGGAACCAGTCAATGGTGAGAAGCCTGTTTCAATACCTCACCAGCACAGGCCAGTGCAGAAGCCAAATAATGCCTAATTAAAACTGCTAGAGAATCCTACATAAACAGAATTAATTAGATGATTTGGACATAGAGCTAGTGAATTTCTTGGTTCTTCCCCAAGGTGCTTCTGAAAAAAAAAGTGCTGGAGAAGTGGAGCTTCAAAACATCTGTTTGTCTGAAAAATGACCAACAGAATGATTTCATTTCTCAACCATGATTTGTTTTCTGATTGACTTTTTCAGACCTTCATTGCAGGTGGGATTGTAAATGTCATGGCTAGACCTGTTTGTTATATATTCTTTCTGGAAACATGTAGCAATTGTGTCTTAAAGAAGTGGCAAAGGACAAAAACACTTTGGTCTGAAAAGAGAGCATTATATCCCACAAATCATGTTTCTTGCTTAGTTTCTCAGGTAATTAAAAGCAGACTTGTCTTCTGATAGGAATATTTGGACAAGCATTCACGGTAAAAGTGCAGCTTAGTTTTCTGAGTTTGCTTTGCAAATATTTTTGTTAGGTTGGCAGGAGAGGAAATTTTGTGAGCTGAGGGACCCAGAACTCCCTGCCCTCCTTGTGGCATCCTTGGTGTGGTATTTTATGGGTGTTCTTAGTCTTTGATCCTGCCTCATCTAATTCATTGTCTGAGTGCTTTGGCCACTTGCTAACATTTCCAGTTGTCACAAGCTGAAGATGTGTAACTCCTGCAATTTTGTTAATACTCAAAGCATTAAGCATTCTGTGGATGGAAAAAAAGGTTTTGTTTAAAATATTTTATTTTGCTTCATGCAAATCTTTTATATGCTTTCTTTAATATGATGAGCACTAAAAGCTGATTTTTTTTTCCCCCCCTTTCTGATAGCCTGGGGAATGGTAGTAGGTATGGGATCCCCCATAGGGACACTGGAGAAATGGAGTGAAACATAAATGTCAAAAATGCTTGCACCCTGCCCTGGAGACTGAACACAGGCAGCCTCAGGGGTCACCTGAAAGGAGTTTTGCTACTGTGAAGCTGGAATGTTAATGGTTTAGAGACATACAGGCCAGAACATCTCAAGTACCCCACATTTTCTGCAGGTGTTCTGATCAGGTCTTGAGACTAGAAAACTGTAATGCTGCAAGAATAAAAGGCATTTGGTTCATGGAAAGTGTTTACTTGTTTACTTTTGTGGAGAAATGCTGTTATGCTTGGATATAGAACATCTGTTAATATTCTAGGAGGGAAAATAGTTCTTATGATATTTTAAATTTAAATTATCTTGATTATTGGTGCCTTTCTTTTGGTGATCTGAATTATTAAATTTCATAGTGATAATGTAGCTTTGAATGCTAGTATTATTTGAAAAAGAAATAAAGGCAGACTGAGCAAATTCTGGTTATAATAAAGGATATTAATTTAATGATTTTTTGGTCATTTTACTGTTAATTTTTATTTCAAGTGAGTTTAGTCATTGTCTGAAATGCATATTATCCTGAAGCAAGAGCTTTTTTGTCATTGTTAATATAAAACTGGATAGACTGTGTATGAAGTTTCATGTATCTGTTCTATTTCAGAGTTCGGTAGTCCCTTTTGTAATTCCTGCTTTAACTTGTTTATTGTTTGTTTCCTTTATCTTCACAAAGTGTTTCACAGGACTCTTTAACAGAATAAGAGTAGAACAAAGGTGAATATATTTAAATTGGATCTATATTTTCTCCAGACAGTAGAAAACTCTACCACAGGAAGTATTTATTGTAATGGCATCTCTGATTACTGTGTTGATAAATAGTTGTATTTGGGAAATCATGATATTCAACACAGACTGAATTTCCTTTCTGTGGAATTTCATTTCTGCTTGTTTTCTCTCTGTTTCTCTTCTCACCTTCCTTCTCTGCTGTCCCTTTATGCATTTCCTTCCCAGCCAATTCAACAGAGATGGTGGCCTTTTAAATGTCAATCACCATCCAGATTTTTAAGGCGAATTTGTGTGATTATATGCCTGGTGCAGGGAGGATTATTAAAGCTACTATGTGCTTAGTACCATCTAATATAGAGCCAATTTGCATCTTGCTGAAGCCCTGGAGATGTCTCCTGAATGAATAACATTACTCCTCATCCCCAGCTCTCGCTTTCCCATTGTCTCTGGTGTCTCTTTCTAAACGAGACTAATGATACAAGTGCAGCAGTGTGAAAGGAGCCAAGGAGCTTGGTGAAGGATGATAGGGTGGAGTGCCTTTTGTGTCATATCACTTGTTCCTGTCAAACCTGGCCTGATAATGTGGCTGCCACCAAGGAGCTGTCACATCCCATCAGCCCAGCTGCAGCAGTGTACCTGGAACCCAGATCAGGGCCAGGCGTGTGGAGAGCTCTCTGCTCCCCCACGATGTATGGGTGCTTGTGGACCACCCTGGAGGTGGGAGGCACTGTGCAGCAGCTGAGTACTGCAGGTGACACTCTGGTCACCTGCAGCCACCTGGGTGTGTTTAGTAAATAATGGGTCACGGCAGAAGTCGGGACCCCTCATCTCGCTCCCCAAAGCAAAGGTTTTTCTCACTCTGCACTTCCTCGTGTAGGCCATGCTGAAGCATAGCTGCTCAATCAGAAGGTCGTTTCTTGCTCTCTCTCTTCCTTTTCCTGTTTTTTAATAGCTGGGCTCTCCAGCCCCTTCCTCCTGCTCCTCATTAGGGTGTGGAGACTCGCTGAACTCAACTCCAGCCGCTGTTTCCGCGTTGGCACACACCATGTGGCTGCTGTTCAGCAGGGCTGCAAGCGTGGCCTGTGGAGGATGTTCAGGGGGAAAAAGCCCTGCTGGTTTTGCTGGTTGGAAGGGAGCTATCACCTTGCAATGGCTTGCTGGAAACAAAGATTACAGAGTACATGTTACTGGTAATAGTGATCTTAATGAGATGGAAGAAATACACACTTGTGTTTGGGCCCAAAGCCATCTTCATGCATTGCAACCGTATATCTGCTGAGAAAAATAATGTGAGTTGAGGAGTAATTGCTTCAAGGCTGTGACTGACAGCACAGTCAAATGAAGGGCTCCTGAATCTCTCCAGATAAGGGCTGGTTTAAATAAGGGTCACAGTTCACCTGATGCATTGTCATATGAATAGATGGCTGTCTGAAAGTTAGGCATATCTAACAGCAGCTATTATACTCAAAGATTTATTCCCACTACTGGAGGGTACAAATCACATGTAAAATTCCTCTCTGTGTTGCTTTTTTTTTTTTTTTTTTTGGTTGGTTTTGTTTTAAAGTAAGATAGTCGGAATGCTTCATAAAAATGTGGCTTCTCTTGTTGTGAGAATGCTTTCTTCAGTGCAGGTTTGGTTATATTGAGAGTTTTGGACTTCCATTACTTCTGTTTCATACAACAAAATGTCATATGGGTCATTTATCAATGTCATACAATATGTCATACATAAAGACTTAGTCTCCAAGCCTGCTCTAAACTAAAATTCAAATCTGAAGATATTTAGGCTTTGGGGGTAGGGTTGGTTAAAATGTTTGCAGACTTAGGATGCCTTTATCCATGGTATGGTACCAGAATGTGTTGTGTCATTCTGGCTTCTCTGTTTCGCTGGCAGGTTTTCAGCTTTAAATTATATTACAATGGTCTTTTGTAAGATGCTTAGTTGGTGCATTTAATTAGAAGCAAATATATACTTGACTCCAGACAGAGATAAGAAAAAAAAAAGATAATATGTCCTACTTTTGAGTGCAAAATACCAAGAAATAGAAGATTTTGTTTGGTGTAGAATTGGAACACTAGAGTGACAAGCAAGGGAATCTATATCTTTTTCTCATACGTAGAAAAATAGCAGAAGCTTTAAAGATAATGCATCTTTTTCCAGAAGCTAAGGTGAAAGAATGGTAATGACTATAATTTCTTTGTACTCATTGGCAGAAGACACCTTCAAGCTTCTTGCTTTAATATACTCTTCTGTTATATTTGAAGAGCAAATATTTGGAAAATAAGAGTACTTTTGTCATCTGTTAAGCCACTTCAGTTAAACTTATTTCCAGAAGTGATGCCTATGGTGTGGGGGTGTTTTCTCAGTAAATGTATGGATAATTACTGTCTTCCCTGCAAGAAGAAAAATGACAGGCTGGTCTTCACAGCGGGCCTTGTTCTGAAGGAGCAGCAGGGCTATGTGTCAGTCCCTTATGCTTCCAGTTCAGGAAAGGGATGGTGATCCCCACTGTTCAGAAGGGCCTTGCCTAGGTGAGAACACACTTCCACTCAGGCAGTTAAGAAAGGATGTGGAAGAAGCACTCCTGTAACTGGTACTTGTGTGGTGGCCCTGCTTTGAGCAGTGTTGATCCAGATGACCTCTGTAGTCCTCTCCATCTTAAATTTCTCGGTGATTCCGAATAAAATAAAAATAAGAATTGAGCTACTTAATTCCAGTTCTGAGGATCTTAGGTACAGATAATTAGTTTCTACATCACAAGAACCTGGGAAAACTGTCTTCAGTAATGTTTGTGCTGCATTTTTGTGATGGCTAATGAGCATGTCTTTGTATATATACATAAAATATATGGGTATACTCTTTAATTTTGTTTGTGAACCTGGAGAGAGGCAGTGACCCAGTTTGCTCAGAAATGATACCATTACCGTGGCAGAAAGTCTCTAGAACTCTATTTAATGGCACTGCTTATAGTAAAAACAATAACTTAATAATTATCAGAATAATGAAAGTAAATTTAAGGATTTCTTTAGAGTGAAAAACTGCTTTACTTTAGAGTATTATTTTGATGGTTCAGAAGAGGAACTGGAAGAGATGGATGGACAGCTTACTGACCAGTTTGTCTCAGTGTGAAATCTGCTGAGGCTGAAGTTGGTGGGCATGGTCTGTCAGCAGGTAGCAGTGAGACTTGCATGAAATCAGCTGTCATTGGACTGTTCAAGAGATAAGAAGTACCAACAGATCTAAGGATTTCAGTTAGCATCTCTTGAGCTTCTCAGCATCAGCAGGCAGCCTGAAAACTGTATTCCTGTGTCGTTCCTTCATATCATTCCCCAAAGCAGGGGCAGTATATTTGTTACCCAAAAATAAATACAACGTTCTGATCAACAGCACCCAAACTTCTTTTCACAGAAGCTGTGCTCAGGCAAAGCTGTTGCATGAATTGTGTTTGAGCATTCATTTTTTCCTGTGCTCTCTTAGGCAAGCAGTGGTTAAAGGCTCCCTTCCACATCCCTTTGCTTTGACACTGTTTGGGGACACGTTGTACTGGACTGACTGGAACACGCATTCGATCTTGGCCTGCAGCAAGTACTCCGGGGAGGACCTGCGTGAAGTGCATTCCAACATCTTCTCTCCCATGGATATCCATGCCTTCAGCCAGAAGAGGCAGCCAAATGGTAAGCTGTCTTGCTGTTTTTTTTAATTGCAGGCTGGAACTGATTTGCAAAAATCTTAATTAGTCTTTCTGTATGGTGCTGGGTGGCTTCACCCATGTCATGATGCAATTTTTCCAGTGCAGAGAATAGCAAAAGACCCAAAGGGAAACAAGATATTCTCTACATTTTTTGGCAGGGATTTTTAAGTCCAAGGAAACCCCATATCTCTCACTTTTTTTCTGCCTGACACATTTATGCTGTTGTCATATTTTTCTGTTTCCTGTACCGTAACTTCAGGCAACACAGTATTTTTATTTTTCAAAGTGGTAGTTCCTGAGTGAGAAGTAGTGCTAATTTGGCAGATGATATTAAGCAGGACTAGCTCTGTGTAGTAACCACTCTCTTAACCATTGTGTTAATTTACTGTGTTTGCATTTTGGTTTTATATATACATTCAGCACCAGTATGCTGAAGAGTTTGTAAAAATGAGAAGAGCAGAGCTGAAACAAAGTTCTTGTTTAGAGCTAAGTGCTACTTTCCCAAGAAGGGAAACACTCAACATCCGTACATTTTGGTACCATAAATACCCCACTACTCAACACTTGGAAGTAATTTTTACTTGTCCTGTGTTTATCATTTCCTCCTTTAATCTGTGTTGCTGCCACTGATTCTACCACTCAAATGCCGTATGTGTCTTAACACATGATATGAGGTCATTCGTTATCAGAAGCATTAATCTGTGTGATTTATGTTTAACAGCTACAAACCCATGTGGAATTAATAATGGTGGCTGCTCCCACTTGTGTTTGATGTCTCCTACCAAGCCCTCTTATCAGTGTGCATGTCCCACTGGTGTGAAACTTCTCGAGAATGGAAAGACCTGCAAAGATGGTAGGCTTTGTTTTTAAAAAAATCCTTTAGATTAAGCACAAAAAGCTTTTGGGAGGAAAGGGATTCTTCCAGTTGCATTTTATGAATGATGCATGTTAGAGGTGGCACATTCTGAAACTATGTATGCTTTTGCAGTACAGATAAAAGTGATTGGAAAATACCCTCTACATTTTAAAAAGGAAACATTCTGGTGACTGAAGGGCAGGTCACCTCCAGTTAAAAAATTTAAGTTGCAGTTCTGTCTCTGTCACTAACTCTCTGCAAGTTTAGGGGGGCTCTGTTGTTGCCTTTTCTTAGAGAAAAAGATACCTACCTCCTCTCTTGTCTCTAAAATGTTTCTGACATTGTTGATCATGAAGTATTTGGCTAATAAGATTGTACAACACTGCCTTTTTTATAATATTTTTTTAAAGTCTGATGTCCATTTATTATACAGTCATACACCTGACATCTCTCTCTGAAAATAATGCCATGTTTTTAGAGGTGCTGAAAGTCCTAAAATTCAAGACATGATCAAGACTTAGAGCTCCAAGTGCTGACCCAAAACTGCTTTTAGTTTCTCATTGTGGGCTAATGTACATGATTTTAAATTGTTATATTTTGTAAGTGTAGGTCTTGTGATGATGTGCTGTGTTTGCTACAGTACAATAACAGGCTCAAAATTAACACTGGGAGAGAACTCCCTGGATCATAAATAATCATCTTTTATGTAGATCATCTCTCTAGGACAGAAGTAAATAGAGGAAGAAATTATATAGCAGAGCTTAGTGTAAATAAACTAAATAAAATGTATACAGAAATTATTTTTTTAATTAGAGTTTTATATTTTAAAAATTATTCCAGGCTTGTCAGCTATGTTCAGAGTTTTCTTTAATTTCATGCTATTTCATGCTCTCTGCTGATTATTTTTGTGTGTCTCTGTGAACCTTGTTAAAATAAATTGCTGCTTTTATGTGAAAAACAGCTCCCAATTTAGCCTGGCAGGATTGTTTATAAGAATTTCTCAATACACAAACAAGATGTTTTTCTTCCATTTCCCTTGGTGTAAGAAGAAGCTTTAATAATACTGCTCTGGGTTGGTTGTATGTAGTCAGAATGCGACACAAATCCATTTGCTATTTCAAAAATACTCGATATGCACAGATAAACTCCAGTGTATCAAAGTAAATTACCAAGGGTAAGGAGAGGAATGGCATTAAAAATCCACCCTACAACCTTATTAAAAGGATTTTTCATGCAGAGATATTCAGAATCATCAGTGTACTTTTTTTAGCCATTTCTTATGTCTCAGAATTCATAACTGTTGCTCTTTTCTCCCACTCCCTGAACACGAGAAGCCAAATTTTATGTTCTCAGTCGGCCATAACATGTATCTGATTTACAGAATATAAGCCCCCACTGTATTAGAAATATTGTTAACCAAGATGCTACAGTTGTATGCAAAAAAACTTTATACAAGAACATTTCTCTTATGCTTGTCATATCATGTTGCATTTTAAACCACCATTCTGCTCCTATATCTTTTGGGAACATTCTGCCTCTGCCTTTTCAGGAAAAATGGTGGGAAGAGGGGAGAAAATTGAGACTGTTTATTTTGCTTGGTCTTAGAAAGAAGACAGCACATAACCCAGATGAAACAAACTACTCAAATTATTCATCAGGTCCATTGGATTTGTGCATCTTTGATCCTGTGCAGGCCTAATTTCTGACATAATTATGCAGGAAATTCAGCATTTAGACCTGAGCATGTCCCAAAATAGTAATTTTTTTTTTCCCCACTCCTCTCTCCCTGAAGGGAGGTGCAGATCCCTAAGTCAGCTTTTGCAAGTGATCTACAACTTTCCAGAGCTCTTCAAGGCACAGATTCCCTGAAATTTCTTCCTGTAGTTGTGAAGGCTGCAATTATTGATTTGGGGGAGGGAGGAGAGCATGGCACTTGAACAGAGCCAGAGTAGCCACAGACCAGAGTTCAGGATGTAAATCTGGACTTGTCTGTGTGGGGACTTCCTTTTTTAGGTTCCTCGAGGACCCCTGGGAAGTAAATTTGATTTCTCATTTTCAGATGTGCAGGGTGGGAGATTGATTCTAGTTTCTTGGGCTGTTTGTTTCCCTTGTACTTGCCTGTTCTCTGTATCTGCTGTGCAAGTGGAACTGAACCCTGAGAATTGAACATTTTTACCTCAGATAGTTTCAGTACACAGCTGTACTGCTGCAGTGCTGATTAAATCTCCATTTGCAATTAGAATGTGTACATGACCGTGGGAGAGGCTGGTGACTGAGAAGGGAAGAAAGGTGAAAAATTAGGCTGAGTTTCTCCTCTTTCAAATGCTTTTGTCTTCTAGCAGTAGACTAAAATCAGACTGGTTCCTTAACAGAATTGTTTCATGGTGAAATGAGCCTCTTTGAGGAGAGAGCTTCATTTTGTGCTGTTCTGTGGAGAATCCTGGCCTGTGCTGGAAGGATTTTGATGGGTGAATTTTGAGTGTGTGTTTGTGGTGTTTGCAGTGCTTTGGCATTGACAGATGATCCTGGCAGCCAAAGGTGAGGCTGGCTGACCCTCCCTGAGCAGTTTCCATGACAACCTAGCGTTTTTGAATAATCTTGGTTTATAGGAAATCTTTTCCTCCTTTGCCTTTCTCCCAGTGCTAGTTTCTCCATTTTTGGTAGGCTTTTTTTAATCATACCTTAGAGGAGTTTCACTGTTTCTTGTAAGATCTGTGAATACGATAACAAACACACATTCCAGTTTTGAAAGAATTCTCCACAGTGTTTCAGGAAGGGATGATACCTTAGAATAAAACTATCTATTTTGATAATACAAATCAAAACAACGAAGTCAACTGAGATGTGGACTTGCAGCAAGATTTTAGCTCCCCCATTGCCTAGGTGAATGTTTGTAAATCTCTGTCCCTCAAGCAAAAGAGAGGCAAAGTAATTTATTTCATGGCCAGATATTCCTCTATCAGTAACATGTGAAGCAAAGAGTCCTTTCTGAGCACCTAGGCAGAACTCAGGTCTTCTACCAGAGAACTTTTTCCTTGTGTCATGTTCTTGGTAATGTATTGTTCTTCTGCACAATACTCTGGAATTTCTCTTTTTCAGTATTGTGTGTGCTGCTGTTCTGAATTTAGCAGTGCTACATTGAAATGATCTCTTGATAGTGTAAGACAAACCTGAATTTTCTTATATAAATGAATTGTCATTGGAGTTACATTCTTATTAGTGCTTGAAGATCTCTCTGTCCATGTGCTGAGCTTCTCTCTCTGCCTGTAAGGAGTTTTATTTGTGTCCTGCAGTTGCTCCTGCCAATAGTGAAACGTGGTTTGAACTGAGAAAACTGGTGGTGACTTCAGCTGAGCGAGGAGGTGCGAGTTGCATCAGGAAGAAAAAGCAGTGCTTCACACTTCGATTTTAGCCTTGCTTTGGCCATTCTGTGCTCTTCCAGGAAAAGTCTCTATTTTTGCCCATGCAGGAAGCAGAATTTTGCACTCCCTTTTGCAATTTAGGGCTGCCCACTGCCTAATTTGATTTGACAACACAGATCAGGATGTTAGTTTCACACCTTCATTCTTTAATTTGTTTTAAAGGAAAGAAGAAGTATATGATTAATTTCAGATGCATGTTCTTTTGCCTTTGTAGTTGTAAGGTTGAGCTTACATGAAAAGCTCTTGTTTGTATGGTCGTATCAGGGACTCTTTCACAATAGTGACTTTAAAACTGGGGAAAAACATTTAGGAATTAAATATTTCAGTCAAATGTGAAGTAATTCTATTTGGGATGTATTAATAATCGTGATTTCTCAGATACAGGGAATGCATTATACATGTCTTAAGTCTAGCACTTATTTTGTATGCATTCCTGAGCATGTGTCTGTGTAGCTCAGCAACCACTGATGGTTTTAAAGTTCAATAACTTACAAATGACTGAGGCCTGTATATCATTGAGAAGATGTAATTAATTGTAAAGGTTAGAAGGGCATCGGACTTAAAGCTGTGCTGTTGCATGTATCTTCATGCTTGCTCTGCTTCCCCCTTTCTCCCCCTTCCCTTGACTTCAGCTAGCACACAGATTTAAATTATTTAGAATTTTAATAGTGAATTTTTGAAGCAAGTATTAGTTCCAGTAGTAATGTAATGCACCGTCCGTGAGCTTGTAATCCCAGCTTTCAAAGTGCTTAAGAAAAGTAGGCTAAAGCTCTCAAAACTAAGAGTCTGGAGTAAGGCTTATATGTCCATATTTAGACAAGCAAGGGACTTGGCTTTCAAAAAATTGCTAGCTATCTTGAATATCCTGTGACTTGAGGCACTGCTAAAAAGAATCTTGAGCTTAGTCCACGAGTTGAATGGTTTAGAAACAGAGGGAAAACTGCCTCAGGTCTGCATATGTGTTCGAGGTCAGAGTTCTGGCTGCAGCCTCTGCCTGCCCTTTGAAACCAGCTGAGGTCTGAGGTGTTTTATAGGTTTGTGACTTGTTCCAGTTCTCCTAATAAGTGCTGATAAATATATATTAAAAAAAAATAGGCCAAAACCAAAGTTATGCTGGCACGCAGCCTGCATTGTCTTTTTCTTTTTTTGAAATACGTTTCTGTACTTGTGATATTCTCTCCCTCATGCTCATCATTAGAGGTTCGATTTTTCTTAGAGAGGCAAGAGGTCTGCAGATCCTGCTGTCATCTTAGCTTTTGCTTCATAACTCGTCTTTGGAGTAGAAGTGAACAAAATTCATTGATTTTTGTCATGTCCTGGCACCCTTGAGTACCCTGAGCATCTTCTGAGTGGTGATCAGCGCCCAGGCAGCTAAACTTTGCACAGCTGGTGTTTGCCACACTTTTGAGACCACCTGGGGTTCTTTTCCCTGGCTGTTATCAAGTCGGTAATGGGATCAGTCTATAAATACGCCCAGCTCTTGCATTTGTTATTTCTGCTATTGTCAGGCCGACCCTGAAGGTATTTAGAGTGATCTTTCCCTCAACCTGCCTGGAGGTGTGGTGCTTCTCTGCTGCTCGGTTTTTTTTTCCTGAGAGGAATGACTGCTGATCTAACTAAGCAGCCGAGGTGTTGGTTTGCAAATGTTAGGGTAATAGCTCTGGAGTAAGCTTTAAACTTTTTATTGCCTGGTTGGAGGGCTGGTGTTCGATGGAGGGATTGGAATGCTGGCCAAGCCCCCAGATAAAGACCATGAAATTCTTAGCTCGGGGTTCCGGAGTACAACACGGGTTAGCTGAAAGCCACTCATTTCCCAGTGCTGAATTAAAGCTTAAACACAGTGGGTTGTTTGACCAAGAACAGTGGTGCACGCTGAAAGCAGGATGGTGAGGCTGTTGAAATGGGTCGTCTTTGGGAAGAATGGGAAGGTCAATTGGTCAATTTTAAGGGTGAGTTCGAGCAAGGGCATGGTTATACTGAACTGAGTCTTTTTGGAGACCTGGCATTGCTTCTTTGAAATGACTGTCAACTTCAGCCAGAGCACACAAATTATTTTTCAATTATGCCTTATGCTTTTTCTGTTTATGGTAGACAATATATATGTTTTGAACTCTGAGGTTGGGGCACTTGCTCAACCCTAGGTTTACATGATAATGCAAAAAAGGTATGACTGTTTGAGGTTTTAATATGTTTGTCATTATTATGTTTAAAAGGCAGGTTGGATAAAATGACTGTGAAGTTGCTAAGAAAACGTAGTAGGGATTTCTTTCTTCCTCAAACCTAAATTGTAGGGACTAGTTATGTACTAAGACTTTCTATGAGCATAATGCATCTGTCTGCTTGAATCTTGATGCTGAATTTTTTGTTGTACTTAGTAGCAACAAATACAGATGTACATAGAGACTGCTGTGTCAAGATTAATTGCTTCTGTAATTATAAAAAAACCTTTCTAACAGGCCTTTTTTCCATTGGCTATGTCACATGTTTTACAGTATTTTGAAGGATACATAGACATGTAATTACAGCTTCCCCCCTCTTGATTAATTAATGCATAAGTTACTCACTAGAAGAACAGTTGAATAGTGTGTACATATATTTCTGAACACAAGGAGGGGAGAGGATCCCCAAGCTGATCTTAGTCCATCCTGGACTACCAATCAGAAACACTTGTAATAAGACCCTCAACTTCACTTGTTGAAAGGTGCTGCTTCTTGCAGCACTGTGAAAGTGTCTTGGAGGTTTTTAACACATTAAACTTGCTGTAAATGAAGCAATGGCTGCTTTGGCATCTTTCCAAGGTTTGGCATGCACGGAGGTTTCAGCTAGCACCGACTTCAATTACTGTCTTTTTTTAAAAAAACAAAATTGGCATCAGACACCAAAATTCTTCTTTCATCACCAACTTACTTCAGTTCTTGAGGACTCTTTCAGTCCTGTAGCTCTTATTTATACCTCTTACATATCAAAATCGAGACAGGACACAATGTGTCTTGGCAATTGCTCATTTTCACTGCATGTTCATGCATTTGTTTTCCTAAGCCTTCCCCACCCTCCCCCTCATCCCCCATCAGTCCCTGCCAAAGCCTGTCCTCTCACTCTTTGAGAGGAGCCATTGCACCACACTTTCCCTGCAATTATGCATGCATTTTTCACCTTAGCTCAGGCTTCCCTCAGGCCTGAGCTGCTCTTATCTCCCTAAGACTCCAAAGTGATAAGCCAGTTTAATTGGAATGGGGTGTGGTGGTTGTTTATCCTTCATTACGTTAAAATCTGGTGACATAGAATAGAAAATTAAATGAAAATGAAGTACATTAGACAATAAGTACAGCTCTCATTGATAGTACCATTAAACATGCTGTGTTTCCTATGTGAAAACATCTTCTGCAGTGGAAGCTGATCTTATTTATTGTGATTCTGACTTTTGACCCAAAAGCCAGCAAGGCTTTTGTGTGCTTTGGCTCAAAATTACTTTATAAGACACTCTAATTTATCTTCATGTCTTCAATAAGGTTGTCCTTAACAAATGTGGGAGAAGGTGACAGCCCTCCTTCTCTGCATGGTCATTGCACAGTGGTCTGTTCCCAAATCTCACTCCTCCAATACGAGTTCCTCAACTCTTTGAGTTCCTCTAAACTCTGGTTTACTTGTTCTATGTTGCATTTTTCCATTTATCAGGCGTTGTTGAAACATACAGCTTGTTTGTCATGGTTGTCCTCTCACCAACAGCAGCAAACAGCCAGTAAATTATCTGCATAGTTGATTTCTCATCTAAGAGGTTGCAGACCATCTGTTGATTTGCATAAAGTAGCAGCACAGTTTCAGTAATTGTTTCAGTAATTTGGAGGGAATTATATGGATAGAGAACATGTGCAACGTGATACATTCTGGGAAAGGGAAGGACCACTGAATGTTCTCTGTAAACACCTCTGACTTGTTTCAGAAGAATCAGCAGAGACATTGTGAGCAGTTTCATGTTTAAAGCCTTGGAGTGGAATCCTCTGCTGGTACCCAGCATGTTGGGAATTTTATGAATGAGAGATGGGACCTCAGAGTTGCTTTAGATGGTGTGATCTATTTTTTCTGATCTTCCGCATAGGCAGGAAGGGTGAGTTCAGCTCACATCTTCACCTCATGGTTCCGAAGGTCACAAGACCTCTAGTTACAAGACCTTTTAAGGATTTATTAACCAATAAAACCCTGCCAATAAGGATATTTATGTTTTTAACCCAATGCCCAAATATTTTGTCCTATGAGCTTATGTCTCAGTGCGGCCTTTCTTAGCCAATCAGAAAGTCACACGTAGACTACAATACTACACTCTAAAACTTCTTACTACCTTTATAAGTACTTCTATTTTTTTCTACGTCTTAACCTCTAAATCTGAACTTTCTTCTACCTAGCTTAACATGTCTCTACTTTGACTACAAATCCACATTCTTGCTTCTAGCATTCAAGTTTGGAAGCCTCTTCCAAGGTCTCAAGTCAAACCCCGTATTTAATTCTAAGTTTTGGCCTGCAAGCCCAATGTTCTTAGAGCTCTCTGCATTTTGGATTCCAACACCAGCAGTTTGGTTAGGTCCTGTGAAATCCAGGCAGCTAGACCACGTTGTTGGGAAAGGACTCGGGTTCTCTGTTTCCAGGCTTCTCGCTCAGCGGTGGCGAGCCGTTTGTGTTTGTGCTGTCCCTGCCCGCAGGTGCCACTGCCCTGCTGCTCCTGGCCCGCCGGACGGACCTGAGGCGCATTTCCCTGGACACGCCCGACTTCACGGACATCGTGCTGCCGCTGGAGGACATCCGCCACGCCATCGCCATCGACTTCGACCCTCTGGAAGGACACATCTACTGGACGGACGACGAGGTGCGGGCCATCCGCCGCGCCTTCCTCGACGGCTCGGGCAGCCAGTTCGTGGTGACGGCTCAGATCGCGCACCCCGACGGCATCGCCGTGGACTGGGTGGCCCGCAACCTCTACTGGACCGACACCGGCACGGACCGCATCGAGGTCACCCGGCTCAATGGCACCATGAGGAAAATCTTGATATCAGAAGACCTGGAAGAACCCAGAGCTATTGTGCTGGATCCCATGGTTGGGTGAGGAGCTGTTTGTGAGCGTTTTCTAAAATATTAGTCACGCAAAGTAGATACCTCTGTCTGCTTCTGTGCAGATAATGGGATGCAGTGGTAAACTTCTGAGCCTTCCAAGTGAAAATACTGGGATCCTCTGAAAGTTAAGGCTCTGAGGCACAAGCACTGCTGTTCTGCTTTGAGCACCTGGGCAGTCACCTTATGTGTCTACGTTTTATTATTTTTAAAAATATTTGTGTGGACTGTGTGAATCAGCTTGTTGATTCTAGCTAATAGCACTGGTTATATTGTCTTGCTGAGCAGACTGATACAGGAATTTTGTATGTTTACATGCCAATTCTTTCTGAATGGTTTGGGCATCCTTACCTAGGTAAGGAAATATTTTTGGTTTAGAAATGTAACTTTCTGCATGCTATATAGTTTTGGGGAAGAGTAGTTCAGAAGAAGCTGTAAGAATACTGGAGGTTTGGATTAATAAGGTTTTGTTTCCTTTTCAGATATATGTACTGGACTGACTGGGGAGAAATCCCAAAGATTGAGAGGGCAGCATTGGATGGCTCAGACAGAATTGTGCTGGTGAACACCTCGCTTGGCTGGCCAAATGGGCTGGCACTGGATTATGCAGAAAGCAAAATATACTGGGGAGATGCCAAAACAGACAAAATAGAGGTTTGTAACTGTACCTGCATTTTTTTATTCCATGAAGTTATAAAATGTAGTTTTGCTTTATTAGTGCTCATATTCTGATAGAGCTTGAAAGGATGATGATGGTGGTTGAGTTGTGCTTTAAGAAACAACTCTGTTCTTCTCAGCCTCTGGGCAAGTTACTTGCTATTTATTCTTCCCTCATTTTTTAATGTAAAATAGAAATTATATCCATGTAGTAGAGCTGTCTTTATAAGAATGTGTGATAAGGACTTGTTAAATAAGTCAATTCTTAGGTCATCAGGGGAAAAAGCTTTTTACTGGGTTTAATGTATGTAGTTTAAAGAAAAATGATCTTTCATTCTTTGCACTGCTCAGCTTAGAGCCCAGAAAACATATTTTAAAGAAATAAATCTTACTTCACATATAATTATTTGTACTTCCAGAAGTCCTTTATACTTTGCATCTCCCTTGTTTTATTAGAGTTCCAGCAAGAGCATAGATTTTCCTTTTTTTCTGACATGTCCAGTTGAAACTTCTAATTTTAAAAAAAAGGCAGTTTTCTTTCTCTCCCATATTGAAAGTCTTGCATTTATTTCATTGTGTAACAGTTATGAAACAAATTTAACATTTATTATCTGTCAATCTTTGAGAAAATAGTATTGTTTAGCATTTGATCAGTTTGCTGTCAAAAGCTTTTGTTGGAAGTGGAGACTTGACTGCTACCTGGTGCACAGGTCTGCCTTTGCTATATCCTGGTAGATTTGCTTTCCTTTGATGAATTACAGCTTTCCTTATTGATTCCTAACCGTTGCAAATAGCTTTTAGCACTTATCATATTAGGCACAATAGTATCTTTTCTAGACTTACACAGTTGTTTTTACTTATTCATAACTACAAAAAAGTCAAGGTGAAGTCATAGTCATATGCTGGAAGGTCACATAACTGTTTGTTCTCCTTTAGAGACAAAAGTAACTCCAGTCTTGCAAGGTGAGTTGCTTTGAAGCACTCCTTGAGAGAGCCTCAAGGAGCAGAGTTTTCTTTGTCCTGAAAGCAAGATTTATAGTCTGTAATTCACCTAATATTACACCAGCTCTGAGAAAAGAGGAGAAAATATTCTTAGTGATGTGTAGAGATTTATTTATAACAGATTGAGCACTTCAGCCCTGATACTGTCTTGGCCTGGAATGTTTTTGCAAAAGGAAAGTTAGGCATTCTTCACCCTCATGTTTGCCAGAACACTGAGATTCCTTATTCATTAATAATGGTTCTATTCAGTGCTGGATCACTTTGTGGCAGAAATTTTCATCTAGATCAGGCATGAGCTCACTGCTGCAATTCCGTCTAACTGGCTAGAACACATCATAGAATGTTTATGCCAACATTACAGTGTCTGGGACAGGACAGAAGATATCTGATTTGGCACAAAGGTTTTTGGGACAATTTCCATTTCATTGTTCTTAAATCACTGTAAGCCAGCAAAATGAGTTTGTTCCAGGTTGTCATGGAACATCTATGGAGGGCATCAGAAAAGATTTATCACCCGAAGATTTAAGAATTACTGGTTATTTTTTCCTATGAGTCTCCAAGTGTTAGTTATGATATTACTGCTGCTGCTTTTTATAAAAAATTAACATTTGTTAGCTCTTATCAAATTGTAGTAAATCTTGAAACAGTCTGGCTAAAACCTTGACAGCAACAGAGAAGGAGTTCTCCCACAATTTTTTTTCAGTGATTTTGGATTTTAGTTTTGTTTGAGAATATGGGTTTCTATTTTTTGATTCCTGAAGGTGTTCATTTAGGCATTTGTGACATAGATCTATAAAATTTTCTGTAAGGTGACCAACACTTCCCACACAGACACCTTTTTTTGACAGAAGATGTTTGTTCTTGTAGCTAAAGTGCCTTGGTGGGTGCAGAACAAACCAAAGTAGATGTGGTAAGTTGTAGAAATGGTTGTAGATGTTAAAAGCTTTCATGTGTTACTAGGAAGACTGGGTGAGTTTGTGGAAGGGAATTCCTCTGCAGTTTAGTAGCAAATAGAATTGCCTCTGAACTACAAATCACTGAACTGTAAATTGCTGTAGAAGGAAGGAGTCTTCTTGAAAAGTTACTGTATGCATTTCCTTTGTTATGCAGTTCTGTGAGTGTGTTATTCTCTGAGAAAGGATACAGGCATGGGCAGACCTTTGGGTGGAACCCATACAACTCTCTTCTCATGCTGAGGCCATGCTGTCATGTTCTTCCTTGGATGCCATGTTGCTGCTTGTTAACTGCACTGCAGAGGGGCAAACAGGAGCTGAAAATCAGTGACCCCAGTAGTGATCAGCACATGTTCAGTGTGGCTTCTGCAGTTAATAAAGCATGGAAGGGCTCTACAGGATGAAGTGGGGGTGTCCATCCAAGAGAACAGTTCGGTCTTAAGTGGGTTTTTTTTTTATCCACACCTGTCATGATTAAGGAATGGTGCTTCCCAATTTGGTGCTCCCACTGGATGGCTCCCTCTCCCCCTGCCATGTTTCCTCAATTGGAAGGAAACCCTTCTCCCTGGAAGAGAGTCCCTTTTCCCCACTCCCAGCAATGACTTGGGGTGGTACAGAATAACCTCCAGGTCCTGGCACGTCCCCTCCCAAGTGCTGCAAAAATTAATCCTTTGCTCCCATTTCTGTAGTCAGTGGCCGTGCCCCCAAGATGTCTGTTGAGTTAATTTAGTCCATGGCTGTGGGTTCTATCTGTCCCAAGTGTCCCCCAGGGCAGGAGGCCTGGTGTGCTGTTGGCTGGTTGCAGATTACATCAGGAGCTCATGACTGGTGTGTCTGGAGCAGTCCATCCTCATTGTCCATGGGAGTTATGGCATGCAGTGGCAACCAATATTACACAGCTCAACATCACACGCTGTTCTCACCCAAAACACAAATCCCCCTGAGGTACCTGTTGTGTTTCCCCACCCCTCTGCATCACCCACCAAGTGCATCCCAGGCCTTGAGCAAAAACAATCCCATGGATGAGTTTGCTTTGCTTGAGGCAGAACTAATCCAAACTGTCTTCCCTAACAAATTCCTCATAGGCACCACAAGGACTTTATCCCCTTCTACAGTACATGGAAGTTTTGATTGGGCAGGGCCAGCTGGACTGGTAGAGCCTCTGATGTTAACTAACCAGGTGGCCATTGCTAAATGTAGATCCCTGTCTTAATCTCTGATAACTAAAATATGACTAATGTTTCAAGTTTGCTCACATTGCCTACTCTCCAGTGGCAACCAGGAATCTTGAGGAGATTTGCTGCACTTTCCATGCCCTCACCATCCATTTTTTATATCTGTGTAATAGAAGATGCTTTGGCCTTCAGTAAATGTTTTAAATTTATATTTGAGGAAAGGACACTGGTGTAGGTGCAGCAAAGAAAGGTATTTGTGACAGGATCCAAAGATGAATCTTGGAATTGGACATGAAGGCATTAGAATAAATGCCTGGTTCCTGCTTTGCTTCATGTGTTTGTGTATAGTTGAAAAGGGAGGTAAAAGCAGGAAAAACACATTTGTGTACTTGCCTCTATTGCCTTTAAGTAGTTTTTCATACATGATTTTACATACTTTGTGGTTTTTTCATTTTTTTGCCTTTGCATGTGGGATTCCTCAGAACCATTATTTAATTGCAGCGCTACCAAACTGAATGTCATTCTTGCAAGCCGTGTTTCTGGTTTGTTTGTGTTACAGATGAGCTTTTATTATTTATTTTTTACCCACTGATTCATGCTATGCTGTTCTGGAGCCCCCAGACGATAATAAAGCATCAGCAGGGGTTAATGGAGACTGGTAGGGGGTACAGCAGGGAGCTTTTGTTCCCATTTTATCTGGCAGCCTGCAGCAGGCAGAAGCAGGCTGTGGCTCAACAGCTTCCTCATTTATCTCGGTCAGGTTTCACTGCTGATAAACTTCTATTGAAATGGATGGCTGCTATTGTGCTTACCAGTGGGGAAGATTTCTCATTGACTTGCTACAGGTTTAAAGCATTTTCCTGCCGTGCTATGAGGTTAAAAATGTATGATCTCCTCTGTTGAATTGGTCTTGTGTTTTCCTGCTCCAGCGAATATTTGTGTTCTTGGCACGTACGCTACCTGTTTTAAGGCATAGGTTGGATTTTTAAATGGTCAGCAAAGCTGGTATTGATAAAGCAATTATAAATGGCTGCATGCATGTGTGGCTGTGTGTGTTAAGGGGGAAGTCATGATGATATGGCTGATTTCTACTAGTTTTTCAATCTCTGCTTTATTTTTCTTTATTCGTCCTCTCCTTTTCTCCATTCTCGGAGCCGGAGATGACACCCGCTAACACCTACTAGTGGTGAGAGTAAAGGAAGGATCTGCCTCCTGCTCAGAGCCAACCATTATCTAGTGATTTTTGAGGGCAGTCTAACTTGAAGTGTTTGTGCATTCCCAAATCTATTAGCTGTGTCTGGCATTGCTGTCTCTAATCCTCATGATTAATATGGAAAGTATTACATCCTGCTGTTTTTCAGCTTAAGTACACACAAGCATTCAGAACTCAGCCTTGCTGGACAACAGAAAGCAGATGCTGCTAAGACTTTTTAGAGCACAGAAGTCTTGAACAGAGAAGACATTTTTGTCTTTGACCTAGGAGCTAATAGTCTGGCATCTAGAGAATGCTCAAATTCATATTCTAATCCTGAAATTGCAGGGCTATATTTTCCTCTGATGACAACTCCCTCAATTTTACTGCCACTCTAATAAGGAAATTTTGTTTTCTAAGTATACACCATTTATTTTCTGACTGAGAGTTTTTGTCTCATACATTAGTCTTTGGACTGTGAAATGCTGATGACTTGCAAGACTGGTTACTGATCTGACCCCATCCAGCCTACTTGGAAGCACAGGTTTGAAAATTGAGAAGCAGAATCCATTATATTCCTAGCTCTTGAACACAACTACTTTTGTGTACTTGCATTAAACTTTTGCAGGTATGAGAAGTAAGGTAGTTGAAACAAATACCTGAAGTTGCTCTGCTGTTTACTTTTGCTTTGGATAGTTGTGGCACTTGGGAGTTTCATTCAACAAAAAACAAATGTGTGCTGTAGAGGATAGGGACAGTTCCCCGTACTCCATCCCAGTTTCAGAGACCTAAAGTTTAATTTGTCAGGGTATTTCCAGCTATTTCTTAACATCTGCTAAGCCTGTATTAAGAAAAAATATAGATTTTTGAAATAAATAGTAGAGTAAGGATTTATTAAAAAAAAAAACCCAGAATTAGTTTATACTTTGTACAATTTTTATTTGAGAGGTTTCTTTTGAACTTCTGAATGAACTTGAGGAAGGATTAAATTTTGTGATGCTGACCAAGATAGCAAAACTATATTAAAAAGCAAAAAAATGACAGCCATAGACAACATATTAATAGGGTCTCCTGGCTGTTAAAGAGCTGGATACAGGGATTGAAATCATCCCTTGTCATGGACTCCAATGCTGAGTCACGACCTCCTGGCATTGTAAGCTTGTTACTATTTTTAAAAAAAATCCTTTTTTTTTTTTTTGCTTTGCTTTTGAACATGGAGCTACAGAATTGTCACTTAGAGCTGTACCTTTTCTCAGTCATAGAGTTGTAAAGGTTGGAAGGGACCTCCCGAGATCATCCAGTCAACCTCCAGGTGTTTTAATGCAAGCAAAATAAAAAAGAAGAAGCATTTAAAACACCTATGCTAGTTTCAAATCAGGAACACTAAAAATAACCTTTTTATTACTTTTGATAAATTGAGACTACCTAAACAAAACTCAGGTATGAAAAGTATGATTATTGAGACCTTACATTATAAGCCACTTGTGCTGAGGAGTTCTCCAAGAAGTCCTGCGGGATCTGCTATCCACAGGCTGTCATGCTTCGTGGGACAGGGAGAGGTTCCTAGCAGAGAGCCTACTGAGGGAACTTCTGGGAGATGGGGCCAGAACTCCTCAGTAACCTGACTCTCTGATCTGAGTACCAAACATGGTATTTTTCTAAGTGAAATTACTGCCCTAAAAATTATGTGGAGAAGACTTTGGCATTCAGTTTTCAAATGGTTCTTGTGTCATAGATCTGCAATTCATCCTGAAATCCATAGTGGGTTTCTTCTCATGAGATGTAGATACATTCAGTTCATTTAAGTTCCCTTATGTTGCCTTTATAAAAATCTTGGAAATCAGCACTTCCACCCTGTAAATGTTTAAATTAGATGAGTCTACTCTCAAGCACCCCTTTTTTTCTGTTACCTCTAAGGAGAGCCTAGAATGGCTGTGTCAAAGGCAAGTACCCACACTCGAGACACTTTTGAACAGAAAGTTGTGCTGACTGCTCTCATTGGGAATTCAGAGATGTTTCTTACAACTTTTGCTAAAAGATGAGCAGTCTGGGTTTGCTGCTGATAGCTCTGAAAGCCTCATGGTCCCCATGGCCCAGCATGCAGCTGATTGCAGTGTAACTGCTGGATTTACATTCATATGTCTTACATGCTTCCCAAATTTTTCACACTGGAGTTAGGAAATTGTATTTTGGTTTATGCAGGTGTCTCACCTAGAAAGCAACAAGCCTCTACTAGCAGGCAGTATCGGTTACCTAAGGGAAAACACTGAAATCCCTCACACCAACACAGCCAGAGCCATCAGCTCACCTGAGTCTGACATACTTAAAGTGTTTCATGGCAAGCTGGGGAGCAATGTGGAGAGATACTGAGAGATACTGAGCTGTCATCTGTGTTTCTGATGCAGCTGAGTACTGTTTGTCAGTCCACTATTATCCCTTCCTCTCCAAAATGCTGGCTTTGTTTTTTTCCCCTTTTCACAAGTTGAGTTGCATTACTGTACAAAACCTCCTACTGATCTTGGACCTGGGCTTCTTTGGAAGTATTCACCTGACCTCCAGTCACTCTCAATAATGATTTAACTTTCTTCACACAGGCTTCTTACTTTGCTGTGAGATTTTGTAGTCTTAACCTGAACATCTTTTCTGGTACCACACATGATCTTGTAGTGTGGCAAAGAGTCTGTGGAAAACGGGGGAAAACCAAGCTCTTGGACATGCAAGACCCTTGGAATTGAAGTGATTTAGTGAACAGGAGCAATGGAATCAACTTGAAAGCTTACTGCCCCTAAAGGTGAAAAGGATCTCATAAGTGGCTGAGTCTCTCACTGCACTATTCCCTGAACTACTTGGACTTGGTAGAACAGTAGAAAACCTTCCACATTTTTTTGCTCTATAAAAAATCAATTACAGTCACTTATTAAAGAGTCTGGAAAACCTCAGGTTAGGTAGAGAACAAATGAAAAATAAGTTTCTGGGGCGAGGTACTGAAAGAAAACCTTGGGAAAGAAGAGCACAGAAGCTTTTGCCCATATGCAAGAGCATCAGCAGTTGTTATGACGAATGTAATCTTGTAAAACTGTCCCCCAAACCACTGTGAGGGTTCAGGTTGGTTTTGGCTAGTCTGGTTTACATTCTCCAAAGTGTTATGTGTAGCTGCCCACAGGTCTTAGTTGCTAAATACTAAGTTGCAAAATGCAGTCATTCGTTTCCTTTGTTGCCCCCACAGCCTATGCCCAGGTAACAGAACACTCCCTGGCTGCTGCCACTCCACCCTATGGATTACATACCAAAATTAATCACCATAGTAAAGCGTTTTTATTCACCTGGTTTACCACTGAATCTCTCTTCTCATCTTATTTATAATTTAGCTCATTTTTTTTGTCTTAGCTTGTTCTTTACAAATGCAGGGGGTTTTTTTCTGTTGGATGAGATTGCCTAGGAGATGCCGTATGTGATTATCACAATGCTTCTAACATCTTTTCCTTGCCTACTTGTCACTTTACCTGACTTGAGCCAATTCATTAAAAACTGAACCACTTGTTTCTAAAATTAAATTCCATCACAGAGAAAATATTTCTGCTATTGGCATTGATCAGTGATCTAATAAAGTTGTCCTATTGTGAAAGAAAGGAGCTTATAGCAGTGTGTGTAGCCTGATAGAAAGGGTATTTATGAAGTTAATCTCTATACTGTTTGTACATATTTATCTTCACAGCAGTCCTATTAGGAATATTATCCATGCCCAGAAAAATATATTTTGAATTCTTTGGAAAAATTGTTAGAGCTCTAGAGGAAACTGAGGATCCTGAGGAAATGTTAAATTAGGAATTGTTAATGGCTAGTATAGAACAATTAACAGTAAGAAATCATGGACTTGGCTGGAGGTATTTGGCTTCTGAAGCAAATCCAAAGGGTTCCAGGGATCCCTTCTGCTGATTCCTCAGGATTTCACTGCAATGAAGAGAGGACTTCCCAATTCATTCCTTAATGTTTTAGAATGAAGGGAAATGCTGTTAACAGTAAGTAAATGACACTCACAGAATAATTTCTTCAAACTGAGTTGAAAGTTTCAGTTGTTCACTTAAAGAGAGTATAGTTGATCAAGACTTTTTTTAGAGGGAAAACTAATAAAAGTGCTAATTTAGACAAGATATCTTTGTTTCTCTCACAGAGCAGCTGTTTTGTAGTAAATACATGTGTTAATTATATGATATTGCTGCAGCCATAACAGTAAAATCATTCCAGTCTGTTTTATGTTGCTTAGAGAAGTTGAAAATGCATTGTTCTTAAACCCAGTCAAAAAATATGCAAATACAACTATTAGAAGGCAATCTTGCTATCTTTTAGTTATTTTTAAGAGAGATGCTGCCCAAATTTCTTTTCTTTAACCAAATAAATCTAATGAATGCAGTGTTGTTTTTCATTTTCCTTGTAAAGTAAGATCCATGTGCATTTAGGTAGACCATGAACAGTCATATCCCTGATTAGCATTGTCATGAACTGAGTTGTTATTTGTTGCATCAAACAGCACATGTAGGTATTTACCTCTGGATAATCAGGGCTGAAGTAACTAAGCCTTGAGTATTCCTAAATAATTTCAGGTTTAATGCAAGCCTTGCTCAGTATGGTATGTTGGAATATCTAAGATACTTGTTTTGAATTCAGTATTTCAGTGTGTTCTTCAGTAATGCTTTCTTGCAATCATCTTAAGCAGATCAGTGTTAATGATCAACCTCATGAGAAATTCCCCTTTTTACCTCATTGTTTTAAGTTGTACCTATTCCTGTGGTGCATTAGCGTGACCCATGTTGAAATTGTGAGGGTGGTAATGCTTTCTGATGATTTTCTACTGGTTTTAAACTATTGGGAGAAACCCAAGTTGTCACTGGAATGAGTTAAGAATTTAAGATCTGCTCAGGANACATCACAGAAGCCTGTGCCAGATGTCTGGGGGTTTGTGCATAATGCAAGGTAAACCATAACTATATATCCAGAGTATATTTATAAACAACAAGCTGGTGTGTTCTGCACTTGTGGGACATGTGACATGCAAAGCATTGCCACGGGGTCAAAAGGCTTTCTAATTCCTTCTCCTTCCAGAAGAAAGATGAATGCTACAATTGCATCCTTCCTGTGACTCAGGGGGGAAGATGCTTTCCAGCTGTGCTGCCCAATAAAAATTCTGTAGAGCTGGGGCAGTGGTGGCAGTAGTAATTGAGCAGAGCATTTGAGGTCCTGCATATCAAGTGAGGTCTTCTGGCCTCTCTGAGGATCACTAAGCTGGTGCTGGTAAAGATGCTGAAGTTCAGGAATCAATAATAGCTAAGGTATCTGTAATTTGTCCAAAAACAGGATATTGAATTTAAAAATCAGGGCTTAGGTTCAAATATCTGAAATAAGAGGAGCTTATGGATTTTACTGGAAGAGTTGTTTGTTTTAGGCAGGGTTGGATTTTTGTTTTATTGATGTGTGACTGTGAAAGAAGTAATGTTCTGGCAACATATTGTAGTGTAACTGGGGACTTATAGTCCATCACAGAGGCCTATTCCATGCTCATAAGTAATATATTTTTTGAAGGTAGTGTTACCAGGTGTTTATAAATTTTCATTGTGTGTTGACTTCCTCTGCTCCTGTCAGCCAGAGAAAGAGCTTAGCATGCATGATATTTAACCTGCTCCCTGATCATTTTCAGCTAAATCCAAAAGAGGATCTGGGAAGCTACAGGCCCATCAAGTTCTCCTAGAAATCTGCAAGCCAAAGGAAGCAGGTGTTTGGGATAAGCCAGTGCAGGTTTAGTGAGGGCACATTATGCCAGCAGGCTGCTGTACAGTGAAGGGAAACAGGATCCTGGGCTGCATCCGTGGGGACACGGATCATCCACTCAGGGCTTGCCAGGCCATACCCAGCTCTGCTCCCCAGAATTCAACAGAGATGCAGGGAGAGAGGAGAGCACCTAAAGGAATGATGAGAACCCACCCTGTGAGGAAAGACAGAAGGGGTTTGGTCTTTTCTCCATGGAGAAGAGAAGGCTCACATTTTTCCAGTACTCAGGGAGGAGGGAGGCTCTCCTGGCTCATGGATGGTGCCACATGGAGAGGACAGGGGCAACTGGTACAAGGTCCTTTGAGGGAGGTTTCATTTTAATATGAGAAAGAAATACTTCACTGAGGCATGTAGTGGAGTCCCTCTCCTTACTAGAAGTTTTTAAGATGTAACTGGACAGGATGCTGGATCATCACATCTAGACTTCTTTCCCACAAAAAAATGGACCAGATGATCTTTCTGGGATTCTTCCAACCTGGGCTGGTCTATGATTCTGTGGTTCTGTACTGAAAATTCAACTGTGCTTATGAATTAAGATGAAAGGTAATTGTCTGTACTCTGTCACCTTCATCTCAGTCTTGACACCTTGTAGGACTGGGCTCTGAGTTTGGTATTGATTCAGTGTAGCCCAAGAGGGACAGACACTTTCTGTGATGAGCATCTCCTCATTGCTGTGCACATCTGCTCAGTTTCTGCTGCCCCTGGCTGTGTGCACTGGGCCTGAGGGGACTGCTGGTCTGCATGGTTCTGCAGAGTCCCACCACAGGCTCTGCCCAGAGCTGAACATGATTTTCTTAAATAAGATAGATTTAATGATGAAAGTCTAGACTTAAAGCAGTCAAGTGACAAGTTTAAACTACCATACATTCAAATCCCAGATTATCAAAAAGGTAAATTCACTGCATTAGCCTATTTATCACAGTGATTACTGGTACTTAGAAGTGAATTGAATGTGAGGTATCTAATAACAAGAAAGAAGCTTTCTTTAGGGTCTTTATTGTTATTAGATACCTTGGTAGGTAGAATAGTCTTATTTACAGAAAAGTAAGATAGAATATGTCACTGTGCATTCCGGTCTGTAATTTGAAATTTGAAGTAGTTCTTCAAAGTTGTTATTTTATTGTTCCTGCTGATCACAAAGTACAACATTTTAAAATGTGACTACATTTTCAGCCGTAATTCACTTACTTTGAATAAGCTGTGTGTTCATGAGGCTATAGGTTTGCATTCATTATTGTTTCGGGATAAACAAAGCTCTTATTCTCCAAGCAGAATATCTGGTATTTTTTCTGAGGCCATTTAATTTTTGCACTTTAAAAATTTTTTTTCATGGCACTACTCACTCTTTCAGTGAAGGTGGTTTGTGGTTACACCACATCTGTTTCCTGTTGTAGCCTATATTCTCAGTGTGATTTGCAGTATTCAGAATGGCCTCAGAATGTGAAACTCACACCACATTGTGGTTAAAAGCAGCATAAACCTCTGGAGACACTGCCTCCTAGCAGCTGAAGGTGGGTTTTTATGTGTGAGATTCTGGGAGGCAGAACTCCTCTGTGAGGAGCTGATCCATGTGGAGCTGGGGAAGGGAAAAGAATCCAGAAAAGAGTATGGCCAGGGACTTGGTTGTTGTCTGAGTTTGAGTTTGTGAAAAGATGATGCTGAAATCCCTTGAAACAGCTGATGAAGTGATTGTTCCTTTTTGCTTTATTCTTGTTGTACATATCACTCCTACATTCCTTGCCACTTCCCTTCTTCCTCACACCAGATGTTTGATTCTGTAGCCAATGGATGTAATTCTATTGAAATCACCTAACATGCAGCCAGAGCCAATGCAGACAACATGGTGCCATGGACATATATATATATATATATATATATTAGTTATGTGGTGGTAGCTGGCTGCTAGTGGGCAGATGTTTTTATCAGGCAAAAGTACAGATGTGCTCAGTTAAAACTGCAGTGGGAGCAGAGTGACAGGTATATGTAAGTACTTTCAAAAAGGTACATGTTTTGTCTAGGAGATGAAAAACTGTCTTTCAAAACAGCCTTTATGTGTCAAACCAAAAATTCATTAAAAGCAGATACTTAATCCTGGAGTCCTCCCTTCTCTTTTCCTGACTCTTTTCAATATAGGGAGAAGTTTATTTGAACAGCTCTTAAGGTTTGCCAAAGAAAGTTCATCTCACCCCACACACCTTCCAACTAATTTAGCTACTTTGCCAGTAGCTGAGCACTCCCTTAAATAGAGAATTTTATTTCTTTTATAAATAAAAGGCGAAAAATGTAATTTCTAAAAATGCTACTTTGTGATGGTGATTTTTTATTGCTTAGTACTGTGTGGTTCTAGTGGGTTCACTTTTCAACATCCTTCCATTCTGTGTGTCATCTTGGTCTGCTCAGCAAGCACTAATTGCCATGCATTAATTAGTTGCAAACAAATGGTTTATCTCTAGTTTAAGGGGGAGGGGAAAACAAGTCACCACAGATAAGTCATCTGTTTTTGAGATACATGTACATTAGTGCATTTGTAGAAGCATGTTGTATGCTCTGCTGGACTGTAGGGTTTTGGTGAGCTAATTCCATAAAGTAATTAGGACCTTTCTTCAGAAGTAAATACAGAGCTTATTCCTTCAATCCAGCAAATATGCAGAGCCCCTTCGATTTTTCTGTAGGAAATGTGCACATAAAGATTCAGTTCCCATTTTAATACACTGAGAATAAGTGCCAAAATATTGGCAAGTTTGACAAGGTATAGTTTTAAGGAGAAGTCGAATTATTTTGAAGTTTATAGCATTTATTCCACTTTTTAAAGGGAATTTATAAATATTTTATTAATGTGTGCATTATACTGTGTCCTGGGAAAGGTGTGTGTTTCAGTTCCCTTTCTCTATTCTTTTCCTCTCTTCTCATATGTGCCTGGGTAGGAGTTGCTCCAAACTAGCCTTTACATTTCTCGTGATCTGGGAAGATATTCTGGCCACCAGCTATCACCAGTCTAGTCTGAGGTACTCAACCAGTGGATCCTGAAGGTTGTCATTGCATAAGTCATTGGGTTTGAGCCATGGGAAGGACAGGAAGCCACATAGATTTGTTTGTGGCTATCTTAATTCTGTAAGTGAGAAAGATTTGAAAACAGTGGTTTAATAAATCACGCCTTTTCCAGTCATTTACTTAGAACATGCTTGGGTTGTGGGAATGATGCTGTAACGTTTCAGGGATTAGTATGCTACCTTGGATTTTGTGTTTTTTGTGAATTGTTTCAGAAAGTTTTTATATTAAGATTGGAGGGGTTTTTTTGTTTTGTTTTTGGAAGGGTAGTATACATACTGTAAACTTAAGCTATGACCTTGAAACAAGTAGAAATATTTCAGAAGGTTTTTTTCCTGAAAAATTGCAGCACTGAACCATTTTTAAGGTTCTCTTAAAATATGGGACTCTTCACTCCTGTCAGTATGGTACATTTTATAATAATACTTGGCATTTGTAAGGCACTTGATCACTTGAACATGCATACATATGTTTAATTAATCCTTTCAGTGCCTCACTGAGGAAGTTAGGTATTACTCCTTTTTAGCAGTAGAGAAAAATGACACAGTAAATTCAAGTGTGTTGATCAAAGGCATGCAATTATTTACAGACTACTGCTGTTCCTTGTAGTAAAAAATTACTGTACTTAATTTTGAAGAATGTAAAACTGGTTCCTTATTCGGCCTGGGGAATATAAATATACTCTGTAGATCTTCTTCACTGTTTGCCTCCCAGTATTTGTGTGGGCTCTCCTCTTAATGCTCTCTTCAATATGGCCAAACCTCACTTGGGAGAGATTGTGGACTAGAAGATGCTGAGCCAGAACTCCTTGGACACTATAAATTTGTCTTCATTTGTGTAAAACACAGTGACTCCTCTTTAAAACTAAACCAAAACTCATGTCAGAAATGAGAGAGTCACAACAGGAGTAATTATTATTACATAATAATAGTTCCTAAAGCAAAGGTAACGAGTGTTGTGTCATAATTTCACATTACGATCTGGTTACGAGACTAACCTTCTAAATAAGGTTTTTAGAGTAAGTACCTATTAATAAACAGTCTCTTCTTTTTTATTAGGGTGCTGTGTAACATTGATAGCATTATAATGGATGGGAGATTATTTTTTCATTTGAAGTCTGAGCATGGAGCAGCTAGTTTGTTAATCTCCCAAACAGTGGCAGGTTTACTCTATATACCTAAAATGTTTGTGTATATTCACAGGTCATGAATGCTGATGGAACTGGTAGGAGAGTCCTGGTGGAGGACAAGCTGCCTCATATATTTGGATTCACTCTGCTGGGGGATTACATTTACTGGACAGACTGGCAAAGGCGCAGCATCGAGCGCGTGCACAAGTGCACGGCAGAGAGAGAGATCATCATCGACCAGCTGCCCGACCTGATGGGCCTGAAAGCCACCAACGTCCACCAGATCACGGGTGAGTGGTCTGCTAGTCAGGCAAGGGAGAATGAGACAGAGAATGTCAGCAGGGCTGTACTGCAGAGCTTTAGAAATGGGCAGCATCCAGTCCTGTGGCATGGCAACTGCAGGCTGCAGCTTGATGGGGTGGGTTAGGTCTTCTCTGAGGAGCTGCAGTTCTGTAGCTTGGAAGAATATCAAGCTGAACATGTGCTCCCAGTATGCAAAAGCTAAGAATGAGCCAGTTTTAGTCCATTCACAGTAGTTTTTACGTTAACACTAGAAAGTTATCTTTAAAAATATCTAGAAATACTTCCTGCCCCGTAGTGTTTGTGGTGTAAAGAAGCAGCATCTAGCTTTAAATTGCCTATCCTAGGCTATCCAAGCACTGGTAGCAGTGTAATTGTAGCATCACAGAACTCATCACAGTACCTGAGTATCCTGCTGTGTGGATAAGGCTTGCAGCCTCTTGCTGTCGTGTCTGGGTTGTACTGCAGGAAATGAATCAAGTGTAGTTGAGATGTATCTTTGTGTGGCTGATGCCCCAAGGTATGTGTGTTTTGAATGCAGCCCTCTTTCCAGATGTTTGGTCAATTGAACTCCTTAGTGCCAAGCCTGTCTTAGTTCAGTTTCTGGCATGTGCAGGTACATAAGTGAGTATTGCAAAGAGCTGCTTCACTTGCATCCTGGAGAGAAGAGATCACTGAATGGATGTGAAAATAGCTCTGCAAGTTTTTTACCTGCAGGAATGCAAGGGCGTATGCAGCTGGTTCATACCAGTACAGTGTACTGTAAAAGGCAGCAGAACATACACTTACCATGCATTCAGTGCTTGTGCTGTGTATTGGGATCATCAGCAGCTGTTGAAGCCCAGATCCCTTTCCCTAATGCTGGGTTAGTTTCTTGGCATAAAACAATCACTGGCTTTCCAGCCAAGGAGAGTAAGGTCTGTCTAAAGGATTACCGGAAATCAATGAAAAATAAGTTGATCAGAGAATACAAGGAGAAAAACAGCATGCTTGCTTGGAGGCCTCGTAGTGTGGCTGATGCATGTGAGGGCTAGCTTCACCTTTCACCTGCAGTCAGTTTGCAATGGTTGCTTTTCCCCTCTCTGCCTGCTTAGGTACCAACCCCTGTGCAGAAGACAACGGCGGCTGCAGCCACCTGTGTCTGTACCGACCGCAGGGCCTGCGCTGCGCCTGCCCCATCGGCCTGGAGCTCATCAGTGACATGAGGACCTGCATCGTGCCAGAGGCTTTCCTGCTCTTCTCCAGGAGAGCAGACATCAGGCGCATCTCTCTGGAAACCAACAACAACAACGTGGCTATTCCGCTCACCGGCGTCAAGGAGGCCTCTGCTCTGGATTTTGACGTGACAGACAATCGCATTTACTGGACTGACATTTCACTGAAGGTAGAGATTTAGTCCATGTTGGCTATTAAACTGCTACAAGCTTCTTGAGATATTTAGGAGTGGGTTGATTAATGGGATTTACAAAATTCAAGGGATACATGAAAGAGTTCCGTTTTTAATTACATTTTCTGCAACTGACTTGACCTGTGCCAACAATAATTTACAGACTTTTGCAGCTGAAGAATCATAGTAGTTAAAAACACAGAGTTGAAATGAGTCTGCAAGACGTGGCTTGGCTGAACTCCCTAAGCATGGTATTCTTTTGAGCTGTGTAAGTGAGACAGGTGAGGACTGAGATAAACTTCCCTGCTGTATGCCGTTACAAACTGGCATAATTAGCAGGTTGTGCTCAAACTAGGAACTAAACCAAAATCAGGGATTTGTTCACTTCTGGTTGGTTGTGAGTGTGAGGAGTGTGTGCAGATAGGAATGTTGAGGACATAGAAAGGTAGCCCACGTTTGCCAAAAGAATTCTGTACTATTCTAGCATTAGTCCTTTACTTTCAGGCTTATCAGGGAATGCCTAAACTCTAATATATTATTAAAATGGAATTCTGGCTGTATCTGCTATCACAGGCTGATCCTGATGGCAGAGTTTAAAAAGGTCCTTTGAATAAAAGTCCAAGAAGAGATCATGCTTAGTGAAATTAAATTTAGCTATCGGTACTGAAGCTTCTGAGCTCATCAGTCGTTTGGTTGTTTTCTTCTATTCCCTGTTCTATCTTGCACTTTTTCGTTAGGCTGCTTTAAACAGTGTTCCGTGCTATAACATTGATGCTTTTGTATAGTCCTGGGAGAGCCAAAAGATTTCCCCCTCGAAGTTGGCACTGAGTTATTAAGGTCACTTTGTCATGTAGATGCTTAATTCAACCAGACTAGTTATCCCATTTATCTCCCCAGTGAAATGCTATTGTAATTGACACAGAATACATTCACAGAGCGCAGTAAATCATTACTTCTGAATAGCAGCATTGTTTGCTTTGCAAATAAGTAGCATATTGTAAGATCCTCTTTCCTGTGAGATGTCTAAAATCTGAAAGTGTTTAAAATTCAACAAAGAAAACGAGCAGCCCAGTGACAGGCTGGTAAGATTTCTAATTTGCCTGTGTGTCTTGGTATCCCCGCAGACCATCAGCAGAGCGTTCATGAACGGCAGCGCGCTGGAGCACGTGGTGGAGTTCGGCCTGGATTACCCCGAGGGCATGGCCGTGGACTGGCTGGGCAAGAACCTGTACTGGGCTGACACGGGCACAAACCGCATCGAGGTGTCCAGGCTGGACGGGCAGCACCGCCAGGTGCTCGTCTGGAAGGACCTCGACAGTCCCCGGGCGCTGGCACTGGACCCTGCCGAGGGGTAACTCGCTGATTTAATTCTGTGTTTGTGAGCAGTGAAAAACAACACTGCAGTGCTGCCTCTAGGGCATGGTAGTTAAGCACTGCCTGTAAATCCTGAGAGGACCGAACCTGGTAATTTAGAGAAATACACTCTTAATGTCCTGAATAATCATTAAAAATACTAAAAACAAAAAATAAAAAATCAGAGCAGCTCATTAGAAAGGGATTTATATTTAGTTTTTTAATTAACCACAGAATCAAAGTAGTTTTAGGTTTATGGAATTCATTAATCAGAAGAGGACTATAGCACTGAAAGGAATATTCTTATCGTTTTAAAAATTAAGATTCTTTTTATCACAAGTTAGGGTCCAATAAAGGTATTAAATGATTTAATTTGAGGGTGGGAGAAGTTTATAGTCTGAGCATAAGGAAGGTTTTTGTTTCTTCAGATAAGGACACCTTTTCATTTGTATGGACAAGGGAAGAGGGACAGAGAAGGAGCAGAAACAATTATATTCACCTATGCCCCAAATTTTTCTGAGAAGGAACTTCTCAGTTGGGTTGAAGTGTAATAGCAAAAGTAGGGCAATAAATGGAGAGGGGGGAAGGAATAGGGCAGGTCAAGCTAACTACTCAGCTTCTGAAATAGCTCTTCTACCATGAAATGCTCACTTGACAATAACTAATTACTGCAAAAACTTTTTGAGGTTATGCCAATATTGCATTTTTTTCTCAAATGAGGGAACTTCATTTACAAAGGTTATGACATTATCACAGTTCCCAGTCACACTGTGAGAGCTACAGCAATGCAGAGGACTTGACACACATTCCTTTTGCTTTATTTCAACAAGGTGGTGGCAGTGGTCACCTCCAGTGGGATTGTAGATTGGATTCAGCCCTGATGTGCCAGGGGCTGCCTGGATGAGAATTCAACACCAGATTCTTAGATCCTGTTACTCATTTGTAACAAAAGGTTGCTGTGGATGATTCTAGTTTTACACTGGAAGTAGATTTTTCCCAAGGATTATTATCATTCAGTGCTCTGTCTCTTCACCAGAGATCAGAAAAAAAATTACTTGCATCAGAATGCCTGTTTTTCCTTACAGCAATAGTATAGCTGTATATTTGTATATGTATGTATATTTGTATAAGTATACATACACTATGCTTGTACTCAAAATGGAAGTTCTCAAGGCATTGCTGCCATAGGGGCAATTCTAATACTTGGCTCTGTGCTGTGTCCAACTTGCAAAATTTATACACAAAGTACTTGCAAAATTTTTAAGCAAAATTTGCAAACATTCCCGGTGTCTAAAAAATTTATCTCTCTTGATCATCAGTTTCTGAAGCAACCTTTCCTATTGTGCACTTTGTTGGAATTGAAAGATTTCCCAGGGGTTTGTTACTAGAGTTAGTAAAACCCAAAGGTGTAAATATTAGATAGCTGCCTCTCACTTTTTTTTAGAATGCTATCAGCTTAATATTTTGGAAGAAGTGACTAACTAGCCATCAAATATATAATATACAAATATACATCCTGCTCTACTGTGCAGTGCCTAAAGAAAATTGTAAACATGTGCAAGTCTGTCCTTCTTCCAAATGAGGCATAAGCTGGCATGTGGGTATGTAATAATTTTATTTTTGCTCCAGTGGAAATGCCATACAGTTTTGTGTGTCTTGGCTGAGATGTAAGACACTTGTTACATGGCTGTTTGACTTAGTTGTGTGGACATGAGCAGTGGCACCTAATAACAAAAGTACTCTGCAGATCTACCATTTAGATTTGAGAGACAACTGGAAACAGAAGGTAAGTGCTCTGGAAAAACACCCTGCTGAATAAATATATAAATAATACATATAAGAGGTATAAATAAAGGGGCCTGACTGCCAACCTCTGCCTCTTTAATGACATGCATGGATTAGTTACTAGCAAAGTGCTGTCACACAGAACTTGCTGGTGAAAATCCAGGTCCAAGTGGGAAAAAGAAATGTTGGAAGCATTTTGAAGAAACTTGACTCACTTTCTTGCTTGTACTTGGGGAAAAAAAACCCAAAACTCATTTAGCACAATGGGTCTTAATAAATGCTTGAATTTACAGCTCTTCTTTTTCCTTTATTCTTTCTAAAGATTTTCGTTTTGTTTTTCCTCTTGAGTTCTCTCGGATTGAATGCAATTATTTTTCTTTCTTCTGTTCTTTTAATCAGGTTCATGTACTGGACTGAGTGGGGTGGCAAGCCAAAGATTGACAGAGCTGCTATGGATGGCAGCGAGAGGACCACGCTGGTCCCAAACGTGGGGCGTGCCAACGGCCTGACCATTGACTACGCCAAGAGGCGCCTGTACTGGACCGACCTGGACACCAACCTCATAGAGTCCTCCAACATGCTAGGTGAGCCCCAGAGCCCTGGGCAGCATCCTGAGGGCAATGCTGCTTTTTTGCAGCTCCCTCCTGGCAAATTGTGGCTTCAATAACGGAAAGATACACATCGTAAGACAAAAGTAAAATTTTCCAACCTCGCGCGCCTTTAACGTTGGCTTCTATAATTCATGTTTGTGTAACGCTGTGGTTAGCCAGGCCTCGATTTTCTTGTAGGTGATTGGGTTGCTCAGAAAGTTAAAATTACACAAGGTGTACAGATTTCCAGTTATTTGCAGGACAAAGATGACAACTTGCAGTGTTTTGGAGGGTCTTGTTTCACTACTCTCAAGAGCACTAGAAAATACATAAAGGTAGAAAGAAAGCCAACAGGAAGATAACAGCTTATTCAACATGTAATTTAATACAATTTGGTTTTATATCTTTGTTAGTATCCTCAGGCATTTCCCCTCCCTGTATTCTGCACGTTAAGGGCCTTTTCCTGGCTGGTGCTTATCAGCAGGAGAATTCTCTTGTGCTAGGATCTGTTATGATTTATAAACTGGTAATTGCAGCTAAATGGAGGTTGAATATTTTATTTTTTCACTGTCCCAGAGTACTGTGTGAAAGACCTAGGCCCTCTTAAGATTTGCACAGAACCTTGTTTTAACTTCTCAGCACCCATAGGAGTGAACTGCCTTGTTGTAGGCTAAATTATTCAGATTAGCATTAACAACAGCCAATATTTAAGCAGTAATAATTAGCCAGTATTTAAGGCTAAAGGAGTGAGTCTGCTTTAAACAGTATGCTTGCAGTAGTGGAACAAAGCTAGAAAAAGATCAAAACAGGAAAATGCAATATGGGAATTATGTGTGATAGAAAAGCTTTTCTTCAGCTTCTCATGTATTTTGGTGTGCTGTGGAGGCCCACTCCACATTTCCCTGTGAAACGTGGGGCTGGACGTGGCACTGGAGCTTCTCTTTCCCTGTGTGCCTGTGGCTGGTGACAGCTGGGTGTGGGGCTGTGCATCCTTGACTTCTGTATGCAAAAAGGGAATGACGTCTTGCTTCATAATCTCCTGTTCATTTTGTGTGACTACACAGCAGGAGATGCCATGGTAATGAAGTGGTTGATAAAATACAGTTGAAATCATTTCCCCCTGCTGTGTCCTGCTCCTTAAGATCTCTTAACATTTCCATGGTATACACAATTAGCTGTTTCCTGTCCTGACTTTCTGGCTGCTCCTTTCTGTTGTGACATTCCAGAGACAGGTTAGTTTAGCCTTGTACATTTAATTTTTCTCATACTGCAATGTAGTATTTCATTAAGCTCATAACAGTTTTCTTTTTATAAGCAGTGGGAAAAGTGTGGTGCAAGAGATGCTCAACTGAAATACAGTGTCAGGATCCTGAATTAAACTGAGAGGCATCCTGTCACTTTTGGGAAGGAGGGAAAGGACAGAATCTTTCTGAGAACATAATTTTGGAAATTGAAACTTTTTCTTCAGTAAATTACATTTTTTTTCTGTGAATGGCAAGCAGGATTAGCACATTTCTGTGATAGACTACTGTACATTACTTTGTAATTTACTCCTGTAATGATGAAATAATAACTGTAAAGTAATTGCATGGTAACCTTTCCGGGCAGGAGACATGTTCAACAGCATACTGCTTGTGCCCACACAACTCTGCTTTTTCCCTCCCTTCTTTTTGGACACAGGCCTGGACCGTGAGATCATAGCTGATGATCTGCCTCACCCCTTTGGCCTGACCCAGTACCAGGATTACATTTACTGGACAGACTGGAGCCGGCGCAGCATCGAACGAGCCAACAAGACCAGTGGCCAGAACAGAACCATCATCCAGGGCCACCTGGACTATGTCATGGACATCCTGGTCTTCCACTCCTCCAGGCAGGCGGGCTGGAACGAGTGTGCCTCCAGCAATGGTCACTGCTCTCACCTGTGCCTGGCAGTGCCCGTGGGAGGCTTTGTCTGTGGCTGCCCAGCTCACTACTCCTTGAACTCCGACAACAGGACCTGCAGTGGTAAGCCATAAGGAATGAAAAGAAATGCAGGAGCACGTGTGTTCAGTAACCAATGCCAGCATGGTACTTGGAGGAAAGAATTTTCTAGTTCTCCACTAGTAATATCTTACTGAATTTTAAGACAACATAGGATGTTGAAACCAAAAAAAAAAAAAATGAAAATTGTCTTGCAACATACCAGTATCTTAATTAAATAACAGCAATGACTGTTAGTGGACTATTCCAGGGGCTCGGCTACATCTGTGTAAACATGAAAGCTAAAAATGTTTTGGTTCTGTGTCTCTGTCAGACCCTCTTCAAGTGCTTACTTGCTTGTTTATCTGCTTATTTATTTCTAGTCTTGCTTGGCATAAAGGATATGTGATACTTTAGTCTGGATTCTGGATTCTAGACTTCATGCAGCTTTTATGGGGTCAGGATTTCATTCTGTAGTAGCTGTGTTTGCTGGCTGATGAGATGCTAAGGTGGGCCACTCTCAGACCTCTACAAGTGTTTTTCCTCTTGGGTTGGGCTCCATGGCTTCCCCAGCAGTCTGGTTCCTGATCTCACCAAGTCCCATTTTTCTTCATTGTTGTGCAGAATGCAAACCACAAGGCCCCTCAGGCTGTGTGTAATTAGTTTCTAACAAAATAATTTATCCATCTCTCAATAACTGGCTGCCAGTGAAGTTCTCATAATTTTGGCAGCTACTCTGGATGGCTGATTTCCACTGGTGTCATTCACATTAGTCAGTGGGTGAAGAGATTCCTGGTATAGAGAGACAGATTGTATCTCATCCACATTATGCATGAGTAGAGACATCCAACTGTTGTCTTAAAGCCAAAAGCTGGGCAGATTGTTCCACAAGTGCCACCTCATGGCATTTTTTGAAAACCATGGTTTTCAAAAAACTGTGCTTTTCTACTCCCCGTGTATTCTGTACTTCTCCTCTCCTTTTTTGTTACAATGGCCCCTTGCATGACAGCTGGATTCTTGCACCCTGGTACTCTCACGTGTTCGTGCAAGTTAGAGGCATGGCTGGCACCTCTCTGATAGTGACTGTGATCTTCTAGGTGGAAGAATTTGACTTCCAGTGGAGGAAAACTAGAATTATCAAAGGTCATGTTTTTATTGTGAAAGTGTTCCTGGAAACAGAGCAAGGAACAAAATATGGGGGATATATTGCAAGCAAATAGAACCATTTCCCCATGATACAGTTCAGGGCTCTTTGTGTGGTATTAGGAGTTTTCCTCTGCCATAGTCAAACCTGGGAACTTTCCAGCTTCTCATTTGTAGGTAATTGGAGATTTAGGCCTCTCTGCTTATAATTTAATTCCTTTTTTTGGACACTATAATTGGAGCATGAATTGTTTTAACTTTCTTTTGCCTGTGTTTCTTGCTTATGTACCTCCTGAACATTATTAGTCCAGGCTCTGTCTAGAGGTCCTCCCTTCTGGAATACCCTGCTCATGCATGTGTCGGTTCTTTTAATTATGCTCTGATGAGATCTCTTCAGACCTACCATGTGTCATGAAGTTGGAAGGCAGGGTTACACAGGAGACGTACTCAATGCACTCCATTTGCCTACTGCCAAAAATACAGTTAAAATATGTGACTATTGGGAGGGCGAATGATGAAAACTGGAAAGGGATTTCTGAAATTGGTGCTGTTTCAGAGATGTGGAGTCTCAAGGGGAGAAATTCTGCTGTTGCTTTTTATAATGAGCCATCAATTCAAAGTTGTAAGCCAGGCAGTCTTGGAAAGTGAAAGGGTGTCTTTGGGGAAAAGAAGAAATAATTTTAGGTGCTTACATGTTTACCTGTATTGTTTTACTTTAAGTTTTTTTCCCTTTCCATTTCTATCATAACTTCGTGGTAAGAATTCTGATGTTTCTGAATCCATTATTTTGCTATACACATTCATATAAACTTATCTCCACTTTTTTTTTTTGGTGCTTTCTTCTACAGTTTAGAGCTAAGCAGAAGGCAGCTTAAATTATTGGAGAAGTGCTTGGAGGGAAAATACAGGTTTTCCAGAAAGCAAAAATACCTTGCAATTAGGCCTGATTGTTACAGGATGTTAGGACAGAGTGTTGGTTTCCAAGGAAACTCCTCCCTGCCTTTTTTTTTTTCCCAGCAGTCAGAATAGCTGTTCAAAGCTTATGCTAAAATAACAAAGCAAGGTGATGATGTTCTCTAGGAGACTTTTGCTTCCTCCCCTTTCCCAGGTGCTGCCTTACCTGTTTTACAGGCTGGTAAATGAATGCAGTGTCCCACTGCTAATCTCTCTCCAGACTTGGGCTGTAGAGGATTGATTGTACAAACTTCAGGAAGGCTTCAAGCTGCATTTCTGGCAGTTGGCTCTTGTGCCATCTTGCACAGCGGTGGCTTCAGGTAGAGCATTATTGAAAAGAAACCTTTGAAAAAGGAAAATGCTTTCACTACCTTCTCTGATTTCTGACCCAGTTATGTAACACAGAGATAATGTTTTTTCAATGATGTATTAAATGCTTTGTGCAGTTACTGTAAGTTGCAGCTGGTAAACTACAGCTGTATGGGGTGTTGAAATTGTACTTACTGCTCTTTGATGGTATTTCTAATTACAAAGAACAAACATTTGTCCAGGAAATTTTTGCTGGGCAGAATATCAGACTTCTTTTTCTCACTGCAGGTTGTCATTCCCAGATAACCGCTTAGAAATAGTAAAGATACATAGATTTCAGAAGAGCAAATACATTTTTCTCAAAAAATACAGCCTCACACACAGTTAAGAAATTTTCCTGTGAATTAGTTATTTCATTCCGGTACAGGCAGAAACAGGATTTGTGGGAACAGAACTGAACCACTGTCAATCTCTTTTCCCTGAAACATCTAAATAAGGAACCAGTGCTGGCTTTTTCTCACCTTCCTCTGCAAGTAGAAGTGCAGCTGGCAGAGGGTTCAACTTCAAAACAGTGGAACTGCATTTCCCTGAGACCCCTTTAGAAAGAAAATGGACAGTTCTTTGAGAGGCATAATCGACCATTCTTCTTTGAGATGCTTTTGACAGAAGTCTTCACATTCACTAGTCCTGTCACTTAAAAAATCTTATCTTTGCCTGTCTCAACCACATACAGAAATTTGTAGTAAAAAGAGGTCATTTGAAAGGCTTTTCGTACTCATCAGAGATTGGGATCATTATGTTTTGATTTTTGGCAAGGGAAGAGGGGAATGAAGTAAATGTCTGGTTATGGACTGTAGCTGTCATTCGTAATCATAAAAATGCCCAGTGTTTTTCCTGTGTGTAACCCTTGCAACCCCTTTTCCTTTTTTAACCCATGCAGCTCCTACCACCTTTCTGCTGTTCAGCCAGAAGAACGCCATTAACCGCATGGTGATAGACGAGCAGCAGAGCCCAGACATCATCCTCCCCATCCACAGCCTCCGCAACGTCCGCGCCATCGACTACGACCCCCTGGACAAGCAGCTCTACTGGATCGACTCCCGGCAGAACGTCATCCGCAGGGCACAGGAGGACGGCAGCCAGGTACCCTGAGGGCTGGCACTGCTGCACGTTTGGCATGCCTGTGCCACACGGCGACTGCTCCTGTGGGGAGATTGCACATGCACAGCCCTCCCCTTGGTTACCGGCCCTTGGCAAAACAAGGGGCTTCGGGAGTCATCAGTCAGTCTCAAATCGGTCCTAAATCTGGGAGGTACAGCGATAAATAAAACTTGGAAAACCAAGGTCAGCCTGAGGATACTGTTGTTCCCAGCACGGTATTTGCTCAACACTTTTGTCTTTTGCCTGGAAGCTGTTTGAAGCCCTTATATGAGATATGAAACATGGAAGGGAAGGTTCTTGGGAGGAATAAGGGGTGTGGCAAAGGTGTGTGAGCAGAGTGCAGGGGAAAAGAAGTGAAGGAGACTGGAGCTATGTGAGCACACCGCTGTGTCTGGAGCCTCCCAGGTTCTGGAGCAGATGGGAAGAGAGTTGTAAATCACTGGGGCATACAGTGACTAGACTGAATCTGTAGAAGATGTAGCAGGCTTGGGAAAATGTGTTTGACTGGACAATACTGAAAAAGTAGAGTAGGGTAGAAGGTAAAAGTAATACAGGCTGTGGTGGTTCAACCCTAGCTGGAGGCCAGACACACACCCAAACCACCCTGTCACTTCCCTCCTCAACTGCACAGGGGAGACAAGATACAGCAAAAGGCTCTTGGGTTGGGATAAGGGGTTACAGTCTGTCCATCACACTTTGTTCTGCCACTGTTTCCTTCTCATGGAGGGGAGTCTTCTCTCTGCTCCAGTGTGGGGTCACTCCCACTGGAGATAGTCTTCCATAAACTTCTCCCTCCAAAATGAGTCCTTCCTACAGGCAGCATTTCTTCATGAACTGCTCCAGTGTGAGTCCCTCCCATGGGGCACAGTCCCTCAGGAACAGGCTGCTGCAGTCTGGGTCCCTCACAGAGTCACACGTCCTACCAGCAAACCTGCTCCAGTGTGGACTCTTCTCTCCGTGGGGCTTCCCATGGGGTCACAGCCTCCTCTGAGCATCCCTCTGCTCCAGCAAGGGCTCCTCCAGGGGCTGCAGTGGATCTCTGCACCCCCGTTCCCTCCATGGACTGCTGGGGCACAGGGCAATCCTGCAGCAGCTCCTGCCCCTCCTTCCTCACTGCCCTTGGTGTCTGCAGGGCTGTTCCTCTCACATATTCTCATTCCACTCTTCTCTGACTGCAATTTCTTCTGCCCAGTAACTTTTTTTCCCCCTTAAAAATGTTATCTCAGAGGTGTTACCACCATCCCTGTCTGGCCCAGCCTTGGCAGGTGGTGAGACCATCCTGGATTCCGTGATGTTGGCTCTGCTGGGCATGGGGGAAGCTTCCAGCACCTTCTCAGAGAACCCATCCCTAGAGCCCCCCTCTCCACCCACCTACTACCAAAACCTGGCCATACAAACCCAATATGCAGGTTTAGTGAGGTTAACTGTGACCAGTGACTGCTTATTCAATTTTGCATTTAAAAATAGATCTTTTCTTCCTGATTTTTTGAGTATGGGAGGAGCGAGAGACTAAGATGAGCAACATAACACAAGAGAGGTGCTATATTCATTTGAATTTTAAAAGTGTGGTTTCTGGTGGTGGGTGTGGTGGTAGTTGGATCCTGCTGTATGCCCTTCAGCCTTAAGTCTTAATTTAGCAATGCTTTTAATTTTGGAATATCTAAATAATACCCAAAACTAGTCAAAGTCACCATGCTTTTGCCAACTTCAGCAGAATAAACAAATGGAAGATTTGCAAGCACACCATTTCACAGGGGTGACAAGCCAAATAAAGTTAGGCAAATTTTCTGGTGAAGTTTAATTTGGGGATGAGAGGGTAGAGGCTGCTCTTCATAAGCATGGCTTCCAAAATGTTTATGTGGGCCACGTTTAGTGATTTACTAATCCTCTTCAGAATTTTAGACAAGTCCATGAAAGATGTTGATGAGGTTCTTTCTAAAGGTAATAATAACTAAAAAAGAAACAAAAGGCATGCCAACTCCAGAAGTCTAGACCTTGAACTAGTGAGGTGTTAGCTGGAAATGCTCTGAAGTCAGTGTTCTACACTAGCTGATGTCCTTTCCATCTTTAACCTTCCATGTATTAACCACCCTCATGTCCTCCAACTGAGCTGGCAGCAGTGGTGGAGAACAATGAGGCAAGCATTTTGAGTCCTGTCTGGTCTCACTTTGCCTGTGTTTTTCTCTGCTCAACTGCAGCTTTGGAAATTAGTGGTGGTACATTTCTGTTGTAGTGTTAAATGTGCTGGGTTTGGGTCTATCCATACTGAACTCTTGAATTGTCAAAAAAGTAGAGGAAATACAGAAGCTGACCCTGGACCTGAACACAGAGACAATTTGGACTTACTGGTCAAACTTGCAAAGTCTTACAAGCTGCAGTCAACTTGTAAGTCAGTGTAATTGCCATTACAGCAAACCATCAGGACTTAGTGTCTCCATCTTATCAAAGGTGTTGGTGTGGCAACACAGCCTGGGTCTCCCCTTACTTTGTGCTAACACTTCGGCCATCTCCTTTTTCTGAGCAGTAGTGAGACGTGGTGCATCCATAGCAAATAAAGTTACTACCAAAAGATTGAGATGAAATGTTCTCCTCTGTGCTGTTTCTCTTTCCTTTGCAGAGCCTCACTGTTGTGACAAGTCCAGTTCCCAATCAGAACCTGGACATGCAGCCCTACGACCTGAGCATCGACATCTACAGCCGATACATCTACTGGACCTGCGAGGCCACCAACGTCATCAACGTCACTCGCCTGGATGGGAGACCCCTGGGAGTGGTGCTCAAGGGGGATCAGGACAGGCCCAGAGCCATCGTGGTGAATCCAGAGAAAGGGTATGTGGGGAAATTCAGGCCCAGGGTTTTGAGAATCAAGTTGTTTTCTTGCTGTGGCTTGTTTTCTGTTTGTCAGAATGAAAAACAACTTTGACATTTGTTAAGATGTCTTGGATTTATAGCAAAAATGTGGAAAGATCAAATAAACCTTTTTTTTCCTCTTATCATTCCTGTTCCAGATACATGTATTTCACCAATCTCCAGGAGAGATCTCCTAAAATTGAGAGAGCAGCATTGGATGGAACCGAGCGAGAAGTCCTTTTCTTCAGTGGTTTGAGCAAGCCCATCGCCTTAGCTATTGACAGCCAGCTGGGCAAGTTGTTCTGGGCTGACTCAGATCTGCGCAGAATTGAAAGCAGTGACCTTTCAGGTAGAGTAGCACCTTAATTCAGTGATTCATTTGTGTGGTGTGGGTGTGGGGGAATGCAGAGAAAGGTGTCATCTTTTCCTTCCTACTATAAACAGTCTGTACTATGATTCTAATCACTCCCTGAATTCCCAGCCAGGGAATGTGCATGATTCATGCAGCGTGTCTTTACAGTTTCATGACTCTGTGATTTGCATTATTAATTGCTACACATGCTATTTACTTTGGTTTCTCTCTTTGTATGGTTTCCCAAAGTTTGTTGACGAATAAATAGCAGTAGTTTTGGAAAGGGGAGAGAAAGGGTTGTTTTTAAAGACATAGCTTTTGGTGCAATAATCTGTCAATCAGAGGAAAGTTCCCTGTTAGTGGAGAAATGTGTCTTGCAGAGTTGAAGCAGCAGGTGTCCAGGTTACTTATATACCTGTCGTTTGGGGTGATCAGATGTGAGAAGGATGGAGAAGATCTAACATCTCTCTGTCCTCAAAAGACAAAACCCTCCCTCTTCCAGCTGTGGAATTTTCTTTGCCTGCTCCCCAAGATTGGTTATGCTGCTTGTCTGACCTTCTCTAGGAGTTCATTCAGCCCACTTAACAATAACCTAACAACATCATACAGAAAAAGACAAACAGAGAATGGTGTTCTGTTGCCTTGGAAAGCTGCATTGGTTCAGAAAAGAGTCCAGCAAGCAACCAGAAGTGTAGCAAGAGAGGAAGGGAAAATCATATGGTCCAGATTGGGTGAGAAAGACAAATGTCTTTCATTTACTAGCCTAATCCAGCAAACTGCTGGATCAGCTCTGCTGCCTCATGTAGCATCAGTACTAGATACAGATTTGGCTGGATGTTGTTGCTGGAAGTGAGAGTTGAAAACATAACAGGAGTTATGACAGCTTGCAGTAATGTTTGTGGTAATGTCTTCCACTTATGACATGGTACCTTCATTCAAAGTAGCAGCATGTAACCCTGTTGACACCACTCGAATTTTCAGCCTTTTGTTAAGTTCTTAGAACTAGCTTTTGGATTGAAAAAGATTTTGTTTTTCGTAGATGGTTGGAATTAAAGCTCAGACAGTAATTCTCTTCAGTGGTGTGACACTGGAAGATTCAGGGTCACTACTGAACTGTGATATCCTGATTGCTTACTGTTTTAAAATGCAAGACACAACCTGAGTTAGTGAATTATTAAAGAACAACAACAAAAAGAAGTGCTGTGGTGTTGCTCGGTATGTTCCAAGCTGTCCCAGATCCAGGCTTTGCATGAGTAGAGTAACAGGCAGGAGAATATTACACATTGCTTTATTTCTCTTTGTCTGTTCTCTGCCTGAAATTAGGACACCAGACAAGGAGATGGGTCTAAATTCTTATGCAGTCTAGGTTTAATGATTCTGTTTTGTTTTGTTTTTTTTTCTTCCTTAAAGATGTGGCTGTTGGATCACCAACGTTGCATAGTAAAAGCTCACCATATTTCAAAGAGCATGAAGAAAAACCATTCCAAAACCTCTCTTGTTTTTTGGCATTTGCACCACAAATAGATTGCTATAATCACCACAATTAAATTTCTAACTGTTGAGATGCATTCCTGTGCTTAGGAATGCTGATTAATAAGCTCTTTTGACCAGCAGAGTAATTTTTCTGCATGTTAGCTTCTTAAAAACATTCAGTCTCTTGCTTTGTCAATTCTGTAGATGCCAGTACCCATAAAGACAAGGACAGCTAGGATGTGCCTTTTATGTGATGTAGTCCTTCTTTTCCTCCCTGTCCTTCAGGCATGCAGTTAGGACTTGGTTATTCTGCCCAAATGGGAGATCTTATTGAAGTTAACCAGATTCTTCACATGACTAAGGGGTTGTTTATGAAAAGATGACTGGAATTAGCTCCCTACCATGGAAACTATTTGGAAATTAGTTCTTCTATTCCAGAATAATTAGTGTGATTTGGAAATGTCTAATGATTCTGGAATTAAGTAATTTTTATTTGGAAATAGAATGAACTATGGGTGTGTCCTGATTTTTGTATTTATTTGGTTGGTTTTAAGTCTTTTTGTAAAAGGTATTGCTGGAAAGGGGATGGTGATGCCAGGAGACAAAGCTCCTCTTAATTATGTTTTCCTTTCATCTGACATTCCCAATAAAGGAGACTAGCACCCTGATGAGTCAGCTTTGGGTTTCATTGTTGGTTTATGGAAGAAGGGATTTTAGTGTCTCAGTTTAGTCAGAAATAGTCAGTTACACTTGGTCACAAATATGAAAAAAAAAGATTAAGACATTAAGGGAGTGAAAATATTAAGCTTCAGAGCTTTAGGAACATACTGCAAAATGCTATGCTGATTGATGTGGGCATGGCAGAGCAGGGCATGTACAGACTCCATTTGGGTAGGTCAAGGTCTTAGCTTTTGTATTCCTTCCTGTCTTCCTTGCATTTTGCCCTATTCTCAGCTTAACTTGATTTCTCAAGATGCAGGTTTCAGTTTCTTACCTTTTCCTGACAGAATTAGTCATGTTATTGGGGTTTAATAGATGGTTGCAATTATTTAGGTTGACTTACATCACTCAGTCTATTAATTTCTACATCAGTCTGGGTATAACCTCCTTCAGAATTCATCAACGTCTTTTCTTAATCAGATCATTGCTGGTGTTGCTCCAAAGTGGTGGTGAGAGCCCAGCCTAGCTGATTTGAATTCCCATGTTTTCCTTCAGGTTTCAACGCTTGGTAAAGGTTTGGAAGGTTACTTAACTTCTGAGCTCTCTGTGTATTTAGTGAAAAGGAGATAAATACATTTTTCATAGCTGAATTTGTTTCTAGTCATCATCATTGACATAATGTTGATTAAATTCTCAACAAGCAAAAAACTCCTATCCCTCTCTGCTTTGTTTAGTAGCAAGAAGAAATTACTCAGAGTATAAAATCATGAAGTGCATGTGTCTTCTGTCCTGTTAGGTTTTCTTGTGTGGGTATGGTAGAGACGTGGTAGATTTTTTTTTCCCCTGCTATTCAGTTATTCCAGTATATTTTTACAGAACAAAAATATAAAAACTTACTGGAAGTCATTCTATGGATGAACAATGTAAAGCTATTGTTTGCTGTGGTAAAAGTGACAAATAAGTACAGCAGTGAGCTCAGATATCAGAAATACCTGGATTTAGAGGTATATTTTAAAGCTTTAGCTTGACTTGGGTGATCCTGTTTCAACTTCTCAAAATTGAAGCAGATTCCATGTGCTTCAGAAATAATTTTGTGCTCAGAATCTGATCAACTCACTGAATATTTGACTGTTAATGACCACGTCATCATGTTAAATAAAGGAAGCATGGCTTAAACCTCTCTCCTGAGCCCTCAGGTTTTGACTAACATTTTTCTTCTGTGTGAGTTATAAAGTCTTCACTGCCTTCAGACAGACTTCAGTGATACCTTTAAGGATGTTGTTGGCTGTGTTCTGTTAGTGTGGAAAGTTAACCATGAAATGTGACAGTGGCTCTTGGCTGTATTTAATGTCAGAAAATCTGGCATAAAAATCAACAACCACTCTTCAGAGGTGTAAGGCCTCTTTTCTGCTCCTGGTGATTGCTAAAGGAACTCAGGAAAGTAAGTCTTTGCTAGGAAGAAAGAAGCATTTCTAATTTAGCACTTATAGCTTAGTGAAGGTAACATAGCTGAAAGAAAGAAACACGAAGAAGTCAGAAGTGTTAATCTCATAATTCATGTGAGAAGTCCTAATTACCCTGTTTTCACTTGGATTTTATCTTTAGCTGAAGCCAGTAATCCAACTTCTTATTCCCTGTTGTATGGCAAGACAAGGCAATTAATCTCTCCAAAAAGGGAAAGAAGAATGAAAAGAACTACCAATTTCCATCATATTGATAAGAGACTGGAAAGGCTCCTGAGAAATAAGCCCCCCCCACTTCATGTGCTTCTTAAATGCCCTAGATATTTTTTGAGCACAAAAACTCTCTTCTTGGCAAAAGCAGGAGAAAAAATTTGATCATGTGTCTGCAAAATGCATTAGTCTTGCATCAGAGGACTCGGAATTGCCTGGGTTTTTGTAGTAGGCTTACCCAGTAGCATAAAAATAGTGAAAACTAATGGTGTGAGTACTGTAGGAGATGTTTCTGATAGTTTTTCAGTTTTTTCTAGTTGAATCAAAGCACTCTCTCCCTTCTGCAGGTGCTAACAGGATCGTTTTGGAAGACTCCAATATCTTGCAGCCTGTGGGACTAACTGTATTTGAGAACTGGCTGTACTGGATTGACAGGCAGCAGCAGATGATTGAAAAGATTGATATGACGGGTCGAGAAGGACGTACAAAGGTCCAGGCTCGTATTGCACAACTCAGTGACATCCATGCTGTGAAGGAGCTCAACCTGCAGGAATACAGTGAGTGCAATCCCTGCTGGCAGGTGCAAACAGGGCCTGTGAGACTCCAGCCAAGAGACACGAGCCTGTTGTGCCTCATTGCTGATCAAGATCAGTGCAGATGGAAGGGGCCAGAAGTTGGTATCGGTGCTGTCAGGTTGTTTCCTTCAGGCACTTGGCAACAGACTGGAAATTTATCACAACCCCAGCATCATGTTTTGTTACTGATGACAACTTGATTGGTAGTCCCATCCAGGCACCTGGCATTTGAGTGTCTCTAGGCACAGTGGAAACATCCTGTTATCCCTACTAGAGGACTTTCTGGATCATGCTAGTGCATTGCTATTGGGTGTTCACTGTTTAGGCAAGCACAGCTCTCAGGGCCTGTCACTAGCTGTCAGTGATTCAGTGGACTGCCTGCCTTGAAGGCAAAGTGAACAGTTTTTGTGGTGGTATTTCATACTGAAAGTGAATTGACAGAAGAGCAATGTTGCATTGCACAAAGGAAGTGTGCATTAAATAGCAATTTGTATTGATCATGGCTGCACTTCTAAAAAACCAGGCCTTTCCACACACACATGCTTGAAGTGGTGGGAGGTGGATGGTTAAAGCACTGGAGTTGCTGTCATCCTGGAGGAAATAGACCTGGTTAGTAGGCTGTGGTGCATGCCTTGGAGAAATATGTAGAAAAATGTCTGGGGATGTTTAATTAAAACATCAGTGCAGACTACTACTAGTTTTGTGTGCTATTAATCTCAGTAAATCTGTCAGGAGTTCCAAGAGAAGTATGTTGTCCTTATTAAACATTAAAATGAAGAGACATATTTATCTAGAGCATGTTAATTTGAGTTTCAGAGACAGCATGGAAGCTTCAGAATTCATAAATTAGAAAAGTTTATTTTTTTTATGGTCTTTGGTAGAGAAAATGAAGTATGGAATCTAAGACATCTTTTTGTATTACTAATGTACTCTTTGCTGCAGAGAACTACTGCTACCTCACACAAGAACAGAATGCTTTGAGTACTGTTTTAGTACACATTCTTAGAGTAGTTTCAGATCAGGAGAGTTACCAATATATGTTACAATTACGGATGTGTGTAAAGGGAGAAATACACACAACAAAATTCAACATTTACGGAGATTTTTCATTAGTCCCCTCCCCAGGGGGTAGGGGGTAATGAAGAAATGACTGAAAGGTCATAAAATAGGTGGGGATTTCTTATCAGTCCCTGTCTTTCTTATTTTTAAAATGCTAGGACAACATCCGTGCTCCCAAGATAACGGTGGCTGCTCCCACATTTGCATTGTGAAGGGGGACGGCACCACGCGCTGCTCCTGCCCCGTGCACCTGGTGCTGCTGCAGGATGAGCTGTCCTGTGGAGGTGAGTCCTTCCCAAGTTCTGTGTCACTGGGCCCTTAGCTTTGGCCTTGGGGAGCGTCTCCATCTTCAGGGATGGCTTCTGAGCCACAGGAATGTGACAGTGCCCCAGGTGCTGTTACACACCTGTACAGACTCACCTCTTTCCCTCCGCCCTCCAGCTAAATCCACAACTATTGAGAAGGAGTAAGGGAAGAGGAAAAAAATCCCTAACTGTTGAATATGGATTTCTCTTCACCCTTTCTACTTAAGACTCAAGTTAAATTATTTCAACTTGATTCTTTAATTGTATGATTTTTATTACTTTTTGCTGTCACTCCCCATGTTCTGCCTTTTCAGGCAGCGGTAGGTTCTCACATTCTGGCACATTGCACAGTCTGTGCTGTTCTGTTCTTCTCTGTTGTCTTCCCCAAGCTCACCCCCGTGTGTGTCTTTCTGAACTGCAGTCCCAGAAGGGCAAGTTGCCTCCTTCCATGCTGATATGGCCCACTGTGGCCCACGCCTTGGTGTCTCCAGGGGTGGGGCTGGAATGGGGGATTGGACAGGCACTTTGGTGCTTGGATCTCTTTGTGCCACCGGACTGAATGGGTTTATTATGCAATCATCTCGCCATCGAGGCGACGTGTGGTCTCACAATGGAACAAGAGCTAACATAATCCAGATATTTTCTCAGAGCAAGTTTAATACCAGGCCAAAAAGCTGGGGGAGGAAAGGGGGATTAAAAAAAGGGAAAAAATCTACACTTACTTACTGCCTGAGATTAACAGTTAATGTAACAAATGTTAAATAACAGCTAACAGATGTGTTGAGGTAGTGGAACTTGACTAGATGGAGCACTTTTTTGTTTTAAAAGAATTTTGACTGAATAGAGCTGTCAAGGGCACATAACTAGACACTGAGTCACAGTGCATCCATCTGCAGCAAATTACATCCTTTTAACATCTTCTATACAATGACTGTCAAACATGAAAAAGAGAGTAAGCCATTGGCTGTGTATACAGCGGTGTTGCAGGAAAGGGGGAGCTGAAGAGTGTGATGACTTTGACTTGGAGTCTTACTAAGAGAAAGGTGTGAGGGTCTGAAGTGGGAAGGGAAGAAAATCATTGTATTTTGAGTGTGCATGTTTCTCTGTTCCTCTTGTTCTTCATCTCTCAAGCCCCCGTTGGTGTGAGCCTGCATCAGTCACACTGGCCTCAAGGTCTGCAAAAGTCACTGAGGTCTGGGTGCCTCAAGGCCTGCAAAGGCAGTGGCTGTGGAAGTGACATTGTGATGTGGCACGTCGTTCATCCTTTGATATAGGAAAGCAGCTGAGCTCTTGTCCTTACCTGTCCCGATCTGCTGTTTGTTCACCTGGATTTTTAACTTCTGTTTGTTTGCTTGATTTTCAAAGAACCACCAACATGCTCCCCTCAGCAGTTCACCTGTTTCACAGGTGAGATTGACTGCATCCCGGTGGCCTGGCGCTGCGACGGCTTCACCGAGTGTGAGGACCACAGTGACGAGAAGAACTGCCCAGTGTGCTCTGACAGCCAGTTCCAGTGTGAGAGTGGGCAGTGCATAGACACTGCCCTGCGCTGCAACGGGGAAGCCAACTGCCAGGACAACTCGGACGAGAAGAACTGCGAAGGTACAGAGGGATGGAGATGTGCCTGTGGGATGGAAATGTCCCTGTCACACTGGGATAAGTACCAGCCTTATTGCTGATTTGAAAAGGATTTGAAAAGATCCAACTGCTAGTTTTTAACTGCTCTGTTAAATAGAAGTTACTTCATAACTCCATGCTTTCGTTTCTCTACCTGTGAAGTGGAAATTAGGAGTGATGTCCGTCAGAGTGGCTTAAATGCTGTTTGTGAAAAGTACTATCAAAAATGGCATGATTTTAAGCTCTAAAAACCTAGTATCTGGAGTGAACTACAAAGTGGAGCACATCCTTGTCATAGCTGTTTGTGTGCCTTGTACCAAGTAAAGGTTTTGGGATTGTTTATTTTAGAATACCCGCACAAAATGAGCTTTTCTGAGTAAGCGGGAGTGAGAGACAGAGGAGATTTCTGGAGACCTCTTCTTCCACAGAGCACAGCAAAAGAGAGTATTTAAACCATCTTTACAGAGGGAAGTGCTGTTGCCAGCACAATGAGAATTAAGTTCATTTTGGAAAGCACAGGTTTTGCTGGTGGAATCTGAACTGTCCCACCACTACACAACATGAAATGTGAGCAGACTCATCCTTTGCCTATTGCAGATGTAATGAAGAGTTGTAGGGACAACTTCTAAGCCTGAGAGGATGCTTCTTCTTTATATCCTTTCAGTGCATTTTCCTTCTTTGTGGAGACTGTTGAAATGTCTTTAAATCAAGGCTAAGTTTCTTTCCAAAAGCTGTGCTCCAGCTCAAACAAAAACGTAGAGCTGAAATTCCTGTGTGCTGAAAGGTGATTGTTAGCCAGCTGAGATGCTGACATCTGAAAATGTGTTGTGCAAGTTAACTTTCCAGTTGTCATCCGGCACTGGAGATGTCAGACTAGGGGCTATTATTCACCTTCAAAGTGGTCCTGTTGCTGAGAGTATTCAAGTTGATTACAAATCAGAAAAGCCTTTGGTTTAACTTCTTAATTCAGCTGAAGAAAAGAAAAGATTTCTGGATTTATGAGAAACAGGAGGCAGGAATATGTGGAAATAGCAGCAGCCAGCACCTTGCCTGCAGCACCTTCTATTTCTTCAGTGCACTGGCAAAGCTTGTTTTATATTCTGTCCTTCATTTCCGTTTAAAAATAAATTATCAAGTCAATATATTGTCTCATGATCAAGGAGTTTTCTGGTTTACAGGAAGAACACAAGGACATTAAGAAGGACATTTATCTTTCTTAAAGAATTTTATTATCATGGTTTGGCAGATTTATTTTTCATTACTTAATTCTTCTCTCTTATATTACAGTAAATGCTTAGGGTTGGAGATTCTTATAGTAGTGTTGCAATAACCCTGTCCTGGGATAAGTGCCTGTCTTCTCAATGGCCTCTGAGTTATTTTAGATGAGGGCCACTTTATTTTTTAGTGTCCTTACTGTAAGCAGGCAGTAAAGCCCAGGTACCAGTGTGCACTACCCTCTACAGAACTCTGAGTCACTTGCTCTGCATGGTTCACGTGAGGGACTTTGTGCCACTGGCTACTTCCAGAAATGAAGCTTGCAGCACTCCAAACTTTCCCAAGATGCTCCTGATTGTGTGCTTTGGTGTCTTTATTTCTTAATGATTTTCAAGAGGAGAAGTTTCTGCTGCTGACTGTTGGTGTGGGGGTTCTTTGCAGTGCTGTGTTTAACGGATCAGTTCCGCTGTGCCAGTGGGCAGTGCATCGGGAAAAGCAAGAAGTGTGATCACAACCTGGACTGCAGTGACAGCTCTGATGAGCAAGGATGCTGTAAGTGTTCTGCCTCACACTGGAGACTTGGTTGCAGCATCCAAAATTTGTTTCTCACCTTTCCTACGAGTTTGATTTTATTCTGCTAACCAGACTGAATTAGTTGTTCCCAGAGTTAATGCTTCTCTTCATAACTGCTGTCATGCAATTAATGCACAATGTGGTGGAATAGGAATAACAAAAATAATTAGTATTCTGAACAAGTAGTTTCTGAGGCAGAGAATGCCAATTATTTTTCTTCTTACCTTTTTAAAATTTTAAAAGAAGTAAAAGGTTTGTTTTACTATAATGTTAATATGCTGAGTTGGTGCAATGTTAAAAAATATACATTGGCACGAGGCATTCACATATAACTTCTCTGCTTCATGGTTTTCTCATCTAGAGAATTAATAGCAGGTGCTTTTAGAATCAGAGGAGCACTCTGTTCATAGAGTAAACCTTCTAAAATATCTCTTTTTTTTTATCTTGAAAGGATGTAATTCTGAGCTTGATTTCTGATTGCTAACATGTGATATCCCCTACCTTGAAATCTCCAGGGCTCTACAAGAAAACCACTGCTTTTAAAATTCCAACTCGAAAGTTCACTTTCACTGTTGGTGCTTTAAAAGAAATTGTAAATAGAGACATCTTGTCTTGTATTAGAGATCCATATATCACAGCTGGCATGCAGATAATTTGAAAATGCAAAGCCAGAGTTGGACCCTTGATCTTAAGGAGTATTAAGAGATGTTCTGTCATGCTACCAAGTTACTAGTGACATAATCACAGGCTTGTGTAGTTCCCTTTATTAGAGTTTATATGTTCTCCAGTTTTGTAACAGAGGATGGAAAATTGGCCCACCCAGAATAAGATGGCAGTTGTCACCATCCCTTTTTCACTATGATCAGAAGTCTGTTTACTTATCTCTGTAGACTGTGACAAGCTGGTTCAAGTGTGGGTTTGGTGTTCAGGGAGAAGAAAATGTGTTGAGGAAAAAACTTTCAGTAATGCATAAGATGTAAAACACTGACTAGAACAGGAAAATACTTTAAAGTCTGTCTTCCTTGTCAAATTCATGAGCACAGGCAGGGGGTTGTCAGTTACTCCCAGAAATGTCATTGCTTAGAATTGGTCTTGTAGGGAAAGCCACTCATTTTGACTGTTGAATAATTGCTTTGGGTACAGATTCCCCATAAGGTGGTGCCTCTCAGGCTCATGCTTAGCTGTATCTGTAACCATAAGGGTGGGTCAGATGTGGAATAGTTTAGGCAGTTTAATAAACAGCAGCAAACCCAAAATTCATCACTGCTGAACAGTTAAGGTGATGCTCCATAAGTGATTGTTACAGTGCTGAGAAAAGGGAGTGCCAGTCTGTTACACTGAGGGATAACCGAGGTGTGACATGAAAAGCAGCTGTTGTCATCTTCAATGACAAGAAAAGCACAAGAGGAGTCCCCTGCACAGTGCCATCTGGAGATGTGGCTGCAGGTCTTGTTCATCAAGTTCAAAGGAGAGCTCTGCTTGTCAGCCTGAAGCAGGAGCAGGGCCTGGTTCATCACTCCCCCTGCACATGCATGTACTGCTCACTTCCTGTTATTTGTGACCTGAAAAACCTCACGGTATCTTTGGAGGCCATCTTGGAGGCTGCAGGTGGCCCTCGTGGACCTGTCCTAGGGCCTGTTTGTTTCCTCTCCTATATTAATTTGAAAGTTGTTGTCTGCTTGCAGGAGAGGAGAAAAGTGTAAAGATGCAAGAAAAACTGATGTTGGTCTAAACTTACATGGTCTGGTTTTCCTGTTCCTTTTTAGACACAACGGAGGAACCTGCACCACAGCCCAACAACACCATAGGCTCCATCATTGGTGTGATCCTTACAGTCTTTGTGGTGGGAGCAATGTACTTCATCTGCCAGAGGGTGCTGTGCCCACGCATGAAGGGCGATGGGGAAACCATGACCAATGACTACGTGGTGCACGGGCCAGCCTCGGTGCCGCTGGGCTACGTGCCTCACCCAAGCTCTCTGTCAGGGTCTCTCCCTGGTAAGTAAAGGGGTGATCCTTCTCTTTGGCACCCCACGGCTGTACTTGAGGATATGTGCATCTGTGTACAGGAAATGTCTGCTCCAGATGCAGTTCCTGGAAGCTGTGGGAAGCCAGGCCTGCCAACCCTTCTTGCCATCCTTCTTTACAACAATGAATTGCTATTTTACTCCTGCTGTTCATGAACATTTAGGTACTTAGCAGAACCTAAGCTCAAATAAATGCATACACTGTGCATTTTCTTCTTCTGCTACTAAAGAATCTCCTTTTTGGGCTATTGTAGCACCAGCAAAGTTTCACAACGGTACAGGGTAAACTTACATAGAGTTATACTCATGGGACTTTAAACATTATGTAATCATTCTTGGTAGGTTTGTAGACTAAGTTGGTATGCTTGTGAGACTTCTTGCCAAGTCTGTAATGACCAGCAATAACTTTGGTCTCAGCTTATTTCATTTAACGATGAATTTTCCAACACCAGTCCAAGCACGTGATGCTACTGCTGTTTAAAAAGTAAAATTTAACCACAACATTGCACTTCATCTATATGCATTGCTTCTGTATATATTGATTAAATATGTACTCTAACTTGTGGCTTTTAGATCCAGCAGGCTACTCTCAGAACATAATTTGGTTTTAATAACAAGATAATTAATTTTGGGTTTGCAAGTTGTGCTTTTACTGCTGTTGTCCTCCAGATTATTTTTTTTAAGCTTCCTTTAGTCTGTGAATTGAGGAAGAACTGAATACTGACCTATATCTCTGTTCCTCAGGAATGTCTCGAGGTAAATCTGTCATCAGTTCCCTCAGCATTATGGGAGGGAGCAGTGGCCCTCCCTATGACAGGGCCCACGTTACAGGAGCCTCCTCCAGTAGTTCTTCAAGTACCAAAGGCACTTACTTTCCTCCAGTAAGTCATTCTATTATTCATAAATATTTACTAACTTTCAGGGAAGTTACAGTGTCTTTCTAAAGGTTAATCAATTGACAGATTAATGTTTTGATTTAGAATTCTAGCCTAATAAACTTGTTTGGCTGTGGAGTTAGTGATTTTGAAAGGGAAGAGGATTGTCTTTTTTCCAAAATGGTCTAGAATTTTCACTTAATTTGAAAAAGTTGTGAGAGAGCTCAGTGCCAGGAAAAGAGACATTAGAACGAATGTCAGGGGAGATGAAAAAAATTCCTGTAGCTGTTGAGTAGCTCTGGCAGAGAGCTCTCCTTTCATTATACTCTGCCATGTGCCTATGAAGGTAAAACTAAGGTTGATTCTGTACAGACCTTTCAAGGAATTAAAATGAAGCTTTGTGTCATGTGTCGTACAAGTGACAGGTAAATAAGTAAACAAGTGTTTTGCAGCTCCATAACATCCCTCCATCACAGATGGGTAGTGTGCTGCACTAACTGCTGTGTAACAGTTGGTGCCAGCCCTGGAGGGCTCCCTGTCTCTTCGCTTCCAGCATCTGTGGTGGTTGGTTGGGATATTTTTATGGAGCTCACCAAGCCACTGTGGAGTGTTAGAGAGTCCCATGCTTGGTCCATGACGGCTGGAATCCTCAGCTGTCTGTTTTCAGTTCTTGAGAATCAACTGATCAGGCTTTAAATCAGCCTTAAATTAATCCAAATACATGGAGTAAGAACAGACCTGCATAGGGAAGGCATGCTTGCCTTGGCCAGCACGCTGCAAGGATTATAAGCAGAGCAATATTGGGGACTGCAGCTTGCAGGAGCAGAGATCTGCCAGTCTGCCTTGGGCAGTGGTATCCCTGGTGACAATCTAGAGTTGAACAGCTGGCTGCAACTTTACTTTTCAGCACTGGCTACGTCACAATAGCCACAGCAGCCAGCGTTTTTTGAGAAGAGTTTAGTAGCACCCAACAGGAATGGCAATAAATGGCATTTCCAGGGTCTGCTTAAGAGCTGGGGAATAAACAGGAAAAAATCCTGTTTGTTGGGAGGGCTTTGTATGCAGTTCTTTACCTTAAGGTTCTTTTTAGACAGTACTTTTTTTGTAAAAAATTATAAACTGGCATTTTCTCGAGTTTCCTTTTTAAAAATGGCTTTTTTCCTTTCTTACTCCTTAGATTTTGAACCCACCACCATCACCAGCTACCGAACGTTCACACTACACCATGGAATTTGGCTATTCTTCAAACAGCCCATCCACTCATAGATCCTACAGGTAATTACTATTACAATAGCTTCTGTCAGGATCAAAGCAGTTAGTGTAGAAAATGCAGAATAAAGGCAGCCTCTGCTCTGTAAGAATTACAATCAAAGGCCCTAATTCTGCAAGCACTAAACTGATGCTTAAATGGGCTCACGTGCATCATGGCACTGCTGCCTGGGTAGAAGTGCAGCACTGTTTGGGGTAAATCATACACTGAGTGGGTATTGATACATCCCTGGGGTATATTCCTTAGGGGGAATCACAGCACTCATCACAAAACTAGCTACATGGCAAAAAAAATTTTGAGTATTTTGAGCCAAAAAAACTTACCCTGGAGTGAGCCCTGCCTTTTTAGGCTTCTGCCATAAATAATTTATGTAATTATCAGAAATTATAAGCAAATACCCTGTGGAGGAGAAGTTGGCAATATAAAGGCTAATATGT
>VXBQ01005388.1:194820-215767 GCA_013400175.1 Phainopepla nitens | reverse complement strand
CTGCATTTGTCTGAAAGATGTGCCTCCCTAACACAGAGCATTTTGGGGGCTTTGGATAATGAGGTCTCTGGGGCTGAACAGACATCTCTTCTCCATTAGCAGAAAATGTGGCCTCTGTTGTGCAGAAGGTCAGACCAGATGTTTATAATGATCCCTTGCAGCCATATGAAAAATCTTTTAAAATTATGAGTAATTTTCTAATGAAAGAAACCCAAATTCATGCACCAGCATGGTTCATCCACTGGTTAGCTGATGTGACTTTTAGTATTATAAAAGATATTAGGGATGTAGCATAGGGTTCAATATTTCCAGATGCTCCCCCACCCAAAAATAAATGCTGGTCTTGCTGCTTCTGATCTTCTTTCCTAATATTCTGACTTGACTATAGAGGAGCTGGATCCCCTTGTGTCCCCAGCCACTGACTGTGATGCTGGGAGTTGCAGTTACCATGCATTTCCCTTTCCAATTTGTTTCCTTGAGACTATCTTTGGCTCATTTTAAAAGATGTTTTGTGGTAGCAGCCTTTAAGAATTTCATCCCAGTTACTTCTCTAAGGAATGCTTCTCCTGAGTGCCATGAGTGTGCCAGGTAATTTTTAGTCCTCCTGTCTGGCCTTAGAAGTTAGTATCCAGAAATTGCATAATGGAGCCAGAATTATCTTCTCCATAATTGCAACACAGCTATGGCACATGCACACCCGTGCCCTTCCTGCCCTGCTGTCTTAGGAGCAACTTTTTCTGCTTCAATTAAGTCCTTAGGGAGCCTGTGTGAGAGACTGTTCTGAGCCACTGCTCCTTTCTGTGGCACAACAAAAGCTCTTACAGGTGCTCCTTGCATCTCTGAGCGGGCAGTGCCAGGGTCACTGGAAACATCAGGGAGGCACTTAGCAAACCTGGAATCTCCAGTGATCTTGGAATCACAGAATGCTGTGGGTGGGAAGGGACTTCAGCCCATCCAGTTCCACGCTCTCCCATGGGCAGGGACATCTTCCACTAGACCAGGTTACTCCATGCCCTGTCCAGCCTGGCCTGAAACACTTCCAGGGACGAGGCACCCACAACGTTATGGATTATTTTAACCCAAACGTGGTAATAGAATACTTACAGCAACGTGGCACACCACCCAATTTCACAGTTTTGAGCACAAAATGAATCTTCTGTGAGTAAAGCAGCACATCAGAAATTTAGAGCTAAAAATTAATTAGTTTTACGAGTTAGATAATTAATAGAGAAATTGGCATCCCTTTCACCTGTTGCTGTGATGTGCCCGACGCTGTAGCACTTCAGGGAAGTCTGGAGAGGAGATGCTGTGCATCACTGCAGGGCTGCTTTGTTTCCACCTTGCCTTATCCCCCTCGGAAGAGGAAAAATGACCCTTTTCCCCTGCAGCTACCGGCCCTACAGCTACCGGCACTTCGCGCCGCCCACGACGCCCTGCAGCACGGACGTGTGCGACAGCGACTACGGCCCGAGCCGCCGGCTCCCCGCGGCCAAGGGCTACACCAGCGACCTCAACTACGACTCGGAGCCGGTGCCGCCGCCGCCCACGCCGCGCAGCCAGTACCTGTCGGCCGAGGAGAACTGCGAGAGCTGCCCGCCGTCCCCCTACACCGAGCGCAGCTACTCGCACCACCTGTACCCGCCGCCGCCGTCCCCCTGCACCGACTCGTCCTGAGGGGCAGCCCCGGCCCGCGCCCGCCCGGCTCCGCGCTGTAAATACACACCCTGCTGCTGGCGACGGGGCGAGGACCGTGTACAGTTGAACGTGGGGCGCAGGAACTCTGAAGATATTTGTACAGAAGAATTTAAAAACAAAAACAAAAAAAAAAGAAGAAGAAGAAGAAAAAAAGGATATTTATATATTTTCTTAAACAGCAGCTGCTGCTTGTGCCATAAGAAGAAAAATTTTTGTATAAAAGAACCCAGACGTTTGTACAAAAAGTTTTTATTTTTGCAAATGGAACACTAAAACATGCCTTAATCCAGTGAAGTGGCTGAGCACATAAGGAAATGGAAGGACTGGGATATGTTACTTGTCCAGCGAGGTGATATGTGGGTTTTGTCAATACCAAAAATGTTTAAAGTAATTAATAATAAAGAAGTCCGTCTCAGAGCAGCATACCATAGATACTTGGAAGTAGCCAAATAACCTCTATGTTAACTGCAGAGGGCCAACAACTGAAGTTAAACTTGAAAATGCAGTCAGGACAGATATTAACCTTACACAAAGGGCTTTGTTTTCTACAGGAATACAGCAATCAGTAGCAGTGAATCCAGAAAATCAATCGCACGCTTTTTTAAATGAATACACCTCTGGTTTTCCTTAATGCATTTAACAAATGAGAGCATTTAGAGTTCTCTCTCTGCTTCTGGAATTTCAGTTATTTTCATTGGGTGTATTTTAAAGTCTGTTTTTTAATCCTGGTTAGGTTTTCTGGTCTTTTCTCCAACCTTTCTTCCTGCCCGTGTCACTTAAATTCATGATATTCCTGTTTAAAGTACTGCTAGAACTGGGCTGCTGTAAATGCCGGGTTTTCTCCTAATTAGCCTTGTCATGCAGTGATTATCATGCTATACATTACCCTCCTCATTTTGGCAGCATGGTAGGACTCTGTTTTGTACCAGGTCAGTACGATTCTCACATCATTGACAAGGGTAATATGCATATACCTGAATGATTTTTAGTCCCTTAAAAAAGAAAATCTTATTTTGACCTAGTGCCCACAAAATGTCAAATATTTTTATACCACATATAATATAGACAGCATATTTATAAACTATAAATTTAACCATGGATTGTTAGTTTTACTGTAAATGAATAATATATCCTTGCAGTACTTTCAGTGTATATTGATATCACAGTATACAAATCATATATATAAATATATATATATATTATTTTTTCCTAGTAAGGAAGCATTTAACTTTCAGTGGAACAACTGTCCATAAGAAAAAGAGATGTTTTGATCATTGGAAGGGGTTCCCCTGCTGTATTAACTGCTCGTGTTTTCTTTGTGTTAGGTAAAGCCAGTTTTTCTCAGTATGATTTTGACATACCTCCTCTTTTGCGTGGTGTGAGTTTAATACTTAAGTATTAACCGCTGTGAATGTCAAATTTTAAGATATTCTTAACCAAACCATTTTATATTCACATCTCTATTTTTGTATATTGTCATATTTAGCCCCTTCTCCCGTCAGCCTCACCATGGTGATTTTGACAGGGAGATTATTTAATCAAGTGAAAACATTATTTGTGGAATTTAAGGGGCAACCCAGGATATTGTTAACTCCTCTTGGACTCCAGTGCAGTGCTTTGAATTTGTTTTGTTGCAGCAGAGCTCACAGTACACCTGCTCTTAGATGGCATTGTGTGCATTTGCACCTTCTTTTGAAGTCACATCCTCTGAAGGTGCTCAGTGCCTTCACAGACTGGCCCTCTGAGTCTTCTCTCTCAAAACAAAGGTCCTGGGGAGCTCCTGTCTCCTCACCTTTGGGTATGGAATGGGGATAGCAACTTTCCAGAGGCGCCTTTTTGGGTTTTATTGTTCGCTGTTGCTTCTTTCCCAGCCAGTTTCAACTAAAAGAGAAGTTATCTGAAAATACGGCGTTGCAGTTGATGCTGCTGACAAAATCAGTGACAAGTTATTCTGGCTAGCTGCCACTCATCTGGAGTACTGGATCCTCATTTGGGTTCAGCTCCAAAGAGAACGGTGTCATTGAGATTCCATCTGTAATAAAGGGTCTTTCCTACTAGTCCAGAACACCTGAGGAAACTTTAAAAAGCCTTGGTGATGCCCAGGCTATTGCTGTTGATCTCTGAAGATGGCGTACTAAGGGGTTTTTTGCCCAGCTCCATCCTAGGTTTCTAGGAATTGTGGTGGCTGTTGTTCTGGCTCTTCCTTGCTGGTGGAGAAGTTTCCTTGTGTTGTTGAGGAGGGTGTTGTGAACTATAAGGGAACTCCAAACCATATATATGAAGGGGGGAGGGCGGGTGTGTCGGGGTGGGAGTGAGGCTGGCACACCGATGAGAATTAGAATTTCTCTGTTGTTTACATTTTTTCATGTGCAGCATTCCGTGTGGGGTTCACATGTGGAAACTTGCACTAATGAACTCAGAAGAATATTGTATTGTTGTATCTCAGTCCAAGTGCTTGTACTGCAATGGCAATGGTCTCTTCTTGCAAAATGCTTTTCTCAGTGTGCCAATTTCTTTTTGAAAAACTCCAGGATGGTTGAGCTTAAGGAGTGGTATCCTCTTTCTGGTGCTGCTGGACTGCCTCGCTGAGGCATCCCCTTGGAGGGAGCTTCCTGCAGGTGAATTTGTGTGTTAATTATAGCAAGGATTTGTTTAGAAGAAAGACCTTCTCTGCATATGGATCGTGCTGCCTCCTGTGCTGGTTCACATCCACATAACTCAACTGAAGTCAGTGGGGTGGACGTAGAATTCCATGTAGAATTTGATCAAGTCTTTCTGATACAGATGTTTTAATTAGTGCATCAAGTATTTTGGGTGATCTACCTCTGGGAGGTTCACGAGAGGGGAAGTGGACAGGCTGGGGTTTTTCCACTGAAAATGCCCAGCATAGAGAACAGGCTGTTCGTCATCTGAGCAGGAAGCTGTGATCTGATTTTGCAAATACATGTATTTTCTCAGTAAATCTGGAGTCAGTTTTTGAAAGAGGTGCTGATCTGTGAAGCTCCTCTCGGGCAGATCTCCAAATTATAAAAGCATTGATGCAACCAGTACCCACACCTGACACATTCCCGGTGGATAAACACTGAGACTGAACATTTTCTCTTTGTTCCCCTTTGCCACTGAGCCAGCTGTGATTCATATTCTCTCCTTCCCTCAGTGAGGATCATCTTTTCTCCTGCTTCTCCAACTGACTGAGGTGTTGGGACCGTAGGTAACACAGACCTGCCCATTCAGGAGATTGCTGAAGTGGGCTTGTAGCGTTGGCATGGAAGGGATCTCACTGATGGCAGTGAAAATTGCTCCTTGTCCTTCAGGCATAAAGATCCTTATCCTACAGCATCAGGTACAGCAGGGCATTGACACAGGGACATTTGTGTACTTTTTTCTCTCTGTAGACACCTGGGCAGTGTTCTTCACTGGCTGGCTGGTGATGGGAATAGCTGCATGCCCAGTCTGGAAAGAAACAGTCTGTGTAGCTAAAAAACAGAATAAGACATTACAGCATAATTTGTTGAAAACTAACTTTGCATGTTTAAATGGCAGCATCAATGAGACCTGAGTCTGCCTTTTAAAGTTATACCTGGCATGTCATGCTGCCTGCAGTCATAGCTTCCTGAGGGGCACTCCTCATTTCCCCACTGTTTCTGGATACCAAGATATTTATTAGGAAATAACTTGAAGGAGATAAATTGAACACACACGTGGCATTTGCATTTGCAATAAAGAATGGTTTCTGTGAATGTAGATTCATGCAACCTGTGCACATACATTAAATGAACTATTTACAGTAATGCAAAATACCTAAGTGAGCCATTTGATATCAAAGGATTCTTTTTGCTGTGAGTTGAAACTTTCTGCATTGTAAATTCCAGATTTCTGCCTCAGCGTTTCCCTCCCCACATGCATGTACAAGTGTGTGTGCAGGTACCCAAATCTTTGATAATGGGCTCTTAGCAAAGCTGATCACTTTCTCTTGTGCATGGATTCAGCCTCCCTGCCTCCCAGAGTGTTAATGCTGAGTCTTGTCCTGCTGTGTCTCACCTACCCTGGGCTCCTTTTGGCCAGGCTGTACTACAGACAGCAGAACACCTTGATGCTGTGTCAGGCCAGGCAGGAGAGGAAGCACATTTTTTATACTGTTCCCCTACTTTTGGAGTCCTTTTTGCAGATGAGTAAAGCTCCTCTGTGGTTTGTAGGGACACGAAAGGCAGTCTGCTGCAGCCCTAGTAAAATTCTGAAGAAAATTGCACCCAAACTGCTTGACATGGCAGATGCTGCAGTCAGCTGCAGGTGAAGGTGCATGTGGAAAATCCCTGTTCAGTAAATTCCTATTTATTACACTAATGGGCCTTGATATGGTGCTGTGGTCTTCAGCTCTGCATTGCTTCTCTATTCATTACAGCCCATTCTCTAGACATGGCTTCATTGGCAAGTCCTGAACACAGTTTAAGCTTTGAAGTAGTTAAACCTGTGCTGAGATGAAGAAAAGGCCACTGTCTTGAATATTATTTCCATTCCTGATTGCTTGGCAAATCTCAGATTGATTAATTAGCACCATTCTCGGGAGGGCTGCTTGAATACAGAACTCCCTGGTCGCACATGCTGTTGGCTCAGATGACTTCTTCAACATATCTCTTAAGAAGAAATCAATCCCTTTCTTTTCCTGACCTTTTTGCCATGAGCATGTTTGTCACACAGTGTTGTTAGTGACAGAATCTGCTTCTGAACCTGTGCTCTGCAGATTACTTTCTGCAACAGAAAAATAACTGGCTCATTAAGTGCAAAAATAATTTGAGCATTGCTATTCAGAAATTGCTTTCTTAGCAATGAGGTTTTTTTAAATTGCATTTTGGTGTTGGTATGGCTTGAAAATTAACCTTTAACTTAATGGCAGGTGACAGATAAACGTTGCAAATAAGTTAGGAATGAACTAAGAGCTTGAAAAGGGCTACAAAACAATTTCTTTCTAAAAGAAGTCAAACTACAGCAGCGATCCAAAATGTTCTTTCTTTTCCATCTTTAAAAAGGGAAGGGATTTGTAGCATTCATAGGGCCTGGGTGATTCACACCAGAACTGTGCAGGGAAGAGTGAGTGAAGTGTCAGGTTGTTTTTGAGGGTTGTGGTAGGAGAGGGCAGCGTGGTTGTTACCAGCTCTTGGAGAGCCGCGTTCCCCTCTTTCAGTGAACCGGGAGCAGCTTTGAAGTCCTGATGAAAACGGCTGGAGCCTGAAGCCATGCAGGGAAGGGAAGTGTTTTTTTGGAAAGAGGATACCACCAGGCTTAAGCTGAACTAGCCTTGTTTGCAAGTGAAGGATCTGGTGCTGCTTTCAGATTTTAACTCTTCGTTTTGTTTTTGGTTTGTTTTGTTTGTTCTTTTTTGTAAGCTTTAATCACTGTTTGTCATTGTCTTAAAGCCAGCTGGTGTCTCTTGTTCATCAACTTCGGTACGATGGTGCTTTGCAAGGATGTATTTATATTATAATGGCCAACATTTGGCCAGTCCTATTCACTCATTCACTAACTTTTTTTTTTTTTTTTTGTAAAATAAAGTGCTTTACTTGTACGGTGTATATAAACCTTGTACAAAAATCCTTTCCAATTATTACTATAAACTGAGTTGTAACAAATGAAATGTTGATTTTTATAATAAAACTAAGAGTGAAAAAGGAGAGGTATGTTTCATTTTGTTTCAGTATCTGGAGGATGGGTGATTAGAGATACAGTGTGCATCTTTGCCCTCCATAAAAGTCAGAATGGGCTGAGTTTTCTAATGCTGTTGAAGGCTCTGCAGACACATGGATTTGCAGTGCAACTGACAGTATTTTAAAGCTTAAAGTTTCAATTATTGATCCCTTGGATTGTTTTACAGGGTAATACCAGCCAGTTTATTTTACCAAGTGAATCTTTAGCAAGTGCCAAGTGACTGTTTTGGACACTGCTGATTCTTGAAATCTCTACTGAAATGTTTGCCAAGAGAGAAGTGTTTAACTTCAAAATGTAAATGAAATTCCCCCAACCCCTCATCCTCTTTCTGTAACAAGTAATGGGAGAGGAACCAGTTCTGAATTTCTAAACTCAACACAGGAATTCCCCACTCCACTTGCATCCACTGGTCTTGGAAAAAAAATAAGATGGCTTTGTATCAGTGTGTATCTGGCTGTACTGAGACTGTTTTGCAGCTCCAGGTTTTCTGCATGGCGGCAGGGACGAGCCACAAACACTTCCCATGTCTGTCAGTCAGGGAACCTCACAGAGCCTTGGAAAAATACCTCCTGTTCCCTCGCAGCCAGGGTGCTGTGCTTACTTTGTTTCAAGGTGTTACATTCCTTCTGCCTTGGAAAACAAGCCATTAGTTTGGAGCTGCAGGGTGCTGTGTTTTTCTCTAAAAGTGCCACTTGGGAATTGTTGCTGGGCTGCAGAAGGCTTACCCTTCCTTTTTTTTTTTGTTTTTTTTGTTTTTTCATTTAAATGACAGTGGCTACATTTATTGTCTGTGCAGTTGTAATATGTTAGAAGTTTGTGTACAGCATTTGTGTTCTTTTGGATTCCCTGAATCTTGGATTTCCCCAGATGCAGCTGTTAAGCACAGAGTGCATTTGTTCCTCAAAGTGCATATTAGAGAGAGGGTATGGACAGACACACAAAGAGCAGGATCAGCCCCCTCCACGAGCAGCTTGAGTTAAACCTTGGGAGAAAAACCAAAGCTCTTTAGGGGGAGAGTGTAGCTCAAGAAGCAGAACTAACTTCTTGTCAGTTGTCTTACCTGTGCCAGGCACATCTCCAGCCATGGCAGAGCTGCTGAATTAGTGTTTGCCAGGCAGCAAGGGGCAGCAGGCATAGTAAGGAACACTGGAGCACTTCCCATCATTTGAAAATGTATTCCCTGCCTGTCTGAGGAAAGACCACTTGGAGATCTGAAAAGAATTTGAGATTGGGAGCTGCTGGCCCTTCCTCCTTGCACCCTCTGAGCCATAAGGAATTGCTCAGTGGGGAAGGTCTGAAGCTGGGGTTCTGTGGCTTGGTGTGGCACAGCAGTGACCTCACCCCAGCTCTGCTTCCACAGCAAGGCCCCTTCTGCAGGAGTGCAAGGGCAGTGAGTGTCCTGCAGAAACCAAGCTGGCTTCTCTGGGGACATGTGAAGAACATCCTTTGGGTCTGAGGAGATGGAAAGATGGAGAGATTTCACCTGGTAAGTGTTTTCTGCTTGTTAGTATTGCCAAGATCCTTAGCCCCGTCTCCTTCCCAAAAACCAACAACCTCACCTTGCAGACCACTGGGCTGGAGAGGGACAGCTGAGGGACCCTCCCTCAGCTCCACCCTGAGAAATGTGTTTCATCCGCTGATGATCCCTGCTGGTGGCTGAGTAAAGGGCTGCTGCTGGCTCCTGTGGAGCTGGGAGCATCCAGGGGACAAGCCCAGGACCTCCACCTGCAGCTCAGGTGCTCTGGGAGCTGCTCTGGCTTCCTGGGCCAGGTGGCCATGCAGGTGAAGGGTAGCAGGGAAATGCTGCACATCAGAGATGTGCAGAGAGGTTGTGGTGTTTGTGCTCGGGCCTCCTCATCTTCGAGGATGTGCATGGAGGAGAATCAGAAAAGTAATGTGTAAAATAAAATGAGTAAAGGATACAGGGCATGTGGTAGGAAGGATCCTGGAAGCCAGTGGCAATAAAAAGAAAGGATAATATCACAGGTGCCTCTTGGAAGTCACTCAGGAACATAGCAGCTGCTCCTCAGAACATGCCTGGCTGGCATGACAGGGATCCCAGGGGGATAAGCTGATGAGGATGGAGAGCAGGAACGTGTTGGGCAGTTCAGGGTGAAGAGCCAGAGGACTCTGGTAGAAAAGCAGGGAGTCCTGTGTTTTCTGCACCCTGTCCGTGGTAGGAATGGAAGAATCATCATGAGGCCTGACTCCTGTGGGGCCAGGTAAAAAAAATTCAGGAGGGACGAGAGGAGATGATTTAAGAGGCCCCTCCTGCCATCCCACCTGCACCCCCAGCACTCTGGCAGCAGGACAAGCTGCTTTCTGCCCAGGGCTTCCTTGACTTGGCTCCCAAGAGGTACCCAGGCCACTTTTGCCTGGAAGAGAAGAGCAGCAGGGTGGAACTCAGCACTGTAGCTGGATGGGGAAGGAAGTGTGTCTGCAGGGAGCGCTTCCAGAGGCTGTGAGGGCTTTCCAGAGGGGACAATCCCTCTGAGGCACAGCCCTAGCTGTGCTTCCCAGTAGTTGCTGTTGTGCCAGCAAGAGCGACCAGCTGCCAGAGCCCGGGGCCAGCCAGAGGGGAGCAGGCAAGCTGGAAGAGGAGATGGCATCAGGAATTATCTGAGACACCTCAGCAAGCCCTTCCTTCTCCCAAAATTCCCCTGTGAGCTGCACCTGTGTGCAGCCTCTGTGCTGCCTTGCACCTCCCCTGCCTCTCTAATGAACAGCAGACCTTGGCCTCTGAGGGCATTCCGTGAGCTTTTGTGGCTCCTTCCTTGGCAGAGACCTCGTTGTGGAATTCCACCCGTTGTCCTCGCTGTGGGATCACACTCTGGGAGTGCTGCTGGCACTGATTCTGCTCCAGGTGCAGAGGGAGCACCAGGGGAGTCCTGCTGAGACTGATCCAGATTTTAGACACGACCTGTGCTGAAAAGTCGAGGAAGAAATGACCAGAACATGACACTCACTTGGACAGGAGGAGAGTTTGGAAATTAATTTTTATTTGAATAGCTCATGAGGCAATAGATGCTTTAAAAATATAAATCCATTGGTGTATTTTTCCCAACTTTGTGCTTTTTGGGAATGTTCTGTTTGCTGTAGACAGAGTGATTCCTCCCTAAATGCCACTGTATTCTTTCCATCCTGCAAATGTTTTGAGAAACCCTGTGGCTGCAGTATTGCTGTGCAGATGGCCTGATGTGGGCTGATGTTCTGAAGCACAGCTGTAAGGGACTCATTATTTGATGGAAGAAACCCCAATTTCAGATGCTTCTAATAAAAAACTGTTCCACCAGCAGCACTAATAAGGAAGGTTGATATACTTGAAAAAATTCACTTCTCTCTCTTACCTTCCAGTGTGATGGCCACAGGTGCACTCCACTCTGTGTTGCAGCTTGAGTAGAGGAATAAGAAACACACATGCCCTCAAATTTTGAAAAAGGAAGGGAAGGGTTACCAATTGTCTCCTTCACTGGCATCCCTCTGACTCCCAAAAAGATCCAAAAAATGCTTAGAAGTAAAAAGTTAGACAGGAGCATGGGCTCATCATAAAACTGGAATTAGGGACAGATTTTGGCAAATGGCAGCAGGTAAGGAAGAGTTGCAGGTCTCTCTGTCAGCACAGGGCATGTGGGAACAGGTGGGAAGGGAGAGATGGGAGTTCTGTTGTTTAGGATGCTTGGCTCCTTTGACCACATAGGTGGTTCTTTCTCATTTAATGTTTGTATTGTCCTTCAGCTTTGGATGGCTCCAAAATGAGGACCAAAAAGACAAGAGATGTAACCATCATGTCCTAGTTGTTAATTTTATGTTGGTAATAAAACTTCTGTCTTTCCAATGTAAAAGTCAATGGGCAAAGCACCTGTAGAGCAGGGAGGGCTTGGCAATCCAGATCCATCATTTACTGTGGGATTTCTCCAACATATTCTCCCAGTGGAGCTGGCACTTGTCATTGTGCACAATTAACTGCAGTTGCTGTCAGCAGGTACTTGGTGATTTCTTGGTGGATTTCTCGGTGGATTTAGTCTCCAGCATGTGCTGGAAGCCAGCTGTAAGTCACTAAAAAGATTATTTCAGAGAAAAGGATTAAGGGTGAGCTTTTTTTGGTTTTGTTTTTGGAAGATGATCTTCACTATTGCACAGTTGTGTGAGACCATATTTGAAATTATCCCTGGCCAGTCCTATTCCTGAGTTATTTTGTGACATGGAAGAGTTGGTGAAGAGCAAAAAGTGCTGCAAGCAAAGATTATATTAAATGTGAAGATTCCTCCCCTGTGTCCAAAGGTACTTTGCTACTTGTAAGTCTAAAAATCCTTAGAAGGAATTGAATTTCATATGCAGCACCAACAGAAGAATGTTCCTCTGAATGTTCCTTCTGCATTGCTACTGTGATCATTTTACAGTGAATGATTTCTACTTTGGTGCCTTCCAGACAGAATAAGCTCAGTGATCTGATGTATCTTTTACTTCTTTGTGGGCTTTTAATGTATTTTATATATGTTATATATATGCCTAAAAGAGCTCAATGACGTATCTGTAATTACAGCCATCTCCACTGTTTTCATTGGAATTTTTTCAGAAAAAAATCACAGATAGTGGATTTTTGGTTTTACATAGATTTTCATTTCATAATGTGCACAAGAAGCTGACATCCCATCATTCTTGGGAACAGCTACAGCAAAATACTCAGCTCTGTGATAGCTGTGAGAGCACCAATGTTCACCCATCCTTGGGGTTCTAGAAAGAGGGACCCTGAGGCCAGAAGGTAATTAGTCGACTTACTTTAAGGCTGAGATGCTTGATAATGTCCCTGCTGAATCCTCATGAATAAATGTGAATTCACATGCATAGTATTAACACCAAATTTGTTCCCAGAGTTGTTTCCAGTTTCATCCTTGCTTTGCTTGAGCCACTACCTCTAGGTAAAACGATATGATCCCTTCCAACCCTTTCTTTTGAAAACCCCTAGTATTTAATGCTGGCAATTAGGATGCTCTGCAGGTTTCCTGCTCATTTTCCTTGTGTGAGAGGCCCTGGTGAGTGATTCCACACAGGTCTGCATTTTCCTATGCTTTGTCCTGTGCTCTGTACAAGCAGGAGAGGAGGTGGCAGCCAAAACCCACTTCCTTTTCCCAAAGCTAAGGTATAAAACACGAGGTGCTGGGATGCTGAGGGGAAAGGAAAGTTACCCCAGGCTCCCACACTTAGAGCAAAATACATTTTCTGAATCTTAAAACCTTGTCCAAAGGCAGAAAATAAAAAGAAGACTTAGCCTTCAAAGTGATTGTGAGTCACACCCTTTTCAAAGCATTTCCATGGATTTCTTGAAGTTTCTTTCCAGTGTGTATTCCAAACATTTTTGTGGGCGTGATAAATCTTTCCTGTCTCACATTTTATTTTGGTCCATCAAACTGGCCCTAATTTTGGTTTTTCTTCTGACACTAAGGCCTAATTTGTGTTCTTTAATTGAATGCAGACACTGTGTCCAACATGACAGGCCCTACCACTCAAAAATGGGATATTGTCATACTTGCCTTAATTGAGAGCAGAGGGGTGACCTCAGCCCTGAACTCTGCCCTGGCCAGGACTTTCACACATCACTTCACACTAAGGCACAACAGAGCACCTGCAAGTTCCTGGGGGGACAGAAATCCATTTTCAGGCAGGACCTGGGATCTAGCATATATTCTGTGGTCTGTTAGATATCCAGTCTGGGTTTCAGGCTTGGAGTTGGCTGTTTAGACCTTCAAGGTTTGGGGTTTTCATCTTGTGTCCTTTCACGACTAAATCTAGGAGTTTGTGTGCTCAGGTCCCCATCACTTAAACCAGCACAGGACCTCTGGTGTTCAGCAACCCTTGGGTTTCTTGGTGAACTGGGAGGGTTCAGCAGTGGCTACCCTGGACTGGCCACTGTGGAAGTGTACCAAATGAAGCCCCACTCTCCCAGACTGGGATAGAGGTGGTGCAAAGCAGGAGGCAGCAGGGGCTGAGGGGGTGTGGGGCAGGGCGTGTGGGTGGAGGTGAACGCTCCCCTCTGGAGCTGGGCTGTCCTTGTGGGACACTGCCTGGAGAAAAGGCACACAGAAATCACAGCATGGCTGTCCTCTGTGTATTTGCTGTAGTCACCTCTACAGAGAAGCATTTTGCTGAGTCTCCAGCTCCTGGAAGGAGAGGCATGGGAGAGCTCAGCTTTCTGTAAACCACCTTCGCTTTCTGTCCCACTCTGGAGTGAAGGTAACCAAGTGATCTGCATTTCCCTGAAAGGATAAAATACAGAAGGCAAACATGACACCCAGCCTCCACAACTCTTCTGAAAACCTCAGAACAGCACCTGAGGGAGAGGTTTGTGTGTGTGTTTTCCCAGGAGAGCTTGAGGTGCTCTCTGGGGGCTTCTGGATGCTGGGGTTGGGCAGGCAAAGCGCAGGACACGGACACATCAACAGCCCTGCATGGCTCTGCCCCAAGGGTGCCCTCCTTTTCTCTGCTGCTCAGCATGGGGATGATGCCTGAAGCAATCCCTGTACCACAGATCTTTGTAACCCAGGTGTGTACAGAAAGGCACCTTGCCCAAGACCCAAACTCACACCAATTCGATGAAAAAAGGAAAAAAAACCAAACGAAACCCAAGCCAGCTGTAGCCAGACACAGAGCTGCTTTAAATACAGAGTGTGCAGGTGCTTTTCCTGTATCCCTGGAGTGCAAAAGCTTTTTGATATGTTTCTTGTGAAGTGTTTGGGGAAGTCTGCCTTCTGGACTCTCTTGCACCGTCACATTGGTTTGGGGGAAGGCAGAACTCTGTTCTGTACCTGGTACTCAGTAGTCTTCCAAATTATAATGCTTAGGAAAAAAACTGAGATAGAAAAGCTGCTTTGATTTGTTGTTTTGTCTGATGGCCAGCAGCAGTTATTTCAATGTAAACAGTAAAAATGAGAGAGGAAGTTCATACCCCTACCTCTGATTGGTCCTACTTCACCAACTCAAAATTTTAATTTCACTACAGGCATCTACTGGCGGCACCAAGGACTTCCTCCAGGCCTTGCTTGACAAAAATAGTCCACACTTGCCTGCATTTCTGCCCCAGACACGGGCAGAGAGCTCAGCCTGAGCAGTGATTTGCTCTGTGGTGCAGGCTGTCCTCTTGCCTGGGGAGCAAACAGGACCAACCCAGCTGATGCTTCCCTGCATTGACCATTTCAGCTTGGGGGAGCAGGGAGGATAATACTGGTGGAATTCTCTAAGAGGTGGTATTACATCAGCAGGGCTAAGAACAGCTAGCTGGCATTCAGGAAAATCCAGGTTCAGATCTCTAGGGAAGAGATCATAAGCAAAATCCAAAGTTTCCATTGCAGTGCTGTGTGTAATTAATATTTAAGGCAGGACCACTGCAGTGGCAGACAGAAAGTTCCACTTTGGGTTTTAGACTACTAAAAATGATCTCCCTCCAGCAACCAGGGATGGATTTGGCTGGTTTCTCTTCCAGCATGCCTGCTTTGGCTGGGAAGCATCTGAGTTTCCCCTAAGAAAAAAGAGCCATGTTTGGCATGGATCTGCCAAAAGGACTCTGGGGTGGAAAGATGAGGGGCAGCTTAAAAGTCAGCACAGAGAGAACATCAGTCAGTAAAGCTGCTGACTCCAGCAAGAAATTTTTGGAACCCATCACTTCCAGCTCCCCAGGCAGGAAAATGCATCATCTGCATTTTGTACAGTGAAAAGTTTTCTACTTTGGCTGCAGCAGGTACCCAGTGGAACAAGACATGGGACACAGGCAGGACCTTCTCTGAGGGCTGACTAGGCAGGATTGCAGTAGCTCCAAGCCCAGAATGTCTCCTAACCCCACCCCACAACCTCCTGTGTGGGATATCATGCAACAGCACCACGATTGCTGACTGGCTGCTGGAGTTTGCAGCAGCCCAGGTTCAGATAACAAACAAGCACAGCATCAGCTCTAACGGTGTGTGCCTGGTTCTCACCCTTCACTCACGCTGCAACGCCCCCGCTGTGAACTTTGAACCCTGAACTTGTTCCAGGCTGTGAGCCCGTGCAGCAGGCAAGGCCCAGGCAGTAAATCCACTTTCAGACAGGTGCCTGAGCACAGGGGAACAGAGCTGTTCCCCTCTGAGCCTCACTGCAATTCCCTCCTGGCTGCCTGCCTGCCCTCTGCCCACTCACCCGTGTGTGCTGGGACTGCTCTCTGCTCACCCGTGGGCAGCCTAGGAAGGGGAGGACTGTGTGATACTGTGAGAAGAACCAAGGATGCCTCCTATGACTCCTCAGCCTGGTTTTGGAGAAATACTGGATTTACCATCATTTCCTGAGAGCTGAAGCAAAGGTAAGCAACAGGCAAACAAAATGTTTGGGTGTGACTGAAGTGGGACAGTGGGAGCTCCCTACCTGATGCTGTAGCTGCTCCAGGGCAGGGCAGGGACACAGGTCCAACTCTGCTGGGAGCACAGGCTCCCTTTAACACAGCAGAAATCAGCTGCAGGACACATCCAGCACCCTTTTAAAATAAACCCTCCATCACCTGCACCGGGCTAAACTGTTGCAACAGTTGTTGTTGTTGCAACCCTGACACACAGTGAGATCAGCAGGTTTTAAACCCAAACTTGCTGATACAACTACTGATTCTGATCTGGGTGGACATACAAGAAAAATCCCAAGTGGCACTTCTTGTATTAACAATAAACCTCTCTGTCTTTTGCAGGAACACCCCAAATAGGCACCAGAGGGTCCTGCAACAGAACACAAAGATATTTTGTGAAAGATGAATGTAAAATAAAGGCATGGCCAGTCACTCTGAAATATGACTGCCACTTGCCCTTGTTAAACTTCACATGGTTGGTGATTGCCCATCTCTTTGTTTTGTCCTGGTCTCTCTGTGGGGTCTCTCTGTCCTCGAGGGAGTCAACAGCTCCTCCCAATTTAATATCATTTGCAAACTTATTTGGTCTCCCTTCCAGTCCTGCATCCAAGTCATCAATGAGGATGTTGAAAAGCACAGAAGGATGGAGCCCTGCAGAACCCTGCCAGTGACTGGTGCCAGCCTGGTGTCACCCCAATCACTGTCACCCTTTGTGCTCAGCCCCTGAGCCAGTTCCTCACCCATCCCATGATGTGTTTATCCAGCTGGAAGCTGGACAGATTGTCCAGAAGGATCCTGGGAGAGGCAGTAGCCAAAGCTTTGCTGAAGTCCAAAAACATCACATTCCCTTGGTCAAACCAAGTGTGTTACCTTGTCATAAGAGGAAATTGAGCTTTGGCTCCATTAATTTTCTCCCTCAAGTGACCAGCCACATCTCTGTGTTCCTCTCACATCAGCTGATCTTGTTTCCACTGGGCACACACCTTCCTTTTTTTGCCTTACCTCCAAAGGAAGATCCCTGCTTAGCCAAGATGGCCTGTTGTCTTGCCTGCCTGACTTCTGGCATTTTGGCAGTGCCTGTTCCTGTGCCCATGGGAGGGGATGTTTAACGAGTGACCAGCACTGATGGACCCCAGCACCTGCACAAACACTTTCCCAGGGGACTTTACTCACTGGTTCCCTGCACAGCCAGTTCCCTGGACTCTCCTCATGTCCAGGGCTGAGGTTTTGCTGGCACTTTTCCTCCTGTCAGCAGAGATTTTGAACTCGATGGCTCCATGGTCACTGTGGCCAAGACAGCCCCAATCCCCACTTTGCTCATGAGACCTCTCTGTTGACAAGCAGCAGCTCAAGGACACCTTTCCAAATTGGCTCCCTGTTCCATAAAGTTGCCATCCAGGTTTTTCAGGAATCTTCGGACCTGTTTGTGCCAGCTGTGTAATGCTCCCAGTTTAGTTCTGGCAAGTTGAAGTCCCCCACAGGGACAAGTGCAGTTGATACAGAAGTGTCCCTTGGTTCCTCAAAGAGTAATTAATTGGCATCAAGAGTCAGAAACATACCTGAGACAGGGCACATGAGTGAGGCTGGGGCTGAAAAGAGATCTCTTTGTGCCCTCCTTCACCAGCTCCTGGGTCTCTTTGCTAGCTCTGTTGTCTGGTCCAGGATGGTGGAAGAGGAGCACTTCCTTCTCCCCGTGACCATGCAAACTGACCCATCCCAGCTGCAGGGCTGTCCCTTCAGCTCTGCTCTCACGTGCTGAGGAGCAGATTACATGGTAGTGGAGACTCTGCTCATGCCAGGGGAAGAAAAGGCTGGGTTTCCTCTCCCAGCTTTTCCAGCTGGATCCTTTCCTCCTGGATGACCCTGACTCACTGACAGCTTGCACAGAGCAAAGCAGAACCACCACAGGTCACCAGGGTCACTAAGCAGCACAGCCAGTCCTTCCCATAAAACCTGACCAGGTAGGTGTTGTCTGTGCAAGAGCACTGAGCTGTTCTAAACTGCATGGATGGTGTGGGAAGCTGGTTTTGCCCTCAAACCCACCCAGCAGGACTCCTCAATGTGATACAGTGGATGCATTGCAATACAGTTGCCTTAGGATGGGAAGCAGTAACTCACAAGATGAGGGGTTATGCCCCCTTATTTAACCTTAACTAAAAAGGGCACAACCTAATTAGTGAAGGCAGAGTTGAGCTAGGATGCCAGGGAAAACATCCCTAGTGGAACAGATGTTAAACAGGGACACCACAGGCTGTAGGAAAAGGCCTGGGCTGACACAGGTCTGTGCCTGTACAGAAATATTCCCCATGTTCCAAACTGAGAGGCTGCCACAGGCTCAGCCTCTAGAAGAGAAGTGATGCAGTGCTTGGCTTTCAGCACCAGCAGAAGTGGTAGGTCACCTATTTATGACCTGCACTAGACTAAATTAGCCATCACTGTGCAGCAAAGATCTGGCAGCAAAAAGGGAATACCAGATTTGCCTGCTGACAGTTCTAGGGCAGCCTGTCACCTGCTGGATCACCCCCACCATTCACTTGGTTGGATTACAGTTCTAAAATCTCGGGGTAGTTCCTTCCTTTTTTGATACCACAAAATATTTGATACTTGAAAGGACATTGTTTGGTATCTAAATTAATGATGATAAATATAGCCACTTAATCCATATACAACTAAGATCCAGAGAATCTTTTGCTGGATTATAGACAAACATTATGCAAAAGAAACTGAGTTCAGACAAGAAAAGGGTTTTTTATTACCTTCCATGGCTATTCACCTGGGTGCCTGCTGATTTCCATTCTTTCTTCTCTTCCAGTGGCTGGACTGGAAGCCTTGCAAGCACAGCACTTCCCTTAAGAACACAGAAGTTCACTTCTTTTATTTCGTATTTTTAGTCTTTCATCAAATCGTGTTCATAAGCTTTCACTAGGAAGGGCACTGCACTTGCAATAAAATTCAATGCCTATTGTGCTTCCTTAGGAGAACATTCAAACAAGTCAGTCTGCTCACAGTCGTGGTTTAGGAATGGTACTTCCCAATGCAGTGCTTGCACTGAGACTCTTCTGTTACAAACAGTCATAAACTCATCTATATTTCTTCAAATGGCATTGCATTTTTTTCCCAAAGTCATTTTAAGCACTAATTAGGTAAGATCAGTAAAATGGCATGGTGATGCTCTTGTAGCTCATGGACCAAAATTATGATTTTATTACCTGTATAACTAACCCCAAGCACACTTCATTTTAAGAGGGATTTTCACCACACTGGTGATCTTCCATTTCCAAAATAAGCTTGTACATGACATTGCTAGGAGGGGCCCTGTGCACATGAAACAGCTGAATGAGGGAACACTTGCCTTTATCTGTGCCAGAGAAATAGTTTAAGGAGATGCAGGGGATTTCTGGCTGGTAGGAGAACAAAAGCACTGGAGGCTGCACCTTCATCTGAGGCTGTTGCAGGATAAGCTCATCCTGGTGCCTTTCCTTCCAACAGAGGAATTTACTAGAAACACAGGCAGAGTGAATGTTGGATTTTCCTGGGAATAGCAGCTTGGAGATCACATATACATCATAGCTTATAGAAGGCTTTTTGTTCATGTTCACTGAAGCTTCCTGTTTCCTTCCTGCTTTCCTTGGACCAGCTGACCTCAGAGCAAGAATAGCAGATGGAAAGCTTGCATATTAAGGATTATTAATGATCTGTCATGCCCTGGACTGCAAAAACTTCAATTTTCGTTTTCTTTTCAAACTTACCCCATATCCTGATGCAGAATATATTTGCTCCAATGCTGAAAGGAGGGCAGGGGGTGGGGGGCAAGGGAAGTGGTATTTGAGGCCCAGTAAAGGGAAGGGCAGCCTGAAGGGAACAGGGGAAAAAAGAACTAAACAACCACAGGTTTAAAGGTGAACTTCTGTATTTCACAGAAACAGTCAGAAAGAGAGAAGACTGAGCAAAACCAAACTAATGTCTACTCTGCCCCATTATATCTACTCTGTTTCCATAGCCTTGTTCTTCTGTGTCCTATCATGACAAAAAAGGGAAAAATTGGCCATTTTCCACTTGGCATTTGTGTTGACCTTATAACCACAGCTCTGTTTACAGTCCTGCATAACTTTTGAAATATACTGGCAAAGAACAACTTTCATTTGGTTTAATCTGATTCGATTTGACTGAGGCAGCATCGCTACCCACGGAGCAATGTCCTCCTCTGACACACAGCCACTCACCCAGCCCACCACTTCCATGATCCACTGCAGCTTTCCACCTCAGAATATATCTTTGAGATAGCCATTCCGGCCAGAATTTTAAACTGAAAATCAGAACATCTTGATTCTTTTAAATCTTTGGAGGTATTTAGGGACTAGTGTGTCAGTCCATGTTTGCAAACTGCCAGCCCTGGCTGCACACAGGAAAAGCCATAGCCAGCTTTCTTCCTTGGCTGGAGCTCTGGGTTCCTAAAGCCTCTGGGTGGAGGGACCTGACTTTGTCCATTATGGAGCAGTAGAAGAACACAGATATTTCTAAATGTGTTACAGCCAGCCTGGGGGGATGTGGGTCTAAGGGAAGGTGTGATCTGACTCCTTCTTTCCTTTTGGCAGTAGCTTTTTCAAACAAACAGAACTGGAAACTGGCTCAGAGTAGGCAAGATGAATGTAAAGGGGAAACTCTGATAGAGACAATCCAATTTTTAATGTGATTTGATTGTTTTTGCTTAATTTGGCTTATCTATTTTTGTCCCACTGCTTTGTCTCACAAGGAAAATTTATTTCAATAGCCTTTCCTGAAAGAGGATAGAAGAGCAAAATTCTGAATAATGGCAGTGTAATTCCCCACTTTCCAGGATGTTCACATTTGGTTTCTCTTTGGCTTCTCAATCTCTTCATGGGGTTTCTTACATTAAAACTAAAACTAGGTTCTCTATGTTGATTTTTATGATACGTATTGAGCCAAAAGCGTAAGAAGATTCCCCTCAAAAATGGGAAAAAAATGTGAGCTCTGCTGAGAGGAAATACTTGTTTCCAGGAGGGAAAAATAAATCAAAGAGGGAAAGAACTTATTTTGAGAGATGGAAAGGCTTGGGTTAGGGTTTCTCCTCACCAGCAACGACAGCGCCAGGGGCTTCCAAGTGCCTTCCTCAGCTGAGCACAGGCGGATCAGCGGCGGCTCCGCGCAGCATCTGCCAACAGACGCCAG
>VXBQ01005388.1:150181-176855 GCA_013400175.1 Phainopepla nitens | reverse complement strand
AAAAAAAAAGACAGGGCCGGAACTTCAGCAATGATAAATTGTTGTGGATTATTGATTTCCGTGTCGCTGCATTGGTTTTTGGTTTACAGCAGCGAGCGCCCACCTGTTGTCACCACGGCAGCCGTGCTTTCTGCTAAAACTTGGTCTGATTGCCGAGTGCATATTCAGGAAGCAAGCAAGCAAGCTCAGAAATTCAGTGGTTGTGTACAGTTCAACTAAAATTCAAAGGGCTCTCAGATCTGCCTTTAAAATTCTAACAGTTTCAGATGTTTTCCTCATACATGCTGGAGTGAAAAAAAAAACCCAACAAAAAGATGCAGCATGGCACTTTCCTCCTGCAAGTCGGATATGTGGGCAAGCACTTTGATTTTTCAGCTGTTCCAGAGGCCATTTTCACCTAATGACATAGTGTGAGATGTATTCCAAAGAGTGAACTTAACAGATTGCCAAAACTTTCTTGGAAGCGAGCACAAAAATGCATTAGAAAACAACATATTAAAGGTAGACCAGCTCTCCTGATCTGTGGGGCTGCATAACATGATTTTCATGAGCCCAAGAGCCGCAAGAAGCCAATTCTTCAGTGAGCCAGTAAGTGGTGGCAGCAGCAGAGTCCTTCATGAGGAGTTCATAGGCTATGGATGAGGGCTGCTCTCCAGAAGTCCTGCTGTTCTCTGGCTTGGCTGGAAGTGAAGCTGGATGATGGGGTGAGCACTTGGATGCTGGAAAGCTGGCTTGCAGCAAGATCTTGGATTCCATCCGCCAGAACCTACCAGCACAGCTCTCCTGTAGCTGAAATACCAGCTCACTCAAAGTGTTTGAAATCCATTCTTGCAGCACCACACTGGTAGCTCAGGCAGAGAAAATCAAAATGTGTATGACATAGAGACAAGTTCATATTTGTGTTCAGGTGGGTCTGATGTGTGCTGGAAATGGGGAGTAAGGATCTGCAGTTAAACTGTGTCAGCATCAAAAATGGGGAAAGTGTAGTAATAGTTTTGAGCACACTCAGTGTTCCCTTAGGGTGTCCATTTTTCAGTATCCTGCTTATTTTTCCAGTTGTAGATACGGAATGCAAAGTGAGAAAGCTGTGGAAGCTGCTGGGAGCATGTGGATAAGGGCTCTGCAGGGGCACCCATGCACCATCCACAGGGTGAAGATGCACATGCATGAAACCAGATTCTCAGCCCCTAAGGCTGCATATTTTCGAAACTGTTATGACGTATTTCGTGCAGCTGAAATCCCACCATGCTCAGGCATCCTGGTGTCTGTAGAATACTCTCTTCTCTCCAGCCTTGCAAAGCAGTAGGACACTGGTCCTGCCAGAAAGTCTGCAGAGACTTGATCAGGTCTTTGACCCTTCTGAATGTTTGCCAGCAAACAGTGACTGTCAGGATCAGAGCCTTGAGCTACACCTTGGAAAGTGCTAGTGTTTATCTCTGCACTTGATTGCACCCAATTACTTGCTAGGTACATGTTCTTTGAAGAAAGATCTGGAGCTGGATCCTTCTCTCATTGTGACTCTGCCAGCTGCCGTCCCCAAAGCTATTTTTAATCAGACAAGCTTCTCCGTCCCTGCCAAAAAACCCTCGTAACAATTAATAACAATAAAATGAAGGCAGTCCGGATAAATGAATTGTGCTGGCTCTATAAATCAGCGGCAACAGCAGCTCAGGAAGATCAGTGCCGCATTGTTAATGTGCTGTCTTCCATTTTGGTGCAGCCTTGGTCTCCTGGTTCACACTTGGTTGTGCTGCTGGTCTCCACGCTGCCTGTGGCAGGTAGGCTGGCAGATGGGCACCAGCACCTCCGCACAGCGGGCTGCTTTGATTTGCCTTGTTGTGGATGTGAGGAGGGTGTGAATGATCCCCTTGATGTGCCAGCTGTGTCGCACGACAGCTCATCAGCTCTGGTGACACAGAGCTGCACCCAAGGCAGGCCCGGTGCCTGTCATGTCGCAGCCTCTGGTGTGATAATTGCCCTGCAGGCCCCTGTGTCCCTGTGCTGTGATCCTGTCAGAAGCTGGGCAGCGTTGGGCTGGATCAGAGTGCGGACAGGAGGCCTCCAAGGACAGGCTGCCACCGAAGCCACTGCAGGCAGTGATGCCATCGAGCAGGAGGTGGTACTGTGTGCTCTGCCGGAGGACCCTGTGCCATGCTGCACTCCTGATGGAGGCCTGCTCGCCTGGGTACAAGCTGTTGTTTCTTTAACACGTTAACAAAACGTTTCCTGGCAGTTTTCTTTAGGAACAAGAGGAAAAAAAAAAAGGAAAAAAAGGGGAAAAGCCAAGCCAAACCAAACAAAAAAAAACCCTAATCCAAAACAAACAAACAAACAAAAAAAACCCCCAAAAATCCAACTCCAAAAAAAACCCACCAAAAAAACAAAACAAAACAAAAAAACCTCTCAAACAAACAAACTACAAAAAAACCACCCAAAAACAAAAGCAAAAGAACCCACAAACATAGGGGCACGAGTCCAAAGGTTCTGTCCTGCCCAAGTCCCAGGCTGGGTGTCTGTATTTGGTTTGCTTCTCCCTGCTGGCCAATGTATTTCTTCTCAACCCTGCCTCCAAACTGTTGATAATATTGCTCTTCAGGTGTTATTTCCTACTCCAGAGCTGGAGATCTCTGGTGAGGAGCTGCACAGTGTTAAGGGTTCTGGAAGGAAAGATAAATAAGAAATGGCAAAAGAAGAGGGATAGAGAAAAAGTAAATAAGCAAACAACCCTCACCACCTGTAGCATAAAATCTGTCCCCAGAAGAGAGTGGCTGCTTCACAAACAGCAAGGATGGCTTTCCCAGGCCCTGTGGGATGGCACATTCATCTCCTGGGGAGAAAACACCGAAGCTGCTCCATCAACTCTTCAGCCAGCAAGGGCACTGCAGAGATCACTGAGAAGAAAAGAATGTGAAAGCAGGGACACACGACAGCAGCCTGAGGAAGGCCCTGGTAGCTGTGCGGGAAGAGAAGAAGGAAGCTGGCTCCTGTTTCTCTTGCCTGTTCGTCTGACATCCTTAGATCCATCTCTAGAGTGTGCCTGTGGAACTGAACTGAAAGTGGTGTCATTTTTGGCAGTGGCCATCTCCCTTTAAAAACCGGCTGGGCTCGCCATGAGGAAGCTCATGGAGAGAGCCTCCCCAGCTCCGAGACTTCCACAGCAGGAGGGAATGCACATTTTTCACTGATACTTTCTTTTCCACAAAAAAACCCCCAACAAAACAAAACCCCCCAAACCCCATAACATTATTTTGTGCTTCTTTCTGAAGAATAATTACCAAGGTGATGTTCACAGGACCCTGGGAGGTGATAAAGGTGAGGTGAGTGACCAGCGGTGAGTACCAGTGCTCATCCAGCAGGCTACTGCAAGGCAAAGCAGCAAAAATTCCTCTGTGCCTGCCAGCTAGGGAAGCAGCTAACTCTGAAACTGAGTACTCAGAAAACTCTTACTTTTCTCTACCCAAGTTTTCTTATTGTCATCTATGACACAAGTACAGATCTATTTCGGGGAGTGGTTTTAACGTAAAGAGGTGAATATCTAGATATTTCCCTCTGCAAATGCAGTGCCGTGAACAATAAAATTGAGCCGTTTCTTTTGGGCCACTCTGACACTACCCATGGACCTTTCCCAGCCTCTGTCAGACAGCAGCCACTGAGGTGGGGTTTTGAGGCCAGAGATCTAGTGTCTAGATAATTATCCTGAAGCATGGTCTCTATGAGTTAAGGTGCTGAGGACAAAGACATGCCAAACTGGCTGAGTTCTCAGCTTACACGTGCCATATGGGTTTGTATTGGTAAGCTGGTGCCCCAGAAAGGCAGAAATGGATATGCAATTTCCTTCCCTGGATATGCAATCTCCTTCACTGAATCAATCTCCACAACTTCGATAGTTGGTGTCATCCCTCAGCAGAGGTGCTGAGAAGACCGCAAGATACTGATCCCAAAAAGAAGGTGACATGACTGAGGTTGTCTATACGTTTTAAGAGATGAAACTGGGTTTTTTTTGGTGGGAGTGGTGGAAGGCAAGCTGCTCTCATTTTGCCTCAAGTGCTTTGCACAACTGCTTCCTGCAACAAGCTCTGCACACACACACAGGTGCTGTTGAAGTCACTGTGCAGGCTCTGTGCAGCCACAGGTCACCTCTCCTTTGGAGGGCCTCAACTCCTGCCATCAGATGAGGAATTCACACCATCCCCATTCAAATTAGCCCCAGATGGTCATCTCAGCCCTGAAGTCAAGGCCAGCCTGCAACACCAGGCCTGGCAATGTGGTGGTCTGGCAACAGGCTGGTGGGGAGTGAGTGTGTAAGCACGGAGCACAGGGTTCAGGGACAAAGTCAGGCTGACTTACCATGTCCTGGAGGGAAACACCCAAGCTTTATTCCTAAACTTGGTATTGTAAATTTTTGGGAATGAGCTCTACCAACATGAGTGTCCTTATGCTGTTGGAACTAGTGATGGTGATGGCTTTCCACTGTGAAACAGAGTAAGCAGCACTCTAGTGAAATCCATGGGTGATCTTGTGGTTGTGGTGTATTCACTTAAACACTGCATGATCCCTTTAGTGGTGGTTTGAATTTTAGAAAACAACCAGAGCAGTAGAGGAAGAATAGAGGTAGATCGTAGAGCTGGACATTGTGTGTTGTGCAAATGCAGTCTTCCACTGCAGATATCTAAGTGTTCTGATGGTTTGTGTAATTACACTTCTAATTTATTTTTTTTTAAGAAGTGAAAAACACACCAGTGCTGCTCTGGGAAAGACTGTGAACACCCTTATAAACAGGAAAGTGATATGAAGCAATTCAAGAGAGATTAAAGAATGTCTGAAAAACAACAATACAAGTTCCAACTTGGAAAAATGCAAACTGGAGAAAAACAACTTGAAACTCAAATATGCAGCAGGAATAAATTGTGTTGAAGAGATCTAGGAATGATAGCAGCTAGCTGATTGGAAGTGGTATTTCTTAAGCTGCAGAAGTGGGCAACTTGTGGGAAGACACCCTCTTATATGTGGGAAGGCAGAGCATGTGGAATATTGCCCTGAGTCCTGTGTATTGCACTTCTAGACAGACAGAGGCATGCTGGAGGGGATTCAAGAACAGCAACCAAAACAACAGGGGAAAAGTTGTCTGTGAATATGCCATTCCTAAATTTTTCTCCATGAAGTGTTCCGAAGATGACGAAGAGGGGATGTGGTAACTGTCGCCAGTGTTAGAAAAAGAAACAAATGCTAAACAGATTTACTTAAGGATGTATGCAGAGGGATAATCAGGAGTAATGGGCGTGCTCCTATAAAAGGAGCATTGAACTGAATCTCAGGAATCTCCTCGATGGAGCGATGTGCAATGCCTTGCAAGGAAGTGGTGGAAACTTCATTCCTAGGGGACATCTAACACTTGACCACACAAAGCACTAGGAAGTTTATTAGGGGAAATGACTGCATTGGATAGGCAGGGGAAGTATGATACAAAAGATCACTTTCAATTTATCTGAATGTATGATATGAATGGGAAAATATGTACCAGGATGTTCGTGATTTCCACATTCAACAGTCTTAAGCTGCCTTTAATTTACAGTAATGAGAGACAAATTTATTCCCAAAAGGTTCCTCTTTTTTCCACTCTACCAACTGTACCTTTCCTAATTTGTGCTGTGAAGCAATAACCTTAGAGCACAGAGGACTGAGAGGCTTTTTTCTCAGAATAAACAATAGTTTTGTCAGAAAATCTCATTTCCTGGGTGGGTGATGCCAAAACATAGGGCAGAAGATAGTCATGTCGAATTCGTGGGTGTCACCTCAGTATGATATTCCTTCACTGAGAAGCAGCTCGTTCTTCTTCCAGGAGGCACCTGGCTTTTATAAGTTCCCACGTGGCTCGTAGGAGCCACTTGCATTTGCCATTAAAATTGGCTGCCAGAATGAGTTGCCCTGGTTCTTTGATTGGAATGCTTAAAAGCCATGCTATCCCTACAGAAAGACAAACAGAAAGTTATACACGCAACAAAAAAGAGTTTACAGCCACAATATTTTGCGGAGCACGCCCCTCCCATCCGTGGAAGTGCTTCCCCATCCCGCCGGGAGCACAGCAAGCACCGCATTCCTGTGGGCTCCGAAGGCTTCCAGTGTTGCCTAGGTATTCGGAGATCAGGTGGTCAAGCCGCAGCTTCAGAGCCATAGGAGCTAACCAGGGGGAGTGGAAAAAGACAGAAGTGTGCATCTGGCTGTGCTGCAAACCCAGCCCCGAGCGGCTCCTCCAGAGGTGTCCCCTTCGCTGCAGCACTGGGTTAACCCCGTGCTCATTAGCCTTGACAGCCTCTCTTGACAGCGTGCCCTCTCTATAATCTAAAGCTGTGCTTGGGAGATAAGGGCTTTGTGTACTGGTTATAAACAGCGAGGCTGGAGTGGAAATTCACAGGGCTGGAAGTCAGAGAGCAGCTTTGCAGCTACATTGGAAAGCCTTAGAAAGGGTGAGGGCTCATTCTCTCTGCACATTCAAAGCAGCTTCTCCTCCAGTCTCTCACAGGGCATTTGTTTGTGCTTTGTGTTCTGCCCCCACCTACACAAGTCCTTGTGCTGAAAGGTTTTTCTTGTTTTATTCTGAAGTCACTTTGGATACATTGTCCTCTCCCAAGTGCTTTGTACTTTTGACAAAGCAAGGTGCGTTTATAACATTGCTGAGGGGGAGGGAAAATAGTGGGATTGGAGGAAAAACACTTACCTTGAGAAACTAGTTTTATTTAGTGTCTCAGATCTAAGGCTGAAATGTCCATAGTTCCATGGTATTTGTCTTCTTGCACTTCTTTGGCTCTTAATTGGTTTGGAAAATTCCCATGTTTATTCACTATAAGAGTACTGAGAGTCCTCCCACCACCATTCTTGCCCTGCATATTATCAGATCTCAGGGAAAAGCTGGACTTGGCAAGTTCTTCTTCATTAAAAGAAAAAGGAAAATCTAACACTTCTATGGGGGTGAAATGAATAGAGCTGCAAGTGGTTCTCAGTAAAGGATTGGTGTGGGTTTGGTAAGAGAGTATTGTCTGATAGCCTTGGAAGTCATCTAAAGATGTAGCAGTAAGAATAAAGACATCAGCTGTGAAAGGGAGCACAGCCTTGGAGCTTCCTACCTTCCTGTCCTCCAGCTTTTGTCTTGTCCCAGACTAATATTCCTTTTCATTCACCCACCTGCTTGGTGGTTTTCAGTGGGCTCGTCAAGGCAAACAAGGTGAAAAACATGGGAAGCTAAAGAAAGGTTTCTAACCATTATCCTGTTTAGAGCAATATTTTATGACTCTGAAGCGGATGCAGGATCTTGCTCCATTCAGCTCTGTCCTCAGTGAGCACATACCAAGTGTTACAAGAGCAGCTGTAGCCCAGGGCCTGGTGGGGACTCAGGAAATCAAGCAGAGGAAATATCAGAGGTGTACCCAGGTCTACAGATGGTCTGTGGAGGTCCCCAGAGTGAGGAATTGAAATAGCAAGCTGTTCATCTTTGATTCAGTGTTCTTACTGGACTCCAGCATCCAAACTGTTTTCCATTCCTGAGGTTTCTGTGTATCATCTCTCAAATCCAGCATCTCCTTGCCTGCCTACCAACACAGTGAAAACCCAGACCTTGGGACCTTGGTATGGCCACCCTTCCTTTTACTGAAGTATCCTGGATGCCAGCAACATTGATCCTCTCAAGTCTCCTAAACAACAACCTCTTTTTTGGCTCCTTGCTCTGACCACTACATTGCTCATCTCTTTGCTTCCTTTTGCTGGATGACTCCTCCCCACTTCTGCTGGCTCTGCCCTTCTTGTCAAACGAATCTATCCCCCAGGGGCCTTTTGCAAAGGTGACCTGGCTCTTACACCTAAAACCCCATTCTGGCTGGGACACATTCCTCCCAGGTGTCTGCAAAAACATTTTCCTCTCCTTTGGATCTCTGAAAAGCTGCCCCACACTCCACCGGCACCTACCAGGTATGTCAGGAGCTGAGGCTGCTTGGTCAGTGCCAAATATTGTCCTTGTGTTATTGATATTTTGTCCTTCCCTCTCTCCTGTGCATGAACCTAAACAAAAGTGAGATTGTGCAGAGGACATTCATGTGACTTCATTAATTTCAGGCTGCTAAACCAGGTGGAGTCAGTTAGGTTCCTTACAGAGTCAAAAAAAGAAGGCAACATCTAATAAACCTCCTAAGTTATCCTACCCTTCTCCACCGATTGCATAAGGAGCTTATTTCTGTAAGTTAGGTAACAAATATATCTCCCTGAGGATAATAATGAAAATATCACCCTTCCTCTCTATGCCCAGCTTCTTCTCTGAGAAAGTGTTGGGGAATTATGTGTGTAGTAAAGAAAGGCAGGCACAGGGAGCAAGGAGGAGAGAAACTGAGGGGAGATGAGGATGAGGGACTGGGATGATGTGAAAGGAAGAATAGGAGATGAGATAAGGTAGTTGAAAGGATCCTCAGGAACAAATAAACTTCAGAGGTGGAAGTGGAGGAAAGGTAACTGCAGAAGAGACAGCGAAGGAAAAGAGAAGAGAGCAGCAGGAGGCAATATGATGCTTATCAGAGAAGTGTTTGTGAGTGGGCAGGGAGGAAGCAGCCACCAGGAAGGAAAGATACATTTGAAGTGATACCAAATGTGGGTCTGGGATAGAAGGGCCAGCTGTGATACTAAAAAGCCTGAGAAGGGAAGGAATGCGGAAGAGGAAAGGGAAGGGGAAGTGAGATGAAAGATAGTGAGTTCAGGAAACAAATTCTTACAAACTTTTAAGGAATGATACCGTGCCAGAGGAAGGTTTGATTGAACTCAATGGCAGAAATGGTCAGACAGGGAAAAAAAAGGAGGAAAAAAAAAAAAAAGCAGCCATAAGTGGAGGAAATGCACTAAAAGGAGAGTAGGCACAGAAACCAAGGGTCTTGACTTGACTTGCTGTCTTGGAGTCTTTCCAGGGACTTTAGTGGGAGCAGATTTGGGCCTGGAGCATTTGAAATGGCTGTTACAGACTTTAACCAGAATTCATTCTCATAACTCCTATGTAAAAATTATGTATCTTCACAGGTTTTGTGGATCTGTATGTATGCAACCCTAACCCTGCCAATCCCCACACTGTAAAATCCTAGATGATTGCTGCACTCTCTGGGGACTGGATAGGATTTGAGCTCTCCAAGTCTGTAAACACTTGCTGTTTGGGTTGCACCTTGCCACTGCAAATAGAACTACTGACCTACAAAGTACAGCACCTTAACTCTCTGTAAAATAGATACAGATCCAGGATGTCACAGAGGTGGACCCAAGACTGCTCAGTGTCCACACAAAGCAGCAGTTTCCAGCTGGAAGGGTCCCTGTACTTTCTTACTGAATTTCTGATCTGTGATTTTGGAAGGTTGTTCTCTGCCAGACTGTTTTTGCCCTTTATTTCCTTCATCCCCTTTCCTCCTAAGGAATGACCACAGTGCCTCTGAAAGTAAACAAAGCACAGGACAGGTTTGGCAGGACTTTTCAAAAGGAAAACATTCCCTCTCCATCTGAGTGGTTATGAATAATGATCTCCATAGCACATTTAGTTCAGACTTCAAAGCCATTGTCACTGAGGTTGTGTCAAAGTTGATTTGAAACTCAGACTGACAAAATGAAAGCCCTCACAGGAAATACAATTCTTGCCCAGAACAGATTGTCAGAGTACCTGTAGCCACCTGGGTTAAGCTGCTTTTATTAATGATTAGATTTCTCTGTTCAACACCCCCTACTGGCTTTCTGTCCATCATTGCTCTTCCACAGGGAAGTGTGGCTTTTAATGCTGCCTTCAAGAAAGACAAAGGGTGCAAATCTGCTGAGCATCTTCAGAAATGGTCCCTCTGCATCATCATCAGCACCTGGCACTGCTGCCCCGGGCACTGCCGTCCCAGTGTGATGACTTTTCCCTGGGCTGCAGTAATTTGCCTGCTATCAAGCTGTGTTTGATGAAGATCAGAGCTGAAAACAAGGCTAGATGAAATCTGCTTAGCTAATTTGTGTACCTCACCCTCTGTAAGCACTCAGCCTCTCGCCCTTTGCCCTCCTCCTAATCGCTGAACGAAGATATATCACCCTGCTCTGATGCCAGGGTGATGAACATGAAACAAAAAGCAGATGAATGCAGGCACCCAGAAGCCCTGTGACAGCTGGATGGAACCCAGTCACTGTTAGCATGTTGTGCTCCCTGGGCATCACGTTTCCCTTTCCAAGCTCTGGCAGTGTGTGCTCCTTCTTCAAGCCAAATAGAGATGGCTCCATCCACTTGGAAAAAAAACCTCCAAAAGGCAAAACTCCACGGGTAGACACTGCAGATAGTTGATGTAGATTGTTCTGGACTCCATCTTGCTGTCAGAAAAGCAGGAAGTGCTTTTTTTCCCCCTTCCTTTGGTCACAGATGAATGGCCCATTGTCTGCATTTACCTCCTTTTGCTCGTATTTTCGGCAGTGATAACCCCAGGGCTGCAGAGCATGGATGGTCAGTGCCATCTGTGGACAGAATGGGCTCTTGTTCAACTTCTGTGCCTGTGCTCTTTGGTGAGACCTCCGGGTGTCTCCTATAAACTGACTGCTTTTGTTTTGGGTATGTGTATGCACATGTAAGTGGCCTCTAATGGATGTGAAGCCATTTTAGTATCTCTAGGCTCTAGAAGAAATGGCCCAAATCAGGATGATTAAAAAAAAACCCAAAAAAAACCCCCAAAAAAACACAAAAAACCCCACAAACAACAAAACAGAGAGGACAGCAGAATAAATTTTCTCTTCTAAGAGGGATTTTGTAGAGATAGAAATTGGATTGAATTCTGTCAGAAGCTGCTGAGGCTGAAATCTGCTTTTTGCTCAGAGACCACCTCAGATGAGAGGTGAACCCAGATTATGGAAAAATGCACGTGCCTCTGCTTTTGGATGCCAGCAACCTGTTTTTGCAGAGACACTGAGTTGTTTTTTTGATCTCAGTGGGAGTTCTGGGTGCGTTAATGCTCATGCAAATCAGGCTGCGGGTATCTAAAATCAGGCAGCCAAAAGCACAGGCGCCCCAAATTTTCAGGCTGCTTATTATATAATCACAGCTCAAAAACCTCTCTGCATTTAATTTTCTCATGTTGATAATTCTGTGACTCTAAGATGTTCATCACATGGACCCTGGGACAAGGGTTAAGCCTTCATTTAGCTGGTGAAAAAGGCTCACTGTCAGTGACAGCCAGCCTTACTGTATTACAGGAAAATATATATCAAAAGATCTAAAGTTTTCTTCTTACTCTCCTTGCCCATCCTATGTCCCTGGATATATTGAATAAATTCTCTGTGGTCCTGGTTGTGCACACCAAAAACAGTAGTCTTGAAGACATACTATGAGCTGTTCTTTGTGTTTGCAACACCCAGTAGGGAGGTGTTCGTAGTTTTGCTCAGTGGCTAAGGTGAATGTTTTTGGGAGAAGTGCTGGTTCAAGGCAAAGATCAGGATTTTTTCCCCTTGAAAAATAAAAAAATAAAGCCAAGCATTTCTTATTATCTTGAAATTCTACACATGATCCAAAGTGATATAGTCTTCTTCTTATTCCTGTTAATTAATATCTTTCTTATAGAAATTTAGGTCAATCTTTAAATGAAAATTTCCATCCTGAAGTGCAAAAGCAAAATGTTTCCATTTGACATTTCTGGAACCAATAATTTTCAGGGATGCCAGAGTAAACTTTTTCAATGCTACAATTTTTTTTCCTGCTTGTTTTCAGCTGGAACTCTTTGCTTCACTTGACCTGAACTTGCAGTTCTTGACAGGCCATCTGAAATGGCTTTTTCCCAGAAAGTACACTATTCACAAAAATAGTTCATCCAACTGAACCCAGGCAGAGGATTTTAGTCTCATCTGGTTGGTTACTGATTTGTAAACTGGCCAGCAGCCTGTAGAAAAAAAGCCAAGTTGTCAAGTTGTTCTTCATTTCTGCTGAATGAACTTCTAGGAACTCAAGTGAGTAAGCAGGGCCCAGTTTCATAAGGCAGCACACATCCATGTAAAGCCAAGCTCACCTGTGCTGCAAAAAAGCATGTTTCTACCAGGTAATGAAATCAGCTGGAACAAAAAGGTATTTGAGGGCTGCAAATAAACTAGAAGCTTCTGCTGAAAAGATAACTGAGAGAGCATGTGCCTTGTCCAAAGGCATTGAAAGCAACAAGTGCCTAAGGGTGAGAGACTGGGAGTTACATGAGCTATGTTTGGATGCTGGCTTGGGATTTGGTTCAAGGATAACAGAGTAAGTGCTGGGGAGCTCCTGTGCAGCCCTCCAGCAGGAATCTCCTACCTGACTTCAAGGTGGTATTATTATTTTCCTCAACTTCCTCACTGGAAATTTGGTGCTGGCAGTGATAGAAGAGATTGGATGTCAAAATGCGGCCAATTAAATTACTTAAACTTTTACAGCTGTGTGCCTGATGCAGAAAATAGAAGTGGGTATTGGTTGTCATTATGAGGGATTTCCAAGTGGATTTTTTTTTTTTTTTGACAGGTTCAAGGGATGAGAGTTGCAAAGTTTGGGGATTGGACAGCCCAGCTGCTCCCTCAGGCCAGCCACACTGCACTTGCAGGTACTGCAAGCAGCAGGGACCCAGGCAGCTCACCTGGGCTGCCTGAGGGGCTGGGGGAAACCCACCTCTCCCCTTCTGAGATGCCACCAAGCCCAGGCACTGCTGCAGTGCAGTCGTGCTGTGACGAAAGCTCCGTTTTTTCTGACGGAATAGAGATCCATGAGAAGTGCTCCATGGGGGTGCCGTTGGCCCCCAGGCAGATTGGTGGCAGAGCCCAGCTCTGCAGAGCGCACGGGAAGGGCGAGCGGACGGGCCTGTCCTGGCAGGCTGTGAGGGGAGAGCGCTGGAAGCGCCTCAGCTGCGCTGCTCTCCTCCCTGCCCGGCCTCTTCCTCCAGCCACAGCTCCGGAGCAGGGAGAGGAGCCTGGCATGGCACAGCTCCATGAAAGCACCATGTCCTGGGGGGCACCAGGCCCAGCCAGGCCGGGGGGGCATTGTCCCGCTCTGCTCTGGGCTGGGGCAGCCTCACCTCAAGTATTGTGTGAAGTTCTGGGTGCCACAATGTAAGAAAGACATAAAGCCATTAGAGAGTGTCCAAAGGAGGGCACGAGGATGGGGAAGGGCCCTGAGGGGAAGCCGTGTGAGGAGCAGCTGAGGGCACTTGGTGTGTTCAGCTGGAGGAGGCTGAGGGCAGACATGGCAGTCACAGCTTCTCCTGAGGGGAAGAGGAGGGGCAGGCACTGAGCTCTGCTCTCTGGGACCAGGGACAGGACCTGGGAAGGGCTGGAGCTGGGTCAGGGGAGGGGCAGAGTGGATTTCAGGGAAAGGTTCTTCCCCCAGAGGGTGTCGGGCACTGCCCAGGCTGCCCAGGGAATGGGCACGGCCCCAAGGCTGCCAGAGCTCCAGGAGCTTTGGACAACGCTCTCAGGGATGCACAGGGTGGGATTGTCAGGATGTCTGTGCAGGGCTGGAGTTGGACTCGATGATCCTTGTGGGTTCCTCCCAACTCAGGATATTCCATGATTCTATGATTCTGCTAGCCATGAGGAGGGGGACTTTCCCTTCCTCAGCCCTGCTCGGCTGCTGCTGTGCCCCAGCTCCACAGTGGCTGCTGAAGGCGGTCACTGGAGAGGCAGCCCTGGGCATTGCCGTCCCTCATGGGCACATGGATTTTCCTCCAAAGACAGGGAGCCCTCCCTGTACAGCGAGGACAAGGCTCCTGAGACAAGGCCTTCCACTAAGGGTGGTTTCAGAGGTTGCAACACGGGTCTGGGCTTTGAGGAAGCCGAGATTACCACGGCATGTCCTCCTCTGCCCTGCTGTGCTGTCAGTTTCCCCCCAGGCACTGTGTGAGAAAGTGAGCATGGATTTAATTGCTGTGGTGGCACAACATCCAGATGTTTTGAATACTTCTGTAGATTCCTCCTTGTTTGTGATGTGGTTAAGGCTGTTGGCAGCAAGGTGGGGAGCATTTAATTTTGTGTCGGAGGAGAGAAAGTGATAACCTACTGTGATATATTGGTTCATGCTTCTTGCTGGGGCCACCACTGCTGCCAGTAGTGCTGGGTGGGAGGCTGAGGGATGCAGGGGACCCCAGAGAACCCTTGGTGAGGGGAACACACCTGGAGCAGGCACAGCAGCTTGGTGATGAAGGCTGCTGGGCTCAGCCCTTGGCAGGCAGCTGAAGGTACACATGAGCTTTTGCCCTGCTCTGCTCCACCTCATCACAGTTATAGCTCTGGAATACAGATCTCACTCATATTTGATCCTGAACAAAACTTGGCTTGGGTCAGCACACTGGATGCAATTTTCCTGGGGGATCCAGGGTAAAGTGCTGGGGTTAAAAGTTGCCTCTCTGGCTTTATCCCCCAGCTGGACACAGCCAGTGCAGCCTTTTCTCTTGTGGTCCCTGGCAGCCCACACCCAGCCCACAGCCCCATGCACTGGGGTTACTCACTCCACTTGGGCCCCTGAGGAATGCTGCTAAATCAGGTGTTACCAGCCTTGCAGTTCAGCTGCTGGTAACTGGAAGTCCTGCAAAGTCCTGCTGTGTTGTGGACGGGGGGTAGTGGGATCAGGCGTGCAGGACAGGTCTGAGCACTAACCAGCATTAAAAAGTGACTGCATGAAACAAAATAAAACTGCTGTTTGAAATATTTGCTGCAACTGCTTGTGGAGAATTATGCATTGTGCTTTTCTTTGTCTGGACTGGACATCCCAAGACACAGCTGAGATTGAAGCACCTCTTCTAGATAAGGATGTTGCTTTGGACAGGCACTGCCTGCACCTGCCTGAATGTCTAAATATGAACCATCACTTACTGCTCAGTCTGTCTGGTAAGTGCCAAGCACTGATCTTAGCTGGGCTCTCATGCTGATGATGGCTGCTGAGTTGGTGCTTCTGCATGCAATGTTGGTAATGGATGTTCCAGTTCCCATCTGGGGTCAGGTGTTTAATGTCCATCTGGTTTCAGTCATACTGTGCCAGTTTTTCACACTGAGTTATAGACCCCTGCTTCCTGAGGAGGTCCTTTGGGGAACAACACGCCATCACCGGCAGAAGCAGAAGTAGTTGCAGATCTATGATGTATTTTCTACAATTGTTCTGCAGTGAGTGCATGTAGCTGTAACTTTCAGGAAGCTCTTTCTCCTTATGTCTTTTTCTCCTTGATGGAATGAACAGCCCCTGAGCATCCTTTTCTCCCTTCCTAAGGTTGGGAGATTAGCTCTGCCACTGTGGCTGTAGCTATCCCACGGAGTTCCTCACCTTATCAGCTGAATTGGCTCCCTGAAAGTGAGTCCATATAGCAGGTGGGATTCTGTTTTGCTTGGTATTAAAGAAGAAAAATGTTTGTGCATTTTATATATAGGCTAAGGGCCCACACAAGGAAAAAGTTTCTCATTGTTACTGATGCAATGTGTTTGGCAGTGAGAGAAAAATGTGGGTGGGGAGTACAACACCTACTGCAATTATCCTTCTTGCCTCCTTTTGGAGGGAGGGAAGAGAACGAAAGCAATTTGTCCTTGGCAGGCATTTGTGCTTTTCTGTAGGGCTCTGAAGTTGTTGACTATCAATGAAAGCAAAGATCTGCACACCTAGTGTCATACTTGTGTAAAGATGTAAAAAGAGAAATCAAAGCAGCTCGCAGAGTTAAATTAATTAATGACTCCTCATATGATGCTAAATGACAAAATGTAACCCCCAAAATCCCCTCAGTGTCTTTCTTGGACTTTACCAGGCAGCAAAGGACCAGAAGGGTTCAAGGTGAGGGGAAATGTCTCAGGGGCAATCAAGGACATTAGGGAAGTACCTGCTGCCTCTGTGAATGGAGCAACACCCATCGTCTTTTCCCAGCTCATCTTCATTGAGGCTGCGAAGATCAAAATACTGGTGTGAGCTGGCAAGTGAATATCCTGGGGATTTCAGAGCCTGGGAATTTCAGCAATCTTGTGTGGAGGTGGTTACTCCTCTGGCCAACTCCTCATCAAAGACGAGAGGGTGCTGGAAGTGTGTGTCACACTGCCAAGGAAGCAGCCAGGAGACTATGCTGTGTTTGGGATAATCAGATATAATGTGTACTGAAGTGAACTTTCTCTCCAGTGGATTTTAATCTTGGAAAGAATGGGATTTCTCTCTAAAGCCTACACGCAGGGTGGTCTTGACACAGGAGGCCACCAGGGGCAGACAGCAGTATTGTTTGAAGATACATGATGCTCCCAGGTGAATAAAGGGGCAGCACCAGTGAAAGACAGCAGGGTCTGGCTCTGGGAACTTGGGGGTCCTGTATGAACCATGGAAGTGCTGCTTGTCTTCCATTCCTCCACCCTGCTGTCGTTCCTCTGCCCAGCCATGAACCCCCAACAAAGGAGCTACACAGTCTTCTGAACCAAAATGGCTGGGTCACTCTGCTGCACAGAGCAGCTGGGGAGGTCATAACTGAAAGGTAGAAAGTAAGTGGTGAGGGCTGCAAGTGAAAGCCTCAGAGAGCTGTGCACGTATGAACTCTTCTGGAGCACAGATAGCCGGACAGTCACACTGTCTGACAGTGTGCAAAGACCGTGCCGTGCCCCAGGATTTCAGTTTTCCAGCCTGGTTTGCTCGAAAGTGAAAATAGTTGTGGGTGTGTTGGGTTGGGTTAGATGTCAGAATTCTAGCAAAATGGGAATGACAGAATGGAGCAATGGGAAGCAAATGGCCACGGAGAGCTGGCCCAAGTGGGCTGTGGTTTCCCACTCCACTCCCCATCCTTTGGGATGCTTTTTCCCACTATCCATTTTACAGCAGCACTGCTGCTTGTGTGGTTGGGCGGTGAGTCAGAGCGAGGAGCTGAGAACCAGCTGCTTCCTTCTGAGCAGGTTATTTTCACCAGGTCAGTGCGCGTGGTGGCTGCCAAGGGCTGGTGCTGGCTCCAGGAGCGGTGTGGGAGTACATGTGCGTACCAGACTAACATCTGAGGCTGCAGAGAGACTCCCCTTTGTCAATTAGAGTGAGGCAGGTTGTGTTGGCTGCCCCCGAGGATGTGTAACAGAACCAGAAAGAACTGGGGAGCTGGTTCTTTACTATGTATTTATCCTTTTCTCCCCTTGTTAGTCTCAGGTGGAGCTGTGTGTTCCTCCGCTTTCTGCAGGTGCTCCTGGAAGCAGCGCATTGTTTCCTGCTGCTTTGTAACAACTACTCGTGATTGCCCCTGGGCTGACACCTCTTCTTTCCCACACAGGCACATCCATTCCTGTAATTGGATGGATTTACCAATATATCCTCAATTTGGTTACACATTAAGACCCTGTCAATTTTCACAGAGGCAAAAGGCAACTAACACACTCAGAGACAGTTCCTGTGTCCATGGCCTGTGATTTTTATTCAATTTTGTTTTGTTTCAGCATCCATAAAATTTAAATTACAAGCAAATTGTTTGCCTGATTGGTGACATTATTACCACAGCTCTTAGTCTGGTGGAGGACAGGAGCAGATGTCACCTCTGAGATGTCCCCACTCCTGGCAAAGCTGGGCTTAGGGACACTCAGGTACAGCACAAAGCCTGTGAGTTTTTCATGTGGCTTACTAGGGATGCTGGCAACACTGCAGTGAAACAGGAGATCAAAAGAGCAAAAGACAACAGGACATTTATTTTGTGGATTGGAAATTGCTCACTCATTGCATACACACCACATGTGGCTATGACCCACAGGAGGCATCTGTCTTACATAAAAAGAATCAAGGTGGAAGAAGTAGAAGTGAACTAGATGCTTGTTTTCTGATTAGGACTGCTTAAATGGCTCTTGAAGAGGTGAATAAATTGATTTTCCCCTTTGCTTTTCTGGCAGTAAGCCTTGGGCTCTAACAAGCTCATTACAAATAGCCTTGTGCCCATCACTAACAGGTGAAGAAGAGCAGAATTTCTCTTCCTTCCCCTTCCCCTCTGCAGCAGGAGCAGCTACAGCTGTTCAGCAAAGCCTCACAACACTTCTTTTTTTTTTCCTGAAAAATAATTTCCCAACCCAAGACGCAAGGCTTAGTTGACATTTTATGGGGGAAGGATGAAAAAGGACAGAGCTGAAACACTTCCCTCTTTTGTAAACAAAAGCTAGGAGAAAAACAGTTGTTTTGAACTTAAAGAAAATGTTTTCATTTGGAAAACGAATAATTTCCTGAAAGACTCATGGCTGAATGAAAAATGTTTCCTTTTTTGTGAAATTCTCTTGGATGGCCATTTACCCTTTCTCAATTGCCTCTCACACCTGTAGCCGTGTTCTGTTGCTGGCTTTTCAGCAGGGACTGAGCATCTCTCCCTCTGCCCCTTCCCATGCAAAATCCTTGGGTTTTGTTGACTTCAATGAAAACTGTAGGTTAATCAGTCCTTTAGGAAGCTGGACCATAGGTTCCTAAGTCTTGAGATGGACTTGGCTTTTTTTTTTTTTATGTGGGTCCTTTGTTTTGTACAACAGCCTTTTGCTGTGAAATTATCTCTATTGAAACTCTTCCAACTGGGAAACACATGGCAACCCTGGATGCCTCAGTCCTTGAGAGGCCTTAGGTCTGAGGCTGATTTTGTGCTGTCAGTTCATCTGTGTTGGGATCTGATGGATGTCAGCACTGAATACAGGTTTTTGCAAAGTACCATCAAAACAAATTGTTGTGTTTTTCACTCCAGGGCGGGAATTGACTTGGTTGAAAAGGTTGCTGTGAGGGTTAAGTTTTACTTTTGTAGTAAACCCTCAAAATTTCCTGGGTAGGATATTTTTTGCGGACACTGCTCAGATCCTTATGTTGCACAGATTTCATACAGCCCTAATTTCCATTGGCTTTAGCGGAGCAAAGGTGTCACTTCATGCATGAGATTGTTACAGTGGGATGGCAGATCTCTCTGGCCCGTTTTCACCTGTTCTGTATAAAGGTGAGGGAATTTCAGTGGTGGGTCAGATTATTTGAACTAACTACTTGGTGAAGTCCTGGCCATGTGAAATTTGCCTGCCCATTAATTATTCTTGCTTGCTGATTCCATGGGAATTTTAGGAGTGATTTGGGAAGGGAGAATCTGTGAGGCAGCATATTCCAAAGAGGATTCACCAACACTAAGAATATTTTGAAAACAAATAAAGACACAGGCAGCCTCTTTTGCTGATGTGTTTGCTACTGTATTTGCAGGCAATCTCCCCAGGGTCATTGCCAAGTAGAGAGAGAGCCTCCCAACCTAGCTGGAGGGTTGGAAGGAGCATGATTATTGGGTTACCTGGGCTCTCATGGGACCAGAAAGACAAATCAATGTGTGTTCCTCCGTTTCCCATTCTGTTTCACATCAGCCAGTTCCCAAGAGACTGATGTGCTCTCTGGAGCCTTTCCTGCAGGAAAGGGCCAGTCAGCACCCCGAGAAACAAGTGTGGATGTGTCCTGCAGCTCAGTGGGCCAGGAGCAGCCCCTCCAGGAAGCCACTAAGCAGCTTCAGTTCCTCTCTGGCTTACTTAGGTGGAAAAAAAGAGGAAGAGTTGCACTGACTGCAATCAGTAAGGATCTCCATGTATGAGTGGGAATACCATGGTTTACAGAACTTAGAGGAGAAGCATAATGAAAGCTAATGGTTGGAAGCAGAATTAGGATGGAGTTAAATGGAAAGAAAGGGACACATTTTAATGCAGAAGATGACAAGCCTTTGGTACAAAGGAGGTGGAGTCCTCATTCTTGCAGGGCTTTGAATAGAGACCTGCTCAGATCCTGCAAGCACACATTGGCCAAGAGAAAGTTACTGACCTTGGCCCTTCCCTCAGTGAACACTCCCAGCTTTCCTTGTTGTGATCAGCCAAACGGACTCTTTGCTAGCCTCAGTTTTCATGCCACCTCTGCTTCTTTTCCTCACTTTCTTCTGACGGGTCATGCACTCAGGTCTTTCCGGAGCCTACTGGAAACAATACCGGCTTTGTTTGAGCTGTCTTCAGTTCCTTCCCTTCACCTTGTCAAACACCAGGAAGGGTTGACTTGGAAACTTCGTCCATTTAGCAGAACTTGGCTTCAAGTCAACAACCCCAGGCTAACAGCGTTTATCAGGCAGTAGGAGATCAATTCTAATTCCTGAACAGTTATCTTTCTTCCTGTTGTGGCTGTTCTCCAGCACACTGAGGTGCTGGGAAACTTTATGCAGAGGTGTTTGCAGGAGGCAGAGAGATTGGTGTGTCCCTGCAGGTTTTGCAACTGATCATATCGGCCATAACGACCTCTACTGTCTTATGAGAGGGTGCTGTGTTTTCCTTTTTCCCCCCTAAATGTTGGTTGTAGTTTGTGACAGCTAGCTGGGAGCAGTCACACAGAGAGGGTCTGCCTGGTTTTAAATTGGTGTCTCAGCCTGGTTCCTGTGCTGGCACTGAGGAAGACAGAGATACACGCACTTGCGTTTGTTGACAAATGGACAACACTGAAGTAAACAGGTGTACTGCTCCAATTCTCTGTAGCAATTGCCAGATTATTTCTTTCCCATTTGTACATTTAGCGTGCCCTAGTCTGGCAGGAATCACAAGAAATGGGTGTCCTGCAGAGTGACAGCCTCAGCCTTACCCTTCAGTGCACATGTAGCCAGGGTGGAGAGATGGTCAGTAAGTAGAGAGGTTGCCTGAGTTATGATGACTAACCCTGGAAGATGGTCATTAAGCACTGTTAGTGATGTCCTTTTGAGCAAATGAGGGCTGTTACAGCAGGGATACAACAGTACTGCCACAGGGGAGGAGGAAAAAGGCTGTTTTACTCCCCGATGACTTTGGCACTGTTGGGCTCAGCTCGGGCTGAGCTGGCTGCAGAGCATCCACACCCCATTCCCCTTTTTTCAAGACAACGAGGTGAGGAAAGAGCAGACTGGAGGGATGAAGGTGGGAAGACAGGCTCTTGCCCCTCTTTTTCTGCCCTGGCTTCAAAATGACATAAAACTTTTCAGCTGACTGGGGAAAACAGGTAGGGACACCTAGAATGAAGAAACTGATGTGATTTTGTTCACCATTGGCACATTCCAGTCTTACATTTTGTGCTGGAGTTCTGGCTGCCTTGGCATTGATTTCTTGGCACCTCATGTCCTTGCTTATTTTGGAAGAGGGTCCTAGGAAGTTCATCCTCACCTGGCTCTCTGTTGGGCTCTTAGGAGCTGCTCAGGGGGCTAAAGCTTGAACCAGACTGCAAACCTTCCCTTCCTTCCTCTGCATCCTCCCCCTTGCTGGGCGTGGCAGGATGGCACTGTGCAGTGGGACATTTCTTCTGAAGCAGCTCATGAAGTTGCACCTTTCTCCCATCAGGTGGGTATAATTTAGCTCAGCTTCCAGTTCAGCATGGTGAGAAAGCTGCAGCAGAACTGAGCAAGGTGTGCCTGGGCTGGACCCAGTGTAACCAGCAGATCCCTGGGTGCATGGGAATCCAGTATGGACAGACCTGACCTGTGGTAGATCCAGGTGTTCCTGTGCTGCTGGAATACTTACACTCACACACCACTTTTTTCTTCCAGGTGATTAATGAAGCATGTTTGGTTTTGGGCTTCACGCTGTGGCAGTGCACCCTTTCTCTCCTCACATCTTTCCTACGTGGCTCTTCCTGCGTTGCTTGGAAGCTGCTTGGGTTTCAAACTGAGGTCAGCATGTTCTTGTTTGCTTGTGCCTCAGAGGTGGCATTGCATCTGGGAGAAGTGAAAACCTCTCTTCCTACATAATTAAAAAAATGCTGCTGTCAGCAGCGTCTCTAATTCCTCAGGGTGTGTGGACAGTCACTGAGGTCTCCTTTGACTTCCTTGCAAAATCTCTCCTGGTCAGTGCTGGGAGCTGGATGGAGGAATCATGCAGCACTGTGCTTGTGGCAGCTGTACTCTGCAAACCTCTGCATTGTCCATGCTCCCTGTGCTGGTGCTGGCCTGGGAGCTTTGCAGCTCAGTCGGTTTTGAAAACGGGAAGGAAGATACACTGGGACATGCAGTGCTGTGCCTCTTCTGTCCCAGAGCCTCCAAAGGATGTTCTCTGGACTCAAGACTAGTTCTTCAACTGAGACTAATCCTCACTGGAGCAATAGCCAAAACCACTGAGAACTTCCTCCACTATGCCTTCAATCTGCAGCATTTGCTATTGTTCAGAGTAAAAAAGACAGCTGTGCCAAGGTGTAGGATACATCTATTTCCTCTTCTAAAATGAAAGGAAAATGGCCTTAAGGGACTGGACTGTGGAGGAACACACCTTGTTTCCTTCTTGCTTGATGTCTTGGCTCAGAAGGGGTAAGCTTACTGCTTACTCTTTGCCTTTGTGTTTTAAAACCACCAGTGAAAGGAAACAAAAAATAAACAGATACTGAGCAAGAAGCAGCTGAGTGCTCCCAGCTCACACATCAGCCAGAATATCATGGGCCATCCTGAGCTGTAGATGGGATCCAAACATTGTAACGTGCCACGAAGACATGGATCTGTTGAACGAGACCAGAGGAAGGCCACAAAGATGATCAGAGAGCTGGAGCATCTCTCCCAAGAGGACAGGATGAGAGAGTGGGGTTGCTCAGCCTAGAGGAGCTTCAGGGAGACCTTAAAAAGGCTTGATGTGTCTGAAGGAAGCCTACAGGAAAGTTGAAGAGGGGCTTTTCACAAGGGCATGGAGGTGATAGGACAAGATGGAATGACTTTAAGCAGAAGGAGCGTAGGTTTTTATTAGATATTAGGAAGAAATTCTTCCCTGTGAGGACAATGAGACCCTGGCACAGTATGCCCAGAGAAGCTGTGGCTGCCGCAGCCCTGGAGGTGTCCAAGGCCAGGGTGGACAGAGCTTGGAGCAACCTGGGATAGTGGAAGAAGTTCCTGTCAATGGTAGGGGTGGAATGAGATGGGCTTTAAGGTCTCTTCCAACCCAAACCAATCTGTGATTCTTTTGAGTTGCTCCCACCAGAGAGCACTGTCTGTGGGCTGTGTGCTGCTGACAGGATGTGTTTGTTTGCTGTGGCATTTGGTGGCACCTCTCTGGAGCAGGGACGTGTTTGTTTGTTTGCTGTGGCATTTGGTGGCACCTCTCTGGAGCAGGGATGTTCAGACACCCTCCAGAGGCCTCACACTGTCAAAAGCAGCAGGAACCCCACCATGCAGGAGACAGGGACAGCGAGGAGCAGTTTGTGCCACCTCATCTTGCTGTCCTCTCACCTCCTGATCAGGGATGACCCCTTCCAGTCCTGCTATGCTGGAGGAGAGGGGCTGGGTTTCTAGACTGATTTGCAAAGAAAAGATGAATATTCTTCAAAACCTCTTGTTCTCACAGTCTTTGATCTGGCCTGTTTAGCAGGCTAAAAAAGATGCATCAGTCATCACTGCAACTCATTTTTGGTTTTTGTTTTTTTCTTCTACGTCTACTCCAAGAGAAGGAAGGAGAACCAGGTACACACATCCAGTCATTAGGGGAGTACTTGGCTCATCTCTCAGGACACACAGCAAAGTAAATATTTCAAGAGACAGCTTTAACTTTTCCGAGCAACACTTCCCAGGGAAGATCAAGGCACTGCTCATACGTGTTTGGGCAGGGGGAGCCTGCAGGTTTCATTTCCTGACTGAAAACAGCTGCTATGTGCTATACTCTTAGGTACCGTGGCTCTTAAAAAGAAATAACCTTGTAGCAATGATTGCACCAACAAATTTGGCATTCCTGCTTTTATATTAAATTTTTTTATTGAGATGATGTAATTACAAGCATTTTAAAAATTATTTGCAACTCACTGGCCCTGAGAATAGGCTTGTTTGTTTTTGTTTTGTTACATTCATTTGATTCAGTCCCTTAGCCCCACACCTTAAAAAAACAAAAGCCATCATCAATAAAAACACTAGAATTTTATTTAAAAAAAAAAAAAAGACCTCAAACTCTGGATTTGCGTACAGTTGCAGTCTGACAAAAAAGGTCTGGAGAATGCATATGTGGAGTTTGAAATCTGGGGAGGATGGCAGCAACTTAGTGTTCACAGAAAGGGCCCCGGTAGTGTTCTCTGGATGGAGAGGAATTCAACAGGTTTAAAATTAATCAAGACAATATTCTGCTGTGGAACTGCAGCACGTCCTACCTGACTGGCCTGTGGCTTGCTGAGGCTTGTAGCAAGCTGATGACAATGAAGGTCCCACTTAACCTTTGCTTAACCCCTTAACCACTCAGAACCTTTGCTGGCTGCTGAGGTTGGCAAAGAGCTCTGGAGGTCATCTGGTCAAAGCCCCTCTGGTCAGACAGGGCCAGCCAGGTCCAGTTTCCCAGGACCGCGTCCAGGTGACTTTTGTGCGCCTCCAGAGATGAAACGCTTTCTCCCTTTCCCCACGTGCTCTGGTGGCAAAGGCAGAAAGTTTGGCTGTTTTGCTGCTGGCAAATTCTACACTGAGAAATCAGAAACTGGAGGAGGGGGGGAAGGCAGGTGTCAGTGTTGGTGGAAAGACTGTGTTCCCTTTGCTAGCCCTGGCAGGCAGCGACGCATTCCTATGGCTCAGGATGTTAATGCTGTCTTTGGACTCCCATGGATCTGCCAGTGGATGTGGGAATCTCCCTCCTGCAGCTGCTCTAGCCTGCCACTTCTTTTTTATTTTTAGCCATACCTGATAAACTCCCTTCAAGACCCCACGAGCAGTTCAAATCCTGCAGTTCCCACAACAGGCCTCAAGCAGTTCTGCAGTTCTGGCAGCTCCAGCGTCACTCACCCCATTCCCTTTGGCACCAGGAGACCTGGCAGGAGACAGGAAGGGCCGCTGTGGGACTGGCTTGTGCCAAGGTCAAAGGCTACTTTCATTCCAACTAGCATCAGCCTTGAGAGAACTCCTCTGTGGTTGTGATGACATAAAGATGTCCTTTATGTGTGAACTGGGAAGAGTTTCCAACAGCCACAAACATTTTTTTTCCCCTCTGACTTAGATTTTGCAAGTGGAATTGATTGCATTTCTTTGTAAATGTGAACATTTCCACTCTAAAACTTCCCTACAGGACAACACGTGTGATTTTCCTGTCTTACCCGGTGCTGAGGATGGACTCAGTTTGGTAGATAATGGTGAAGCTGGTGGATTGTCTCTGGTTCTCTGTACTTTGCAGAGTGCACCTTGGCCATGACAAAAAGCTGTGACTCATCAAAACACTTTTTACAGAAAGTCCCTATTGTTTTTTTTTTTGTCCCTCACCATCTTGTAACAGCAGGCAAAAGAAAATAATGCAGTTATGCAGTTATCTAGACCACAGCAGTAAAGAGGATGAATCATCCTCTGCAAAAACTTGGTTTCCTTCTACCACTGGACACCCAAGGATCCAGCGAAGGCCTTTCTTTACATTGGTACTTCTGATCACACTCCATCTGTCAAATTCACCACTTCAGTCCAGCTCCTGAGACCTGGCTGCAGCTTGGGGGGCCATGAGCAATGTGACAGGGTAACTCCTTGGGACCTTGGTCGCAAGGGACCTCAGCTTTCAGATCTGTGACTACTGAAGTCCCACAGTGTCTCCCAATCTCACGCCTCAGGTGCTCCAAGGACTTCAGAGTCATAACAGAGACAGCTGACACACTGCTGAAAAACACTCCCCTGTCCATTATTTTGAGGCAGAACAGATCAAGTACATGGTGCCCTGGGACTTGTAACTTACTGACTGTGATTTTATAGAAAAATATAGCTGGGAAAAGCTCAGGGGGAAAAGTGCACCCTGTCATTCCTCATCAGATACTGGCTCAGAAAAATCTCTCCTTGTTGTACGATGCTTATCTACAGCCTTAACAAAGCTGCTCCTTCTACGACCTGTGACTCAATATTCAGTCTTTGGTGAGATTGGCCTATGTGTGTTTAAACACAGGGACACTGTTCATTGCTGAGTGCCATTTTTTCCTGGACAGATTAACCCTCCTGTTAAATATGTGGCAAGATCAAATGTCCTGTTGGTTTAATAGCTGATAAAAGCTCTATCAGGGGAATGTACCTTGTTTTTTGGTTGAAATGGATTAGATTAGCCTTTTGATTTTTTTTTTTCCAGATCTAGTTTCTTTTATGTTTCCATTAAAGAGGCTTTCTGCTTTTAATGCACTGCTGTGGATGTGCTTTCTTTCAGGCACCATGTGATTCCTGCAGTTTCCCTATACACCTTCTCCCTCTGCAAGCATCATTTCTGCTGCTAGATCTTCCTTCCATTCAAAGGACCACTGCTGATGGATCCCTGGACTCCACAGACATTCCTGTCCTGGTGGTCCAAGCTGTGAAATGAAACAGGCCAGCAGTTTCTCTTGTTTGGGCATCAAGGACTGCTGAGCTTTCTGTGACCAAACTAGGCATAGCTCTTTGCCCCATGCCAAGCATCCTCAGTGCAGCAAACCAAATGGAGGCACCTTGCAACCAGAACAAAACCCCAAACCAAGAAAGCAACACAGCTGCAGGGTTTGTTTTTCCCTTGTCTTAAATCATGTTAAAAACAGACAAGCTGGGACAAGCTTCCTTGATGGCAGTAGGATGGGGGAGGGCAGTGGGAGGCATAAAAAGAAACCAAATCCCAAAACAAAGCCAAAATCAATTATAAGATATAAGTATAGCTATTTGGTCTCTAGTTCTCTAACATCAGCTTTTAGAGTGGTGAATCATCTACCTCTCCAGCAGCACAAAATGATCCTGGAGAGGCTTCTGAGTAATACAAACCATGTGATGAGTCCCTTTGCTTTCTCCCTATG
>VXBQ01005388.1:136117-149451 GCA_013400175.1 Phainopepla nitens | reverse complement strand
AAAAAAAAACCAAAAACAGAAGAAGCATAATCTGATGTCTTGTCCTATGTGAGATAAGGAAAGTCAAACTGCATGTTTATTAGGGAAAAAAAATAACAAAAAACCCCCAAAACTGAAACAAACCAAAAAGAAAGAAAAAACTCAAGGGAGACTTTGTAGGAACAGGGAAGTAGTGCATAAGTCCAGGCTTTCTCCCCTTTGCTTTCCTGCCAGCACCACTTCTGCCTGTTAGTTTGTTTTGTTAAGGTGCTTCAGGTCCTGCGTGGTCTTCAAGCTAAGCGGTGACCTCAAGTACTGCTCCTGTGTTGTTGCTTCCCCTCCCAAACCGTGCCGACCATCGGGCAGTTGTTCCTCCCCTGGACCCACAGAGGTGATGCACCTGTTTGCTTCAGCACTCATCTTCTTGGTATATTTGTTCATCCAGTTCCTGGGATTCAAGGTGCTCGAGGCGGTCTGTCCGGCCACTCATGATCTCGTCTGGGGTCTTCATGAACCTGCAAAACAGAGAAACGAGCGCGTTCCTTGGGGGCCTCAGCTTTTATCTTTGATGCCTAGAAAGGCTGACCTGGAACAGAGGCTAGAGAGAGCAAAAGGAATAAGATAGGTATTTATTGAAAGGATACACCTAAGGTAGTGCGAGAGTCCAGAGCTATACCCAAGTCAAATCCACAGTGGTCACAAAATGGACAACCGGTCACAAGGTCTCACTTTTATAAGTTTTGGTCCATTAGCATACTGGAGTTAATTGTTCAGTTATAGCTTCAGGTTATGAAGCTTCATCCTCCCTGTTTTTCTCTCTTCTCTTCACCACTGTTTTTACTCTTGGGCCTAAAATTTATATTGGTTGTCCCTGGTCCCAAGCTAGAAAAGGAGTTGTTTTGTCTACCTACTCTGTGAAGAGAGCATACCAACACTTAATATGAAGCCCAGAACTACACACCAAAACAGCACAGACTCTGAAAAATATAAAAACTAAAACCTGAAGCATCATCTTCATCAAGTTGTTGAGACCCCTGAGCTCTACAGCTCCCAAGATAATCTTTGCTGTATCCTCCCAAAGCTTTAGAATTTCCCAGCTTCTCCCTAGGTGTTTTCCCTCTTCCATACCTTGAAAGGAAACAAAAAAATCACTGGCATTTACCCTGACTTCTTGAAAGCCCAAATCTGAACCAAACCCCATAGTTTTTTCCTAGAATGATATTTATTTCTTCTCCCTCATATTGTTTGCTGTTGTCATGTCAGATGACAGCTTGGCCCAGGTACACTCACGTGTGCTGTCTGGTGACTGAGACATGAAAGGTTTTTATGATCAGCATATTTCAAAGCACAAGCCCTTGCAAGGTGTGGGGAGGCACAGGGCTACTGGTTTGTGCAGGCCTGCGTGTAGGTGCGTGAGAACGTGAAAAACCAAAGGAACAGAGCGGGGAAAAGCCAAGGTCCAAGTCAGAACAAGTTCCAGGAAATGGAAAAAGCCCTGATGGAAAAAGGTTTTGGGCTAGGGAACCGTGAGCAAAGACAGTCTCCTCCTGTGTGCTTGTAGCAAGGGTGACTGCAGTGAGGCAGCATCCTCTGTAATGAATGCCACGGCTCCCAGCACCAGTGTCTCCAGGCAGTAAGTCTGCAGGGTGCTGCAGACAGAAACTGCCTCTGGGGAGGCATGACAGCAGCAGGAAATGAGAGAGGACATCCACCAGCCTGCAGTTTAGGTCTGCAATCTTGGTTTTTGCCAGGATGTTTTTGTGTATTACTGCACAGAAAGGCTCTGCTTTTTCATTTTCAATTTAATGGTAAAGGAAGAGAGAGTGGCACAGGAAGGACGAAACCCTGGTTTCAACACAAATCAGTTTCCCAACTCCCAAGCACTTCTGGAGAAATTAGGATGAAAGATGTTTATGCTGGAAGTGGTACAAAATTTCACAGTCTTTCATTAACAATGCACTGGTTAACATGCAGCAGTATGAAATGTGTTAATCATAAGAGCTGATTTTATTTCAGGCTGATGATATGCTCAGTATCCTTGCCCCAGTGAAAACAAAAACAACCAACAGGAGCCTCGTTACTATCACTGACTCAGAATGCTCACTGCTAGAGCCTCTCAGCAAACACACAGCATAGCCTGGAACTAACCTTTTACCATCCCTTCTAATTTTGGAAATTATGTGCATATTTGCATTTAGGGGGGAAAGAAAAGGGCTATGACTCACTGCTGTGTCACTGCTGGAAAAATGCTGCTGCTACAAACGGGTGTTACGGTGGTGAAAAACTTGTATGCAGGAGTGGTGAATCAGTGCTGGCTACACACTGAAAATGCACCAAAGCCCACGGCCAGACTGTGCCCCGATTTAAACCCTGTGACTGTCTTGTTGATCTTGCATGACAATGAAATGAAAACACAGAGTGGTCCCGCTGCCCTCCTTTCCCTGTGGGGCATGGGCCAGTGTGAGCTGCACTGCAGGACTCTGGGTATTCCTTCTGGTCTGTGCTTTGAGCCACGTCAAGGAAATCACAGTGTGGGTATTTCTAATAGCATTTGATGACAAAAAACAAAACCAAAAAACAACCCAACCCGGAACTGCAAGAAAATTAAGAAACACTGTGACCTATTTTGTTGCAGAAGACATCCAGACAACCTATTAGAAATCCTTTTCTGACACCATCTTACTTAAAGCTCCATACAGATATCTGCAGATGACAACTGCCTGCACGTTAAAGTCATATTTCGTATTATTTCTGTGCTTGTGAGGAATAGCCAAGAAAGGCACATTAATGGCTTGATTTTTTGCAGCTGTTCTTTTTCTCTTCAGATATAAATAGGTCTAAGAAAACAACATCAAAAAGTTTTTATTGGGAATTGTGCAAAGAAATGTTTTGCTGCGGATTTTTTCCCAGTTTCCAAAGGAAATGAAGTTTATATAGCTCATGTTTTATGCTCTCTGGTGACCTTTGAATCTGTTGGTCAGTTTGGCCAAGTCTGACAGAGGAACTGAGGTCTCCAAGGGCAGTAAGTTACAACGGTTTTGAGAAAACAGGCAGCCTGGTTGAGAAGAGATGACTCCTGGTTTGTGTATGCCCCCATTGAAGGGAAGGCTTCAAGAAAAGCACATTCAGTATTCAGCATCAGGAATTCCCTCAGAGCAATGCAGTCTTCACACAAGGCCACAGAAATACAGGTACCCTTGGTACTGATGGAGCAGACTTGTTTTTTTGCACCAGAAAAAAAAGTTACTACCGAGCACTTGATTTTGCCCATGACTGCTTCTTTCCTTCACTCTCCTTCCTGCACCTAGGTTTCCTTCTAAGAGCTGACATAAACAAGTCATTCCACAGAACCCTTTTCAGCTGAAGACGGTTTGAGTGCTAATGCAGTTCTGTAAGCTATTTAAGAAAACAAATTCCATTATTGCCTTCCTATTGTTATCATTTCCAAGCACACTGCTAGATCCAGGCCACTGACAGCAAAGCAGTCTTTGGTCTGAGTTCAGTGCTCTGAGGGTCAGACATGCACTAGGATTTGCTGGTGTTGTCTGAAGAGAACTGGAGTGCTCTCACTCTGTGCCATCTGCACTCAAGTTTGTACAAGTAGCTCCCTGCTTTCATGCTGTTTCAGGCTCTATTTCCAAAATTCTTGGTCGTATCATCCAATCCAATGCATACAAACAGCTCTTGCAGCTCCCTTTCTTCCTTTGAAGGCAGCACCAGAGTGGTCATCAAGTGCTTCTCTTCTGCAATGCCCTTGAGGAAATGTCTGATCCCTTCTCAGCCTCCACTGGCAGCTGTGTTTGAGAAGTCCATTTGAAGTAGGTTTTCCAGCAGTTTGGGTGAATCATTTATCTAAGGTCTTAATGGCTCAGCCTGCACCAAGCCATGAAAAGACTTCTATTGTCTCCACTGATCATTGAGACAGGCCTGTGTTTTTTGTAAATTGGTGTGGCTGCCTCGAAAGCTGAGAAGCACTGCTCCAGACAGCTTTTACAAATGCATGGCCATCTTCAACAGTGTTTTAACTGTGGCAATGAGGTATCCCACCAACAATTCCATCCTCCATCCTCAAAAACTAATTGTCCATAGAAAGAAATGGCAAAGAAAGAAAATTACCTGAACAAAAGCCTTTGTCCTGGCTCCTTCCGGATAATATTTAGTTTGTAGTAGTGGCGTAGGGCTCTGGACATTTTCTCATAAGTCATATTTGTTCTATTCTGGTTTTTTTCAAAAGAAAAACAGAAAAAAATGGTGAGATGATTCATTAAAACCTTCCTAAGCCCCCAAATGAGTTGCAGAACTATCACAGCTACCTAGAGTATCCGAGACAGTTCAAGAAATTACATGTACCATTTTCTGCTGTTTGCAGGCCCGTTCTGCCCCCACAGCTCTCATCACTGAAGTTTTGTGTGTCTCTTTCCAGTCAGGGCAATTTAAGCAAGGAGTCTAACAAAAATTCCAAGCAAGGTTTTTCTATTTCTTGGAACACAGATGACAAAAGACTTAATTAAATACAAGAGGAGGTGGAGGGAGATGCTCATGCCAAGTGGGATGTGACAGGCCTGTTCTTAATGAAAACACCTTTTGTAAAAGCCTGGGAGTAGTGGCTAATAGGCTGAATCAGTCAGCAATCCCTGCCTGGAGCACTGTTCCTCCGGGATTCCCCTGCATTAACTACTTAATGCCCACAGAGCTCTGTGGGGACTGACAGCCTGTTTCTCCTCCTGTTACACAGGTGTAAATCAAGGAGCCAGTTGGGCTGTACATCTGCTTCTGTGACAGATCCTTCCCTTCATTCTGGGAGCTGTTGGCCCCAAAGGCCATGGCCAGAGCACTGAGGTATACTGAAGTGTGAGATGATTCATTAAAACCTTCCTGAGTCCCCAAAGGAGATGGCCCTGCTGAAGCTGAGTGTCACAAGGCAGAAGTGATGGGCGCCGGCAGAGCTGTATGTGGGCAGCCCCCAGATTAGTGACTTGGAAGAGCAGGATCAGCCCCTTAGGGAGGAGCATTTTCCTGATCCAAGGAGCAGTGATTGCTGTCTGGCAGAGACTGCCAGCAGGGAGACAACTCTGCTGGCAAAGCTGCGTGTGCACAGCGCAACGCAGCCGCCTCGCCACGGGCAAAAAACACCAAACCAGTAGAAGCATGTTTTTGTTTTGGGAGTCTCCATGTCAGGAGCCTGGCTTCATCCAAGGAGACTGATCCACCTGCCTGAAATGCCCAGTAGGAGCAGACCCCCCTCAGCTTGCCCTGACTAGAGTAACTCTGCTAAGGGAGGCCACATCAAGAGTTCTTGTGCCAATGAAACACTAACAGGGACAAAGTTTTCCCTGCAAAATCTAGACTCCTCATTGGGAACCCCCCTGAAATACTGTGTGTGCTTCCTCCATTTCTTAAATTCTGAAAGGCCACTGTGTAGCCCAAGTGGCCAGTGCTCCGAAGGAGCTTCAGTTTTAGACACCCAGCATGAGACACGATGACATAGCCCAATTATTAACATGCAGGCTGGGTAAGTTGGTGAGTTTCATAAAATTCCCATTAGTCCGTAACTTCACCATGTTCAGAACCATGCAGCTAACAGCACAACCCTCTGGGGTGTGAGCTACTCCTGCCAGTTTTGTGTTGTCTGAGAATCTGTCCCATCATCCAGGTCATTAATGGCCATACAGTACTGGCCCCAGAATCAATCCCTGGGGGAAAATGACCAGTGACTGGATTTTGTGCCAGTGATCACCATCTTTTCAGTCTAGCAGATCAGCCAGTTTTCAATCTACCTCACTGTATTCTTGTCTAAGTCATACTTAATTAGTCTCTTATGAATCTGTTATTAGTGGTGTTATGAGACAGTCTCAAAAGCCTTCCTAAAATCAAGATAAACTATATCCACCACTCTCCCTGAATCTACTGAGTCAATCATTTTGTTGTAGATGGATATCACAGTGGTCAAGCATGATTTCCCTTTTGTAAATCCATGCTGACTATTCATTCATTCATACGAATACACTTATATACATATACAGAAATATCTATACATAACTCAGCCTCAAGCTGTAAAAATCAGTAATGGCTTTCCAGAAAACAAAGCAGGAGCTGCCCTCTTGGAAGGAGCTACATAATCCTGCAGCATTTGGTGTCTGTCACAGGGCAGTGTGTGGAATCCGCAGACAGGAACAGAGAAAGCTCCTGCTCTGTAGTACAGAGCTCCTTGTAAACTACATCTCATCAGAATATCCTCAGCATCAGGTTTCAAGAAGATGCCTTGAGAGAGAAGGACTGTTAATTCTTGCACTCCTTGTAATTTTATAATTACATGCATTTATGACTAAAGGCCTTTAAACCAAACCAACAAGTCCTCTATATGAAGAATGGGTTTTAGTACTTCAGGATGGATGCTTTGTATTTCTAATGTACATAGAATAAAAGATTACAGTTTTCCAGCAGTGATTTACATACCATCCTTTCTTCTTTCCCCCCCATTTATAACTGAATCCTGTGATGCTACAAGAGGCAAAGTGCTGCAGGAGGAAAATTGCACTGCTTCCTTACCTTGTGGTTTCCCCACAGACGGGCCAGCCCGTTGGGATCCACTATCCGAAATATTTTGGATTCCTTATCTTCCCATCGGATGAAATTTTCGTACCGGCTGTCAGAAAGCAGCTGATAAACATAATCCCAAAGCAACCTACAGTCTGTGAAGAGAGAAGCAAGAAAATAATTAATTTTCCTTTTTTTCCTTGAGATTAATTCTGGAAACTTTTGGGTGGATGTGTAGTGAAAGGACACTTGGGGTCAGGGCTGAAACAGCTGCTGTGACCTGAAATGAAAATGGCTTGGCTGGTATCAAGTAATGTTTGCAAAATAGACTGGAATATAGAGCCTCTTCTGATGCATCCCAGTTCTCCTGACACTGACAGAGCATCTCCATCTCAGCAAAAGCTGTGTGAGCTCACCTGCTGGTCTTAGCTGTGTGTTTATGGTTGTACTGAAGCACATAAAGCTCACACTGCTGGCCCTGATGCTGTTGCTGGCTGTTTTAGCGGAGAAATCACGAATCCTGCAACCTGCTCTCCCTGCTTGAGGCTGCCCCTTTCTGTGCTAACATGGGAGTCTAAAGCAGGGGCAATATTACAGCTTTCCTTTGCAGACTCCATGTGATATAAAACTGACAGCTTCTCCCATTTTCCCTTTGATTTTTTGTTTTACTTTTTAAGGTTCCTGAAAAGAAACAACACCTAAGTATTATAATTACTTGAGTGCTGTTGAGAGGTTAAATACTTTCTATTTGGATAATTGAATTCAAATTTCCTCTTGGCAAACACTCCTTAGGTCGCTAATTAAAGGTCTAACAGACACTTAAGTTTTAGTTTAGTGTTTTTCAGTTTCATGGCAGTCTCTTGAGACTGAGGAGGCCAAGAGCTGAGCTGCTCCTACTTCCTGTTTGCAATGTGTGTGTGCAGCACAGAATAACTGGGAATATGGGATATGGAATGTGAATTGTACAGAGCTGGGGGTACTGCTGCTGTCAGAAATAACAGGGTTTTCACAGCTCAGCTATCCAGATTTCTAAGGTGGCTGTGGGGTTGCATTTTACTTTGAAAGCAATACCAGCCTCTGAGAAATGGCTTGTTAAGAGTTGTTCAAGAGCTGCCAACCAAAGACATCCACCTTCTAAGTGCTAAAATGGATTCTTGTCAGCCTGTCTTTCTATTCCTGTCTGTCTGTCTGGGGCTCACACGTGTTACAATGGGGATGGTGACATGGGAATATAAAATACTTTTTGAGAAAGGATATGAATAACACATTTAGTGAGCACACCTGAAATGGATAGAGATTTTAAAGTTATTTTCCCACTTTCAAACTGCAAAGAGTATCTCTGACACCAGTACTGTGTCTAAAACCAGAGCTCAGTTTGCCTTGCTTTAGTCTCTCCCTGCCAGTCCTACAGAGAATACAGCAGTTTGTTTTGAACAGAGGTTCCCATTCTAGCTGACACCTATCCTGGTCGTCACCTCATCCATGACATCTGCAAGAGGAGGAACGTGAAAGGCAAGAGACAAGACTTTTTGGTTGGAAAAACCTTCTTTTCATTAGCGTTTTTCACAGAAAAACATCTTCCACAGAAAAATGTCCATCCCCATTTGAGATTTTTCTAGGTTTTAATTTAAAAAATGAAATCTGGGCACAAGTTTCCTTGGACTAAGTGAGAAGTCTGAAAACTAAAGTTGAAGGCTACCACTTGAATTTCTCTGATACCCCCTCTCAGAAATACACAAACCACAATTCTTACATTGCCTGTCAATTGTTTTGCAAACACACACACACAAACACACACATATTAGAAAAAAGCTTATTTTCTAGACTTCATTTATGATTCACAGCAAGGGAGATTATATTGCTCTTTCTGGTTTGTGCCTTTTAATATTGTGGGAGGTTTTCAGATAAAAGGGTAGTAAGGCCTCACTTATATGGTTCTTTGACACATGTGCAATTCATTCCATAATTCTTTTAAGGCAAGAAATGTATAGAAAATATCTTTTTTAGTACAAGAATCCTTGGGGTCAGCTGGAGGGATGGTGTTCCTGCAGAGGCCAGTCAATGTCAGGCTTTGTCATATTACTGAATGTTCAACCCAGGGCAGAGAACCTCCAATTACAGCACCTTATGGCTCATATTTACAGTTCTGCAGAGATATTATTTACACTCCTCTTTACTTTCACCTCATTGTTTGCAATAGGTAGTGTTACTTTTAATCTCTCTCTTTCACATTCAGACACACACCCTGGGCCCCCCTTCTGCACAAAACCAAAGAAGCACACAAAAAAACAACCTGAGATGTCTAGGTGGAAACAAAGAGAGCTTCAGATGCTAAGAAGAGCTAGGATTCAAGTGCAGATTTGTTTTTTTATTGTTCACTTAGTTTTTAGGATGGATTCAGGCTAAGCTTGAATATAAATATACCTCAAATGAGAAAAACTCAGATCTGCATCTTGAGATCTTCACAAGAAAAATCCTAAGTGATCAAGGGCCCCATCCCATATTCTCAACTGACTGAGCTGCTCAGACTTGCAGAGATATTTAGTAGGCTGGTGAAATTTGCAAAAAAACCCCAACCACACAAGTATCTGAGACTGCTGTTTGCTTCAACAAAAAAAAACAAAAATCCTTCCAACAAACACTTGGTTCCTACAACCACTTAAAAACTTGATTTCAAACCATATGGCTGTCTATCAGCAAATTTAGATATATGACTTAGTTGCAGTAATCTACTGAGCATCAGGGCAACTGTGGTAACTGTGTCTCAAGCCACTGCAAATAGGAAATAAAAAGCATTAAGCACCAGTAGAAAAGATTCAGGCTCACTGCATTTCTCCTCCCCAGAGCTGAGCACTCCGAGCACCCAGTTAGTTATCTTGGAGCAGCTGATGCTTTGCAGCACACTTTAGTTATGTATGAGCTCTGCTTGCACAGGACCTAAAGCAGCTTGCCTTCCTTCTAGTTTCACCTGGGACACTTTCATGAATTTGAGCACAGGTGCTGAAGGGTTTTTTGTTTGTTTTTAACCACAAATGGCTGTGCTACGTATCTTTCTCCACAGATTGCACAGTAAAAAAATATGAGGCCCTGGAGGGTTCTCTCTGAGTGACAGAGGGTCAGAAATTAAATAATCTACCAGTAGAGACCATCATTAATAGGACATTAGAGACAATGAGATGAGGCTACCTGGTAACTCTTAGAGACTGTAATGAACTTGGATTATAGTAGAGCCCATTTGCAAGGCTGTTGGTCAAAATCCAAGAAGAGGCAATGCTAGAAAATGCTTTTAAAAGGAACTTCTCTGCTAGGAAAGAGGCACCTCCACAAAAGGCTGCTGGATGTGATAGACAACGTGCTCAGGCACAGGGTGGGATTCCTGGGGCTGCCCTGTGCTGGGCTGGCACTTGGACTTTGATGATCCTTGTGGGTGCCTTCCAACTCAGCATGCTCTGTCTCTATGATTCTATGATACAGAAAGTTGCATTGTCCAGGAAGGTCAAAAGTGTGATGTGTATTTTTAGGAAGGACAGGAGAAATGGAGAGAAGGACTGGTACGTGGATGGTTGTTTTGTAGATGTCAGTCATTTGTATGAGGAAAGTCTGGATGGTGGAAATGACTCCATGAAGACTCAATCTCTTCCTCAGCTGTCAGAAGGCCTCCAAAGCAGCTGCTGCATGAGAGGCTGTGTTGGCTAGTGAGCAATAGAAAGAAAGTACATGGATGTTGCTGAGGCCAAGCAAATTTAAAAGTGTGGGAGATTCAGTTGGGGTGTTGAGTCAGGGCTGTTACCTAAATTGTTTGGGCATGCTGTGATTTCCTGTCTTTTGGCTAAAGTAGGCTTACTTAGAAAGCAACTATGCCTCCCTAGCACAGGGAAACATCATTTCCCCCTAGCATACATGAACTTTTTTTTAAAGTGAACTCAGATGGTCGAACTTTGTACAGTCTGCAGCTACAGAGATTCAGCTGCAGATAGAGCTGGGACTGAGAGGCTTTAAGCTGGAGTGGGAAGGTGGTGAATGGCCCAGCAATGTGGACAGGGCTCCTGAACACTGGCACTTCCACGTCTTACCATTTTCTCAGCTGTAATACTAAGCAAGTCTGAACTATGTAATTAGCTGGGAATTAGGACAAACTGCAGCTTCAAATGGAGAGGTATGGCTACAACTATCCTCCTGCAGCTAATGCTTCTAGAGGGACTTTTATAGTTATGCACAAGGTAGTGATAAGGTGTAGAGTACTTAGCTGGTTCTCAAATTGTCTGCCATAAGCACTGCCCTACATGTGCAAGAGGCAGCACCTTCCCACTCCTGCTAATAAAAACCATTTATTAATTATTAATAAATGGTTATTATTAATTGATTAGGCACAGTCTTCTGAATACACACCTAAAGAACACTGGCATATAAATACTTCCTAACAGCTATATGGTAGTAATAAATATCCCTTAGAATTGAAATACCATCTCAGAATGATCTGTAAATGAAACATTATAGATCTTAGGTTCCTCATATTTTGATATTTGTCCAGCCACTGCAAATGACTTCTCAGTATCATTTGGCCAAAGTCATCTTCATGTGGCAGTAGTGAGAGGTCTCACATGTGTACTCCCTAGGACTAAATAATGCTGATAACAATATAGGCATATGCATGCTAAAGACCTCTTTTGTTCAGGATATAACATTCCCCTGCACTGAAATACTACTTAAAGCACATGCTGTATCTGAGCCCTCTATTGTTTAAATGAGGCCCGTGGTGCAGAGCTGGCCCTCTCCGTGTAGCAACTACCAAAACCCTCCCATAACCACAGAAATGTTTTGTGAGACCCACCCACATCTTGCACTGAAGAGCGTTATATAAAAAGTGTTTGATCTGGCTGACGACTGCCTTGGAACCCAACATGGCTCCACACAGGAAGAGATGCCAAAGGAACGTTGTCATACTCCCTCTGACATCAGCTGAGGCCTTACCCCTTGCTGTGCAGGTTAGGCTAAAATCTCTCCAGCATGATATCATTTGACTTAAGTGGTTCTGTGATTTCTACCAGCTGAAGAGTCCTCCCAAGCTCTGACCCCTTTATTTTACAAGGTGATTTGTGCTTCAGCTGCATTTGTACACAATGAAGCCAACAATGGCTGTTCACAACTGAAACGTGTGTGAAGACAACATGGTGATGCTCACGGTGTCAAAATGATGCACTGATGTAATTCACAGTCACTGGAGCTGGGGAAGGGCCTTTGGTCCCAGAAAGTCTCTGACCTTGGGAATGTCAGAGTCCCAGGAATGGTCTGACTGGGGAGTTTCCTTCACAGACATGCTGCAGGAGCATTATGCTGTGCTGAGATACAATCCAGCCTCAAGATCCTATCCATAGGACAGGATCCATATAGATCCTATCCTATTCATTTTAGCAGACAAATCCAAAAGAAAAAAGTAACCATATCTCATGGTTAAGGGTTCAAATGGCTCTGAGGCCTGGCAAAGCACTGACTGGTCCTGAGATGGAGCATCCTGGTCATCAATGTCTATTAATCCATGTCCAGGTCACTGAGGGAAAATAGTTTTCTTTCTGTGAATGTTGCTGCTGGAAGCAGGATGGTAAGCTGGTACAGTAAAGCCAATGTTTTTTTGTGGAGAAACCCCTTGACAGACAACTGTTTATTCAGCTCAGTAAATTCAAGCTGGGGCTGAGTAAAGAGGTTGGCAGATCACACAATACAACAGTTGTATGTTGCTTCTGTCTTGTACCCAAACGCTGAGTGGGAGATCAGGCAGAAGGAGAGCAGAAACCTGAGACTGTCATGCTGCTAACAGTTGTGCTGTGAGGTTGTAAAAATAACACAGCAAGATGAGGCCAAGCTATGTCTTTGGCAATAAGAACTTGTACAAGGAAGGAGGATCCAAAATATACCTCAAGTAGTTGTAGAAAAGAGCACTGAAATCACAATGAATATGTAATAGATGGGTCACAGACCATCTGATAGATGAAGACTTTGAAAGCTAAAGAGTGTTGTATTAAAACCAGTCTTTTTTCTTCCTGTCCTCTTCTGCTCCATCCCCACCAAATAGATGGGCATTTTCAGTATTATCTTCAAGTGCTGCTCTTTTTCTGCTCTACCACAATGGTATAAAGACTCCTGCTAAAGAAACCTGTCTCTGATTCTCCTGTGGCTTTTCCTCAGCTTTACTGCTCATGAAAGGCAATGACTGGAAAAGAAATTCAACCTCTGCCTGTTCACATGCACTTCTTAAAAACACCTCACAACCTCTATGACATCAGAAAACTGATGCCAAACACATTAATGATGGGAATTTAACAATTAAGAATGATGTTTTACCTTCAGAATTGTACTTCAGAGAAGCTGGCAAAAGCAGGAATAACTTAATTACAGCAAAGACATTGCCAACAAGGGTAATAATTTTTAACCCCACAATGTAAGAATCTCTACTATCTTCTGACAGTTCAGCCTTGGGTTTAGACTTCTGGTGTTTTCAGAAGTGCAGAAAATCATTGTCTGTAATGGACTGCTCCCTATGAACTTCACTTCTGTGTTCTCTCAGAAATGCCAGAGTACTGTGGGAGGTGTGAGCATGGCTGGAAGACACAGCTCCTGGTGTGTTCCCAGGAAGTCCCTCCTAAAGGGACTTCATAAGCCATAAACTGGTGATTTCTGATGGGTCTCTTGCCAAAAACTGAGATGTGATCTCCCCTTCTTGGGGTTAAAAGTCCACATTGAGACATGGCCAAACTTTCCTCTCCCTTCCCTTCCCTTCCCTTCCCTTCCCTTCCCTCCCCTCCCCTCCCCTCCCCTCCAGG
>VXBQ01005388.1:25930-136031 GCA_013400175.1 Phainopepla nitens | reverse complement strand
TCCCTTCCCTTCCCTCCCCTCCCCTCCCCTCAAGGGAGGTGGAAAACAGCCTTACCAGTTTAATGGTTTGCATGTGAATTAACATAAACTGATGTGTGCCACTTGTAAGTGATTGGTATTAAAGCCAGACTTAAATAGGCCCGTCTCTGGAGACAGTGAAGTGTCAACACTGTAAACAAACAGTGTGCTCTCCTGGTTTAGCTAAGAGGACTCAGAGTGATCCAAGTTTGCTTTGTAGAAGAAAATCAGAATTACTGAAACGACTCTAGCCTGAAGGAAGTGTGCAGTATACAGGGAAAATAAGGGACCTATTTTCATTAAAAAGCAAGTTTCTTAAAAGAGAGTGTAACATCCTGCTGACCCCAATGGATTGGGTACTCTGAACTCACTTATCTGTCTAGCCATGGGATGTAAATGGGTGCCACAGTACAGTAACAGAAGAATAAAATCTAAATGACTGAGCTTTCCTCTGGCTTGGTCAGTCCTGGCTTCTGAGCAGACCTGAACAAGCCCTGACTGCAATTTCTGCTCCTGTAACTGTGCAGTAAGAATGGAGACAGCTGTGAAGCAAGACACTTCACAGAAAATCTACAACCACCTATCCAAGCTATTGTTATTCAGCCATTGTTTGAGCTTGAGTGTCATTAGTTAAATTGGCAGGGAAGACCCACTTTCATGCTGAAATTAATTATTAATGCCACGTTAAGAAGACTCTCAAGGTTACAATGAAAACTCCTATGAATATGAGCTGTATGAGCTTGACTCTCATCCACACTTCAGTCTCTCCAGCAGTTTGGCTTTCCTCAGGGGCTCCAAGAGACATGGCATGTACTGGAAATGTAAAAGTGTACATGACTGCAAGAGCCAGTGATGAAACAAGGCCAGTGACATGATTGTTTTCACATCCAAATGGGAGTGACAGGCCAGCATTACACCAGGATTTTCATGTTCTTGCAAGGCTCCAATCTGTCTGCATGAGCTGCTGCCCTACAGAAGGAAGGTCAGTTCCCTGGAAAACAGCTACTGAACCCCTACCACTCACAGCTTAGCTGTTTTGGCTTTCTCTAGATTGCCAGTCTGTAACTTGAAATTGCTCAGCTGCTGTGACCATCTTGCCAAAGCTGCCCTCCAAAGTCTGTGTGTCACCAAAGCCCTACCAGCCACTTCAATGCTGTCACATCCTGCTGGGTTCATCACTCATGACAGTGGAGATGGCCTTGGCAGTCTGAGGTGGTACACAGGTAGGCTCCTACAGAATCAGCAGTGCTGTGTGCTGTCCTGAAGATCTGCTGGGTGTTTGATGCACCCCAGATGTGGTCTGCCCTCCTGGCTGCCAGGGCACACTGCTGACTCGTGCTGAGCCTGGTGCTGACCAGCATCCCCAGATCCCCCTCTGCAGGGATGCTCCCCAGACTTTTCTGTCCCCATTTATATTGTGCCCAGCACTGCTCCACCCGAGGTGCAGAATCTATCAGTTGGACTTGCCAGATTTCACCCCATCAATCACAGCCCAATGCTGCAATCTGTGCAGACCTCTCTCCAAGGCATCTTGTCCCTCAGGAGAGTCAACAGCATCTCTCCAGTTTGGTACCATCAGTAAAATTGCTGAAAGTGCATTCAACTTCTGCATCCAGATTGCTGATAAATACATTGAACAAGACTGTCTCCAGAAGTGAGCCCTGTGGAACACTGTCAGCCAGATGTGGCCCCATGCACTACAACCCTCTGAACCCTGCCCTTAGACAGTTCTCCACCAGTGCACTGGGAACCTGCTCATCCCACAGCCATGCAACTCAACCCTGCTGTGGGGGGCAGTACGAAAGCCTCCCTAAAATGCAGAATTCTATACCCATCACCTTCCCTCAATCCACTAGGTGGGTGATCTTATCATCCCAAGATAACAAATTAGTTAAATGGGATTTACCTTTGTGCCTGACTGTGCCTGATGTCTGCATTATTCTTTAAATTACTTTCACTAGTAGCCAGAATTAACTTTTTTATCATTTTTTCCAGCTCTTCTGTGAGGGCTAATGGTATCAGTTATAAAACCTGTAACTTTTAAGTTGTGCTTTGATGCTGGTGTTTACCCTCTTCAATACAGAGGCATAAGCTGTTCTTTGCCTCCTTTCCCACCCACCCTCCCTCCCATCCAGCGTATGCCATTGCACAGTAACTGTGCCTGTACAGCTGTTTAGTACAGAAAGAAAAAACAAACTAATGTGTTGTAATACATTATAAATAATAAACTAATGTGGTGCTTTTGCACAAACGATTTTACTGGTATATGAGTTAAAAAAAACCCAAAAGATCACCCTACAATGTGACACAATTGTAAATGTCCCATGGGCACATCTGGAGCAGATGTGGGCACTGGGGTAAGTAGTGAGGAGACACTGCTGAGGTGCAGTGGTTTGAAGTTTGGTGTGTTTTGATGTTTAAGCTCTAAATGTCTATTGTTACAAATCTGACAGCTCAATCAGCTGAGTTTTTCTTATCCTCATTTAAAAGCTTTCCAGTCCAACTCCAGAGTATAAATAGAGAAAAGTACCAGTTGATTTGCACTTTTTAAAGTCACTATATTTATGAAAGGGGTATTCCACTGTCCCCTCCTGTCTTTTCCCCTCCCACACAAGTAATTTTTTTCAAACAAAGGAGGAGAATCCATGATTCTGTTCCCCCTCCAAACTCTGTCCCCACACCAAACAATCAAACCCCTTTGGAAGACCTCCCCATGCTCAGAGCCTACGCCCATCCCAAGTGCTGTTTTGTAGATTTCAGCAGAATGTGAGTCATTCGTAGCTGATGTGTTCTCACCATGGAACTGCATTTTTGGTTTTGGCCATCAGACTGTTTTTACTGAGATGTCACTTGCCTTGCCACAGATCCATGGGGTTCATGCTAGCCCCCTGTACTCTCAGGACGTGTGGCACACTGAGAGGCTGAGGTACACCAGGAGCAAGTCTGGAGGCAGCTCTCTGTCACGACTTTGGCAGGGTAAGAATCTCGTCTACCCTCACTCCAACAGCAGTCAATGGCTTTATGGGCCTGACCAGTACAGTGGTAGACAATGTGCCTCCCAACAGTTTAAACACTGCCTGGCTTTTCCTCAGACTCCTGAAGGGGAAGAAACAAATCTGGCAGCTCATAAAGTCAGATACAGCCCCGTTGCTAAGGTAACCCAGCCGATAAGAGCAGCATGCCAATAGATAACACCAGGCACAGGACTCACCTGCCTTCAGATTTCAGCATGCTGTGGATTAGTGAACAAGCCTTTCAGTCCCAGAGCTGGTACAGAAAAAGAAACTGGGAGCTGGAAATCTCAGGGACCTGCTCAGCAATGTATTTCCCCTCACAAGAAATATCCAGAATTGTATTAGTGAGTTTTAAGTGACTGAATCAAAAGTGAGGTAAATACCACCAGGTCATTAGCTTAATTTGGATGTTTCTAAGACAATTTCTATGTGATAAAGGTTAGGGTGAAACCAACCCTGTTATATTTGGATAGTCTCATAACTGCCTCTTGCACCTTGGGGAAGTACCTTTTACAAGGTATCAAAGCCCTAAAATGCTTGATAACAAAACCTTTGCAGTCAGAGGTTCATGGGGAGTAGAATTTCTAGTCTGCAGAAGAGCTAATTTGAAGTGCTCTTCTTGATTTAAACTACAATTGTGTTTAAAAAAAAAAAAAAAGAAGTATAGATTTTCACCCCCCAGAGAGAGATATCCTTGGAGACAGTTTGTGGGGAACCAAGATCAACTACTGAAAAATTTCAGAGCTAAAAGTGAGCCATATATAGAATGCTTGCTTGCTAGAGTCCAAGTTAGGACCTGACTACCAAAAGGGATGCTTCTTTGAATTAGCAGTTCCAGTAGGGAAAACTCTCCATTACACTGCTCTGCTGAACTCCCCTTTTGAGGCATTTTTAGTATTTTTACATGATGTTAACTAGATGACTACTGATGCCTGAGTTACTTAGTTTATCCCTGGTGCCTTTACAGGGGATGCAAACCTGCTTCTTGGTCATCTCAACACAATGACCTCCAGTTCTGACAAAGTTATACAAAAGACTTGTGCGTATTGTGTTGAGAAAATAGCTAACCATAATTTTCAAAATCAACTCTAGCCAATGATGAATAATATATGTGACCTTAATGAGTAATATAAAGATACTTTATGCCTCTGGCTTTGCTAGAAAAGTGTTAAATGGCCTTAGATGAAAAGACAGTAAGCCCTTCAACTCGAAATCCTTTGCTGTAAAAGAGAAAGTGCTTTACCAGTAAAATTAGTATTTTGAAAAATGGCATTGCATAAAAAGGTAGGAAAGATTAGTCAGCCAGTGAGTAGAGGTCATTACTTTGTCTGACAGAAAGTCCAGAGCTGTATTGATCGATCTCCTGAAAAGAGAGTATTTGTGTATAACAGCAAGCAAAAACATTGTTTTCTTTCTCAGCACCAACTAATTGCATGCTCCATTTAAAAACACACTCAATCTACAAGTAAACAGATTCATGAGGCTGTGAGGTGTCTTAAACGCAGGGAAAATTCTTCCTACAATATAAAACATCTGAGCTGGGAACAGAAGATGTTCTGGAGCATAGCCTAAGGTTTTAGTCAGCAGCCTACCAGGCTTCCCTAGTAGCTCCTCATCACTGTCTCCCCTGAAAATCACCTGCATGCCAGTGGTTAAAGCCATAGGATATCAAAGCACTTCTCACCCACATAAACAGTTGAGTACTTAGCTCTGGCACTGGACTATTGGTAAATCTTTTCACTGCCCAACCCATCAGCCATCCTCATCAAGAAAATGGAAGTACTGCTGGTGATTTCCAAAAACCCCCTTTAAAGAATGGATCTGCACTGATGTACATTTGCAGTTCAAGTCTCACACCTTTCATGGTCTCTCCATGTTAACTACAGCAGTAAAGGTAAGAACACTGAGATGAAAAATACATTCATGATGACATAAAAAAGAAGTGAAATCACTATTTGTGAGATGGGTGGGAAGCAGGTAGAAAGGTACTTTCTTTTTAGGGGGCCTTAGTATGCTGCCATTGAATTCAACAGCTCCAGTGAAGCTGAGTTCAGGCATGAAGCATGGGCTGTCTAAATGCTTGGTAGTAATCCAGTTTTTATCACCTTTAAATTAGCTGTGAGCTCTTTAGAGGGTGTCTCTACAGTTCAGGGGCCATTACAATCCAACCAGAGGAGCAGTAGCTGGTGCCTGTACAGCAAATGAGGCATGTGAGCTTTTACAATTAAAGGACTTGGGCACTGAGGGAAGCACACTGGCCAATTTATCAGCAGAAATCTAATCAATCTAACCATGAGCTCTGTAATTCCCCAACCCTGGGCCATAAAACACTGCCCTCATCTGAACCAAATGCTTGAGCACACTCCAGGTTTTTCTGGCATGAAATAATTCACCAGCTATTTCAGGTATGCCACCCTTGCTTGTGGGTCTCAGCGAAGCCATGGGCCTGCCAGAGAAAGCACCTAGGTCTGCAGGTAGAGCCTTTGGATAACATCTTTAATGGCTACGCATACTTGCCAAGAAACTGTGCTAGGCCCAGATTTCCAAGGGCTTGGGCTCTGTTGCCCTGCAAAAAACATAGGGATAGAAAGACCATGGGAATTACTGGGGCTGGTGTCACTGGAACCACTGCACAATGCGCAGAAACCAAAGATTCCCAACTATGTAAGAAAACTCCTAAGTAAAAAAATTACACCACCACATACTCTCCATGTTCCTTCTTACATTTATTTCAGAGTAGGGTTTATTCTTAAAGAATGTTTTCCTCTGGAAAATAAAAATTAACTGCCTTGATCTCCCAACAACACTTTGTGAGAAGGAAATCTCCAGTGATGCGACCAGTAGGGCATTTTCTCTGCCGTAACTTTATTTATTAACTTGCTGAGAATTTTGTGGGTAATAAAAATCAAAAGGAGAGAGCCTGGCAAAAATGTCAAAGGATTAATTTCTGTAACTCATCTCTTTGGTAGTGAAAGGATCATGGTCCTTGCTGTGCTTGATCACGACTAGATGGTAAGATATGTAACTCTGGAATTTAAAATGTCAAATCTTAAGAAAATATAAAATCTTCCTCATAAAGCTGAGGCAGCAGTACCACATCTGTAACAAATTTAAGGCATGTAAGAACAAAAAAGACCAAGGTGTTTGTAGCTCCGTGGACGTGTGTAATACCCCACAGGAGCTGGGGATCACATTAGGTCACTGCTGACACAACTGCATGGAATCTTTCTGGGTGTGGTGTGTATTTACATCTCTCAAAAGAAATTGGTTACTGGGGCATCCAGCATATTTCTGAAGCGGTTGGATTCCCCTTCCCCCTCTCCCTATTTACAGTTCCCTTTGGAGTACAAGAAACATTTTCTGTAACCTCAGCTTCCTGACTGAGCTGTTGTGATGTCAGTTATTTACGATAACAAAAGTGAGACAATGCCTGTGGTTTGTGTGGGACACAGCCAACCTTGTTTCTGTAAAAAGGGACAATGCTGATGTGAGAAGCCCAGGAAAGGCTACGAAGTAGGACTCCCAGGTGGTATTTCATTAGTCCTGCCAGCTTCATAATGGGCTTGACACTGCATTATTTCAAAGGCCACTGACAGAGGGTTTCTTCCTTTCTTCCAGTAGGATCGGACACTAATGTGAATGGAACTCTTGGAAAACTCTCTCTTTGCAGAACAAGGCTTCAGAGATAGGTATCTTGGGAAATGAATGGATTGCTAGTGGGTGGAGAGGCAGCGAGTGTCAGGATGCAAATGTTTCAATACCAATTACACGTTCTGTGGTCACAGGCAAGTCATTCTGCACCTCCGCTTACCTGTCACGAAACTCATTTATTAATATTGCACTGCCTAAGCCACAGAGGTAGTGAAACTTGCAGAATGCCAGTAAACTCCTGATGTCACAGAGCAGCAAAAGGAGAGAAGAAACTCTTAAAACAAGGCATGGCTAGTTATGAATGAAGAGCATCAACTCTGGTGCAGCCTAGAGGATGGCCCTTACCTGCTATCCTGCCGATTGGCATCGCGTGGTCCTCGGGAGGGGAGACGGACACCATGATGTGGTTCATATAAGCTAGCTCTTCTCGGTGGGACAGGTTGATGGGCTTGACCTCCCTGTGCAGCCCATCCTCAGACAACCTCGGCGGTTTGAAATCGGAGTGCCTGGGGTTCAGTATCAAAGGATGCATGATAGGGCTGGGCATCAGCTGGATGACCCTGGTGTTCTCCTGGCGAGGGCTGGAGGGCTTCTGGAGCACCTCGGCAGGAGGCGGGCAGTGGTTGTTTTCTATCGGGGACACTGAGAGAGGATAGGGCTCCTGCTGGCTGTTCTCGTGCTGGTGCCTCGTCCCTGGCACCCTGTCGGCCGGGGACAGGCGCCGGAGGCTGCTGTCCATGGGGGACTTGAGCGGCCGCTGCTCGGGGTCAGGCGACGGGCGGTGGTTGTTGGTGATGGGTGAGCGCGAGCGATGCAACAGTTCAATGGTTGGGGGGTTGTGGTGGACTGCTTCTGCGGATGGTCTCGAGGGTCTCTGCACAAAGCTGTCTGTGGAGAAAAAAAGAAAAGAATTCCCCAAAATACAGATTGTCTGTATTGTGATCGAGGTATAGGATCTACCGCGGACAGCTTGCGAATGTTTTTTATTTGTGTGACCTGCAGATGCCCAGAAAAGTACTGCATAAATGCAGACAGTTATTATTTCCACACAGAATGAAAACAGTGAAAACAACGTCCCTCCACCAGCACGTAACAACAGTTCCTTGGGAAACACACTAAGAGAAATGCCATTTTGAGGAGCTGACTGAACACTTGTGAAGAAAGTGAGATCTGACGTAGCTGTACTAATTGTGTTTCTGCACAATTTTTCTGAAACTTATCTCCTGCCATTCATGTCTCTCAGTGTCATTCCTCTTACCACCATGATGAGCACTGTAAGGTAGAAGGGAAAGAAAAAAAAGGAAAATGTCTTCAGAAAAATACTGAGTATTACATTTTAGATGGTAGAAGCTTAGGTCAAGGTAGAGAATAACTCAGTCTGAAATATGAACAGGGTTAAAAAAACCCTGCTGGTACAAAGCTCTTTATGAAACCCTACATTTTGTCCCTGCCTTGATTTTAAGAGCATGTTATATCTTCATAAGGGTATTTTCATCTTCTTTTATTTAGTCTGTGGTGTCTACTGATGGACTGTGCCATATAAGCACTTGCATGTCTTCAGCAGGAGGACTTCTAGCATCACTTTTGCATGAACACACTTTCCCAGCTGTGATGCTTAACAGCAGTGGGGAGATAAACCACCAACAATCCTCTCACAAAATCAAAATTTTTGCCAGTGCAAACTTTCAGGTTAGCTAAGGCCATCAATTTTGACTCGGGAAACTACTGACAAAGAGGAAAGTACCACCAGAGCTACAGTGACTAACAGGTTTTTATCAGAAAAAAACAAAGATCAAATATCAGTGCTGTCTGTTGAAAGCCTTGGGTGATAACAGAAGGAAACTTCTGGGTACGTGTCAACAACTGAAACAAGTAGCTGCCTATTTGAGGCTGCCTGTTTGTTCACTCCCTTTTCTCTGAACATTAAATGATTCTCTTGCTCTCTTGCAAAGGCACTGATACCCGTTTGAAGACCCTGTTGAGGTGAGGACTAAAGGGCTTCTGCTGCTCTGGAAGCCAGGCAGGCATCAGGAGATGGATCAGCACATACCCAGGGAAAAGCCTGAACAGGAAAATGTAATCCCAGGCAGTGACACAGCATCTGCACAAGAACACTAAAGTCTACAGGAAAACCTGGAATTTTAGGCAGAACCTACATTGCTCTAGAATACTTTAATTAAACACACCTGTGGTCCCAGACAAGAAAAATATATTTTGTTTTTTGGGCTATTCAAGATACTCACAATGGAATAGCTGGACGTGAAACTCCAGAGCTATGTATCGTTCTTGCTTAAACCCAAACAGTTTTAAATACAATCTGGCCAGCAAACATGGGATAGCCCAAATGAAGACCAAAGAGGAAAAATTTACAGCTGTACCTACGTCTGTGGCTGTCTTTCCTTAAAGTCTCTTTTCTTTGCCACAACAGAAAGAAAATCGACTCCCAAATTTTACTCAGTGTCCTACCTTCTACAGACCATCCACCCCCATCACTGCACATTCAAATGCACTGTGCTCGTTCTTGGCCTGTAAATATAGACCAGAATATTGTGTTGTTTGCTCTATTTATTTAATGCCTTGGCAGGAAGGAGCAACTATCTTTAAAGTAGAAAGGAATGCCCTGCTGTGCTTTTCACCAAGCTCTCTGCAAACATTAGCTGGCTCTGACAAACTCCAAACAGAGGTGTTCCTACCTGTGTGCTTCCAAACCATGGTGATACTGAACCTGGACAGAGGAGACAGAAAGCAGAGACCGAGGGACTCTTGGAAAAGCAGGAAGAGGAAACATCACAAATGGATACACACTAGTGGTTCATTTTCCTTCAAGATCTTTTTCTTAGAGTACTCCACAAAAAAATCCCCTCATGGCCAAAGATGCTGTTTGCCATAAAACAATTCCAACTCAGCTCCAAGCAGGACTGCCACCAATGACCCTGAACAGAATAAAATCCTCATCATATTCATTCCTTGGCATATCTGGTGATTGTAAGTTGAGCACATATGGGATATCATTTCAGGCAGCAGTAGATTCACTCTGGCTCTTCCTTCCAAACGAGCAACACTCTTTTCTTGAAGACAAAGCTGTGAAATGAAATTCTACTCCCAGGAAATTTGCTGACCTATCCATACAGGGAGGGGTGGGGCTGCACTTAGTCTGGGAGTGAGCAATTGCTGGCATGACAGTCCCAAAGATTGGCACTCTGCTTCCCCACGAAAGCAGTGCAGGGAATGACAGTGTAAGCTTCCTGCATGGCATCCCATCAAATGACTCAGAGCTCTGTCACAAGGACCACTGGAGATGAAGGTAATTCACTTTCCATTGCTCATCCCTCTGCAGGGACACAGCCCATTCCAAGCCAATATCCTGAACTGCAGTCAGATGATTTCAAACAGCCAAACCCCCTTTGTTTAAGCCTAGTAAGAAACCACTAGATGGAACGCATTCAGAAGCAGGATCATAAGTATAATCTATTAGAAAATAGGCAACAGAGCCTGAAAATTGAAAGTACCAATGGAGTAAGGAGAGATTGTAATAAAGATATATCACCTGAGAAGTTTAACCACTCAAAACAGTGTCAGGGTTAAAACCTGTTAAAACCTGTTCCCTCTGTCACAGCTCGTGACTTAGCCAGGGTTAAGTTCTGCTCCTATATTCATTCCCTTTTTTAAAGTAAGCTGTATTTTGCTGAGGAAAAATGAAAACTCAATTGTGCTAGTTTCTCCCAAGTGACTTTGTGAAACAGGAGGAAAAAATAATGTCAAAATAAACAAATTCACTTGCCTGTAAATTTTTGACATAGAGATTTTGTGATTACTCAGTCTTGTGGCAGGCAAGCTGTAGTTTCTTTTGCTTACTTTGAAGTTCCTCTCACAGCAAACCAAGAACTAATTTTTGTCATTATAAAGAGAAGTTTTAAGTAACAGCACAGAGTTCTCTAAGGAAAAACAGTGTTACTATCAGCAGCCAGAGTATTGTGAGGAAGAAATCTAAGTTGTTTCTTAATCACTAGATAGTAAAAGATGTATTTTTTAAATGACACACATGGAAGACCAACTGATCATCCCTGTGAAATCCTCTCTAGTCAAAGTTGCTCTGTATGTTAAATGTAGGAGTGTCTGAGAGAGTAGCTAGTATTTCTGTTTGGAATTTAGAATGGGAACACTCGAGGGTGAAGGCCAAGCTTGAGGAAAAGACTGAGATTTTACTAATGGTCTGAATACAGCAGGTGACTGTCTCTTGCACACATCTGCCAGCTGAGCCTCATCCTGACCTGCAGCACCCTCATCTAACCTGGAATATTTACACAGCTGAGTGGAAACACTTTGGAGCATCTTTATTCCACCTGCTGCAGTCCTGCTGTTGGCTTAGTCTCAGGGTTTTGCTGGTGCCATTTGACTCTGGCTACCTCAGAGTGGTCACAGGCAACTTGTACAGGTCTGACAGCACCCCTGAATCTTCTCTTGCAATCCCATGTTGAGTCTTGAAATAGATTCATATCAAATAGAATTAGGACATCTTTTCTCCAGTTAGCAGAGACCAGGGTGACATCCTAACTTGCTTAGATTCTCTTCTGTTTACTCAAAAAAGAAGTAATACTACTTTTTCCCAGATTTTTAAATTGAAAATTAAATTCCTTTTTAATTGTAAAAAATTAATTCTGCTGGATGCGTTCATGTAAAGGACATCTGAAATAGCTTAAGTTTTATATTTGTCTATTTATATACCCAAGAAATCCAAGAAGTACTTCAGTATGTGTATTTTTAAAGGAATTAAAACCTCATTTTCCAGTGAAAAGAAGCACACTTCCATTTTGCAGTAGAAGAAGCCCAAATGTGCAATTCCACAAACTTAACTATTCTTTTTCCATTACCTCTGATAGTCATGGTATGTGTGCACACCAGTGACCTAAGCAAGTAATTCTGGTAGTAAAAATGAGAGAAAACCTGCAGAAGCCCACTTCTCTCACCAGGAATTGCTCAACCTGCCCAAGAGCTGAGCAACGTGGTGGGCTCAGCACCAGGGACTCTGGCATGAAGACAGACTGTCAGCTGGAGTGACTGGGAGCTGGATATTCCCCTTGGAGGCTGCCCTCCCTTGCTCTGCCAACAACTGCATCTCCAGGATACTGAAAGTCCATGAAGCAACTTTGTCTACCTAACTGGGCGTGAGGAAAAATTAATTAATAGGGTCAATAAAACATTTTGCATTTTAACCTTTATCTGATGTAGCTTTTAAAGATGCTTTGGAAACAGAACAAAATAATAGAAGATAAATGGAGAAGGGCTTGTTGACTCACTAGGCCATTTGATTGTTCCAAAGCTATGGAGACAGAGGGAGGAGAGTAGCTTTATTTAAGTAACTTTGGAGCAAGAAAATGACATAATTCCTACTTGCCTCTGTAATGGCAGCTCCTGTAAGAATGAGACAGAGTTACCTTCATCATGATTCTGGTGCAATATGACCTCTGGCTGAGCATGGATAGAGTTCCCAGGGTGGAAGAAAGGTGTGAAGAGCATACGAGCTTTCCTTTGCTTCAGGATATGCTGAAGGAGTTCATACAAAACATCACCTGAAAGACAAACAGCAGGAAAAAGGAAATTAAAATGTACATAACTGATGAGAAGACTCATTTAGCCATCTGATGCACGAATACATGGCTCCTGGGTGCTATTTTCAGACCCAAAAAAGCTAGCAGTAAAATCCTGCATCTCACTGCTATGCAAAGTTCTCCTCTGAAAAGAAAAAAAGGCACATCACACCTCTGAGTGTGACTGTGGCAAAACAGAACGACATTCCCTGGCACCCTAATTGTTATATCTTTCCTTAATGGAACATAACACCGCAATGTCTAGGATACCAGTGGACTAACTGCTTATTTTGTGCCTTTTATAAATCACATTTTGTATGGATGACCTTATTCCAATATCTACATGAAACACAAAACATACTTATGCATTTGGTCTGGTGTACCTTGTTGCACATTTCAAAGTGAAATTGTACATCACAGGATAGGAAGTCTCCTGACTTTTCATTCTGCCTGCTCTTGTGTTTGCCACTGCACATATTACAGAGGAACAGGTTGCAACAATTACATATTATCTGAAAACGAAGTTAGTGAAGTTTCACTTAGGAAATCTTAGATTTTCTGGGAGAGTCTTCTCAGACATGGGGTTTTTTTAGTAGCTGTTTCTGAGATTGTAAGTTGTGCATCATTTGTCCCTTGTCTCCGTAAACTGCCTATATTCTAATTTGTGGGCAACTTGAGTTTCTCGGTGTGGAACAGTAAAAGCCATACTGCTTTCCACAGTTCAGCTTCCTTTATTTTTAACATCTAGGCTGCTTTTACTGTCTCAGCACTGACTTTAGGGCATTTTTAAAAAGTGTTTGCAATACCTGAAAACCTAATTAAAAACAAAGCCTTGAGCATCCAGTTACATGAAAGTCTAAAAAGTGATTTTACCACTTAATTTCCATCACTGAATGCAACACTGGCATAATCATAAATAAGTAGTGCTGTAACACTCTGAGCAATAAGGCAGCCAATTTGTACCTCTTTTGACTGGCTGGACAGACTAGTGAAAACATCCATAAAGCTGTCTGTGTTTTTTTGGTTTTTTTTTACCTGATGAAATAGCTGAGACTTCTGTATCACCCAGATGCAGAAACGATAAGATGATGAAAAATGTTTTGTGCTCCCTCCTTCCCTTCTCTGCTGCCTCCCTTCCCTGGGCAGCCCTGAACAGAACAGCTGTGGGGCTGTGAGCCCCTTTCTTGGCAAGACTGTGGGAGTGGATGCCCTTCTCCTGCTTTAGCCATGAGGGGAAATGATACAGCTTTCGTGTGGCTTCAGTCTGGAAAAACTTAATGCCTCTGTGGCAAACATTATTTCACAGTTCTTAAATTTCACGTACAGTTAATTCTGGGAAATGCTGAGGTAATCTCCCTTTACCTACAGTTATCTCAGTTTTAAGGGACTGACTCAGATATCCTCCACAAGGTTTATTATCAGTGGGGAATACCTGGAGGAAAGCAAGAGACAAAATGCAAGGGAGGAGGCCTTTAGCTGAGTTATTTTGTTCCAAATTCAGCTTAACCTTCTGAATAAAGTGAGATTTTGCAAGTCAGAGGCTCTTCTCTGGGAACACTCTATTTCCAGCCTAGAAACATTTTTAATCCTGCTTATTTCAAGCGCCCTCACAGCACTAAAGGGGAGAAATAGGAACATAACTTGTGGGCAGGAAAGGGAGTTACAGACAACATACATAAGGGTGTTCTTTGCAGTCCTTACCCACATCCCTGCTTTCAATACTCCTTTTGCTTCAAGCAGGGCTAATTTTTACACTGCAAGTGATGTAGCAGAATTTTAAAAAGTAATTTCTAGGCATTAGTTTTCACTAATGTATTACAGTGACAACAGACATTAATGTTTGGGCTCCTATACAAAATTAGTCCTGGATTTGAAGCACATGATTAAAAAACTTTATACACATTAAACATAAGCAACAGTTTGTGAGGTAGATTCTGCAGGAGGATGGTTGTGGAGAGTGGCCAAGCAGGCTGGTGCAGAATTAGACCCACAGCTTGATTATCAGCTGGATCCCAGCAGCACCAGCTGTACTCCTGCACCTTGTGAGCCTTGCACTGGAAGCCTCCTCACAGCAATTCTGTCACCACTTGGTCCAAGCTCTTTGATCACCTGGAGTGATTGAAGTGCAAGCCTTTCTATTTAACAGGAGTGACATGTGATCGTGTGGTCACAAAAAACAACGCTCACAACTCATATTTAGTTAAACACCCCTGACAAAGGAGGGCAGAGGCTTAACTCTGACTGTAAAACTGGAGCAGACAGACCAGAGGGGATACAAATGCAGGCAGGCAACACACACATTTCTAAATATCCTTTGTGAATAAATGAAGACATAATCTGAGCAATAGGCAGACTGATCCACACATCTGTCTGTGCTGTGCTGAGGGCTGGACTCCAGCATATGTGAGAATATGGTGAAGTAAACCAAAACCCACAGGGGCTGTTAAATAGAGGCAAAGTCCCCAAGGAAGGAGTTTTGCAGTCACTTTTAGCAGCACCTCAGCCAAGACAACTGGAAGGCAAAATGCTAATATGGGCTGCTTAAAGTGGCTGGAGCACTTGATTAACTTGCTGTTGTAGTTGGGTCTGTGAACAGCTAAGCCTTTACAGGGAAGAGCTGGATGTCATGAAATGCTGCCAGAGCAGCTTGCTTTCTGGGAGCTCTGCAGAGAGTTTTAACTATAAACAGGTTGGATGTTTGGGTTTGAATTTGCATTCAAATATGCCTAGAACTCAGGTGTATCAGGATTTCCTTCCCTTTTTGTCCTTGCCTCCTCCCTTCACCCTCCCTTTCCCAGTGTACCCCAGCAAAAGTGACCATTTCCTCCTCTGACCCTCTTCAGCTTTTGCTGCAGCTTCCTCTCTCTTTCCAGTCACAGCTTCTGTAAATAATCCTCACCTGAATGAGGGGACCTGTATCGAAAGTCCTCTTTGGTCAGGAGCAGCAGAGCTTTGCCGTTCATCTCGAAGGTGTTGCTCTCAATGGGCCTCAAGGAAAACTCCTTCTCTGCCCACCGGAGCCACTGCGCCACATCTTCCCTGCTCCAGTACACCGGCTGCAAACCTGCGCCAGAAACAGACCACGGCTCTGTTACCACACTTCTATAAGGCACAGGAACACAGGAACACAGGCACACACCACTGAATGCCCCTTTCTCCCCACAGCATAACGTACAAAGTCTCAGGGGAAAGTGTAACAGAGGAATGTCACGTTGGTGCAGAAATACTCTAAGCACTGGACTGCAAAATACTTTGGCACTTTGGTTTATCCGTGACATATTGAGAAACAAGAACTGCCTCAGCATCCCGAAGGAAGCTCACAGGACATTATTTCATTCCAGGTTTCCACTGTGCAAAAGGATTTTCCTCCACGTGCTCCTTCTGATGTGTAGAGCAGGCAGCAGGCAAAGTCCTTGGTGCCATCCATCTTTGGCATGCATGCTTTCATGGAAGAGAGGTGTGCTCTCTCTTCACACTCCTTGCACATTCATGGATCATTATTTCAAGAATAATGAAAAGCTGTCAAATGCAAGAGAGCCATGGCTTCTCTCCAGGTGGCTGGGGTGGGGTCTGTAAGGAAGGGCTGTTTAAACTCAGCCCCTGTAACAGTGTGATTATCAGCACATGTGTCATTGAGAGAGGTGTATTCAGACAGGCCCACCCCTCCTCCAGGTGCCATTACAAGAGCAGGTGCCATTCCCACACTGGAGAGGAAAGCCAGGGCCAAGATTGTGCCACCTTTGGCACTGCTTTAGCCTGTGTTTCCTGTATAGCAGTCAAATATTACCAATGTAACTAGGTCCATGTAAGAGAGTATAGCATCTTTTACTAAAATAGTAGGGATATTTGATTTGGGGACAGATTTTCCAAGGTGCCAGAGAGAGTCTGACACTCTCTTTCTACCAGCCAGCTCCTACAACTTATACAGCCTAGGCTATTGTGTTTACTCACAGAGGCCCAACCACGTTACCATCAAAGACATCTTGCCTGCTACCTTTATTGGGCCCAGGCAGAGAAGCTTGGGAGGTATGACAATTCAATATCTGTTTTACACATAGATTTAAAATAGCTTCCTTCCCCTGGAGAGAAGGCAGCGTGGTGAAGAGCTGTTTAGACCCAAGTAGAGAGATTATCTCCAATCCAATGGGCAATAAAAGCTTTATTTTCCTTTCCCCTCATGAGATGACTCATTGTTTGACTTGCTACAAAGCTTACCCACTGTGCATAGGAACATAAAATTTGCCATATCTGATCAGATCTCTGGTACACAGCCTCTGGCAGGAGCCAGTACCTTATGCTTCAGAGGAAGACGAACCTCCCTTCCTTGTATTGCACCTGGCTGATTGTACGCTGCACATGGGAAGAAATTTCCTTCCTGGCACACCATTCTCTGAGATCTGATTACCCTCCTCCAACCAAGCACTAAAAGAAGCCTGGGAGAGTTGTACCACTCTTGTTTTGGTTTGGTTTTTACTTCTTTAACAGATAGGCAACCCTTTTATTTCTGTTTCAGCAAGAGGTAACATGAAGTGAATTGCATTCTGCTGCTTTGCCAGATTCCCAGACAACGGCTTTGGAAAGTCCCACAGCCACAGCTGCATAAAGAACTGAATCTCTGTCAGAAGAGGAATTGAGACTGTGCCTGAGAAAGGGTCTGAGCTGACCTAAGGAAGGGATGCATGGCCATAGCAAGAATTTCTACTGGCTTTCAACTGTAGCATAGTATTGTACTACAGAAACAAGTTGTACCCTGTAATGACTTCTGAAGTAACTTCTCTTCCCCCTATGAATTAGGGTCTGCTTATTGGGGTCAGAGTTTTCTGTAGGACCTTTCTTTTTGAAGGGACTGGGGTGAGGTGTAGATTTGCTCAGAGACATGGAAACTGTCATCTAAAATGCCAGAGTGAGGTTCATCTTGTGCTGAGTAAAGGACTGGTCCTCCACAAAATACACTCCAGACCCCAAGGCTGTTGCTGCAGCTAAAAGAGAAAGGTGAGACATAATGCAGGCAGACCACAACATATGAAGGGTTTTTACAAGACCATCTGAGGAGTGCTTGAAATGCTCATGTGTGATTTCTTTTGCCTCCCTCTTTGCCATGCCATGCAAGTAATAAACTGCCCAGAGGAGAACTGTCCTGTAGAAATCTAACTGGCCTTCTGATGTGTACTTCACCTGATGAGGTGTGAAACAAAATAAAAGATCACTGTGACAATCAGGCTGACAAAGACAGAGCTGCAGGATAATTTCACATGAGGCGTGTGCTGCCTTACAGATAACAATGTAATAAATAAATCACTCCCTGTACAAACACACATCGACACTTCCCACCTGCACGTGACAGTACATTTTTGCCTTCTGTTCAACTAGAACAAAAGTACCATGTCCAAAGACAGCTTCAGATTGATCAGAACCAGGTTCTGCTGGACCCAGAGCAGCCAAATAAGTTACACAGACTGGGACAGGCCCCACGAGCTGTGCTGGCAGCTCTGAAACAGACCCAACACTTCACACTGAAAATGAGGTCTCTGCTGGGTTTCAGCAGCACCTCTGAAACTTGTGAGAAAAGCCCCAAAGTAATATGACCTGGGACCACTTGGCTTGAAATTACTGAGAATCAGCAAGCAGCCAGTCTAATTCAGTTTGGCTATGGCTAAACTGAGTGGGTGGATGTGCCACATCACTCCACCCCTGGGGTGATCCCATAATTAAAATACTTGCATTGTGTTTGGAAAACATAAGGTGCCATAAAATAAGTAAACTGCTTTTCCCTAGATGGATTTCTTATTCTCTCACTTCCCTCCCTTCCTGCCCTGCTGCTTTCCTGGGAAGTTAAGTTTCTCAAAAAAACATGCCCCCACCACATGCCCATTTGTTTTGTGAGGCTGAACCAGTTCAGTCACAGGAGGCTTTTCTAGGGGTGCACAGCAGTGTTGCTGAAAGTGCTTCAGAAACTGTCATTCAAAAAATAATTCTTTCATGAGCAGTACAGCATCTACTAAACTGAATACCACCTTCTTTGACCCTTCTTAAGAAGAAGTAGTTGGTTTTGTGAAAACAAGGTCATGAGATGGTTGGCTTTGCAGCTGAAGGGATTTTACAGCACTGTGTACATTGCTATCAGTAGGTCATGAAATGTTTTCCTGTACTTCCATGAAAGAAAACCTAATCCCACTTATACTATTTTTCTTCTTTGGATGCTATTTCTTATTTTCCTCTCTCCATCTTCTTTTATTGTCATGCTCACACTGGAGGAAAATGGGCTCTTTTTATCTCTCTGGTTTTATTCTCTGCAGAAGCTAACAGCACTGTCTTCAACTAACAAAGATATTTACCAAGCAGAATAAAGTGAGGAAAACAAGAGCGGTGTTGCAAAACGAGGGCAGAGTTTTGCCTGCTGAACCGACTGCTGAAATCAGTGTGAAGGTTTTGCTGCTTTCAGTAGGTGCAGATCAGACATGGGGGAAGCTGCCTTTCTCCCAGCCTGCCCTCTTGGTGGCCATGGACTTCCCAGGGTGAATTCTGACCTAAGAGTCAGACCTGGCTCTGCTCCCATCTCTGCCTTTGCTCCTCTCGTTCAAATCTGGCAAGCATTCCCCATCATGGTCTCCCTATCTGTGTAGTGCAAAAATAAACAACAACAAAAACTTCAACAGCTGAAAGCAGGTTAGACAAAGCTGTGCAAACCATCAGAACCTGGCTCGGTGAGATCCAGCATATTCTCTGTCTTCTATCAGTTTCCAAGCACCTCCAGCAGAGTAAAATACAGCAATTTACTGACATGTTTATAAACTGACAGCTGTATATGCATTAAAGAGGGAGCAAAATCCGTGCTCACCTTTCCAAGGCTGCAGGCTGATGCACTGGTATCTTAATAGATTATCTACTTCTGCAGCACGCTCCTCACCTGAAGTCCTGTTTCTAACATCTGTTACTCTGGCTACCTTATAAATGATGAGTATGATCAATTCTCATGCTGCAGGGCACAAGCTGGTAACCATCCTGAGTGCAGAAGAAATCCCCTCTTTGTTCCTTTCTATTCTCAAGCAGCAAAGCAAAGCGCAATGGAGAGGGAGTGATGGAGTAATTTACACTCTGAAGTAGCCAGTAAACCTGTTAAACACCAACAGACATGGACACAAACAGGAATGTTCTGGTCAGTTTAGGCTGATAGTCTCTGCAGAATTCACTTCTGACAGAGAGCCCCTCAGGAAACTGAAGCACGGTCAGGCTTTGAGGTCACAAAACCAGAGTGCTCTGCTCAGGCAGTACTCTGCACTTTAGAACTACACAGCCAGCAATATTTTCACCTGACCACAGACTTCTGGTGGGGTTACAACTTTGTTTTTTGAACAGACGTACCCAACTTTGAATCTTTCAAAGTGCTTGCACTCAGCAACCCCTTCTTTGATTTGGAAGACAGTATGCATTTTACAGTATGAGTTGCTTTGTTCAGGGTATGCAACAGATACACCTAAAATGTGAAGTATAATGTACCACAGGCTGTTTTCACCTTGACTCATTTTGGAACAATCTGAGGACACAAATCCAATGCAAAATGTGATGCACAGTACCACCGAGAGCTGCTGCTCTGCTTTAGTTTCAAGATGAGGACACAGCCACAGGACAGCACGCACATGGAAAACAGCATTCATAGTAAGTTTTGTCTAACTTTTTGTTCCACTTCAGCTACATCAGCTACTTTACCCCCTTCTCACACCATCCTCCCGCCTGGCTGCCTGGCAGGCAGGATGATGATGTGAGAAGGGGTAAAGACAGACCTCTCATTTATCCCTGCTTTCTGCAGGGCAGACAGAATTGTTCACACTCCCACGCCAAAAACTACTTAGCATGGTTGGGCAAACAGCAAAGGGGCCAGCGCATGCAAATCAGCAGCTGGTTCCCAAACACCCAGGGACGGATGCATCATCACTGGCAGCATCAGGGAAGCCAGCTCATGTCTGTAGCTACTGTGAGCCTTCAGTGGGAAAATGATGCTGGAGAAGTTCAGAACACTTGAATGTCTCCTACCAAGTAATTCTTTAGGAACTGATGATTTCTTTGTTATTGATTAACGAACTCTTTCCTTGTTAGCTGTAAAGCATAATATGTGCCTCTGCATATGATGGTCTATGTCAAGCAGGAAAGGTGCATGAGGTTGTCTTTTGGTCTTAATTTCTGTGTAAAGGCAACACAGTCTGGAAGAAAAGCATATGATTAGATTTAAATCCTTCTCTCAGGCTCTGCCAGAGCAACTTTTTAAAGTCTCTTCCTGTCTCACATCTTTGTTTGGAATGCTGGACTACCAAAATGCAACGAGGTGTCACAGGGCTTTGCCAGTTAACATCCAGAATGCTCTGAAGTGCAAAGTGCTGCACAGCTGCTTCAAACGACCCTGGTTCAACACTGCCATGGTGCTGTGTGTGCTGCTCTCTGGTTCCCTGTTCAGAGTCACCAATTGCTGCTGCAGACCAGGGGCCCTGTGCTGGTATCGTGCCTGGATGTGACAGAACCACCACCAGCACCACCCTGCTCCCCAGCAGGGCACTGCTGAGCTCAACAGCAGTGTGGGATCATGCTGAAGGGCTTTCCAAACTGAGGCACTGAGTTCCTCCTGAGGCAGCAATTCTGTGCCTTCTCTGCTGGGGCTGCTGCATCCATCTGTTAACCCAAGTGACTTCCCCAAAACACCCGGCACCCACAGGGTGCTCAGCAGTTTTCCAGAACTATCACTGCTATGGAAGGCAAAGGCAGGAAAGGTAAAGATCTTGCTTTCTCAGGAAGTCTTCACAGTTCCTCAGAGGTGACAGAAATCTGTGGCATGCCTAGCTATTCCCATGCAGATGGAGAGTGTAAGTGAGTGCCCTCAGGGACTGTTCTGGGGTTAGCATACATGTGGAAGATGCAGCCCTGCCACAGGGTAAATCCTGTACTGCTGGTGGTCTGTGCACTTGCTGTTACCAGCAGGGGACAGAAGTCTGTGTGCAGTGATGTGCCTGACCACTTGCACTCTCCAGCTGGTGCCCCTTGACCCAGGCAGTGGAGAAGCAGTGGCTATTCACTGCTGTTGGACTGCAGGGACTGCCTCATCCTACAGTAGAGAGCTGGCTCTGCACTTTCCAGGCCCAGAGATAAGCAAAGGTAGAAAATGAAGAAAAGGTTAATCCTGGCTAATCCTCAGAAAAAATTATTTGGGAGGTGAGTACAAACTGGTACAAAGGAAATGCAAGGCAGCAGATAAAAATGCCCCTTTACAGGTCTTGTTGAGGGAAAAATGACTGGATAGGGAACAGAGGAGTTGTGGCAGGAAAAGAGACCACAAGTGAGGCTTGCACATTCTTTAAGAAGGTCTCAAAGTGCCTGTAATCAGAATGACAAGGCTTTGAGGAATCTCCTACACTGCTGGGAGCAGAGGGCAAAACAGCTTTTCCAGTAGTAATCTGAAGTAAAAGGCAGAGGCTTATTTCTCCTGGTGTCCTGTTGAACAAGGTGTTAGAGGTAGAGCACAGGTGCAGGTAATGCTCCGTGCACTGTGCCTGCTCTGGGGCCTCCATGTGTGCAGACATCTGCAGAAACCAACCCAGTGGAGCTCTGCCAGGGGTTTCTGCCATGCTGACTTTGCTGGTGTGGTGCCCTGTGACCCAGCCCTTCTCCTTTCACTGTCTGTACAGAGACCTGGGAAGCTGACACATCCTAATCTCCCAGGGCTTCAGGGTCATAAAATAAATAAGATTGCTTTCCTAATGCAGCCGTTGGAAAGTCTGTAAGAAACATATTGATTGGAAAATGCTCGATTAGAACGAGCTCTCATACAGGAAAATAAATCTTTTCAATTGCCCACACCCCGTGCCAAGCTCAGCTTCCTGGAAGCAACTATGGCCCTTTCTGGAACTGAGGTGAAAATCCCATGTTCCATCACCTCGCTTGACCTGCTGACATTACACATGGTTTGCATTTGCTGATCAAATGCACAAGCAGGACTCTAAATTAGCTTGCTGGGCTGAGACAGCTCACTGATTAACGATGGCAGATGAAGTCACCGGTACAAAAACCCCACAAAATTTGAAGCCACACTACAGAATTCAAAATGAAGAATATATTTTTTCTCACTCTATGCCTACCTCTTTTCTATGTAGAGATAAGTAAATGAAGTCATTCTCTTGGACAAAATTACTCGGCTGTGTCTAAGACCCCCAGCCCCAGCAAGTCAGAAAAGTCCCTGAAGACTACTGGCCAGTTCCTGAAGTCCTTGGAGTTGTACCTGATGTCAGATTAAAGCTTCTAGTGCAACTCCAATGGTTTAATGTGGCCAGTTGTGCTGTGTTTCTCATAACTGAGATCCATATTTGACCCACAGCAGCCATTTGTCTCCCTTCTGTTTCCACTGCATCATCCAGAGCGAACCTAGAGAGTAAGTGGATATTAGGATATCCTCTGCGAGCTGCCCCACTTTGGGATTAGTCAGAAACAAAAAATATTACAATGGAGCAGCCTACCTGCTGCTGACAGGCAGTTTGTGGCCTGAAACAGAGTTCACCCAGGCCAGGACAAACCAGCCTAGATAATGGTGCTTGGTTTGTGTATTGAAGTTGGATTTGAGGTTCTGAAAGGGAAAAGCTACCAAAGAAGTGAGCAACCACAGAGGTGATGAAAAGACCAGTGGGTTTTCTAGGCACTCATTCCATGAGCCAGGTCCAAGAGCTTTCAAGAACTCTACAGACGGCTCCAGCTTCCTTTCATGTTGTTTGCAAAACCTTCCTAGAAGCCTGACAAGAGCTCTCCTTCCAGGGCAGGGTGAAGGCTGGCTTTTTCCATCTGGGCAGCACGTTCAGAGAGGGCCAGAGTGCAGCAGGGGTCAGTGAGCCATGGACAGCAGGATGCTGCCTGGCTGCCAGCTCCCACGGCTGCCACACCACGGCATTCCTGCCACAGCAGCCAGTGCAACACCAGCAGAGGCAGTGGGATGGGGAGGGGGGAAATGCTGGCTTGGATCTGCTCCCAGTTACAGCCTTAATCTACTCCTGACTTCTTCTCAACCAATTTTTGGCTGCTGTCCATGGAGCAGACATTGCTTTCCTACTGCTCCCTTCCAAAAGGAGCGGAAAGAAATGTCTTCTGTTGGTTTTTCCCTTGTATGTGCAAAAACTACATCCTAAACAAGAGCAGCTGAGCCCTGACAATGTCACAGGGTAGCTAGCTCAAGAGACAATGCTGCCAGAAGCAAACAGTTCTACCAGAAGAAGTCAAGGGATTATAAAAAACTTCCATTTTCTTCTCAGCAACTCTTTATTGTTTCAAACCAATTTAATCATTATCCAGGTCAAAATTCCAGGTCTAAAAAGCATTCTTTACATTTTTTCTGCACCGGCTATGGCCACTGCTGGTACTTCGTAACACTTGCACATTTACACTACACAGTGCCTTTCCACTGCAGACAAATTAGATTGTTATATCTGTTTTATAGATGAGAGGCACAAAGGCACTGGATGCCTGCCCATACACTGAAGGATCAAATCCAGGAACTCTATTCTGCTCCTCTTTACAACTGGACACATGCAGAGCATCTTTACATTCTTTGCACCTACTTTACCTTCCCACTTCTTGTATCAATTATTTGATGTATCCTGGCAACAGTAATTTTAAGGTAAACAACCTAACCCCCATATTAGAATGAAGTGCCATTTCGTGCTATTTCTTTCTTTTAACACAATATGGCCTTGATCTCTGGCTGAGAGGCTGAAGATTTGTAAGTAATCAGAAATAAATTAATCTTAGTAGTCTTGACCAATTGCTGTACAGTGGAGCAGTGTGCTCAGATTATTGCCATGCTTACAGTATGCAGCAGTAATGCTTGTATCCAAACTGGAAGCTCCAGGTTTAGGTACCTGATCAACACTGCTGAAAGATATGAAAAACTGAAGAAATAGTTGCTAGCTGCAATAAATACAGCTGCCTAAAATTAAGATAGTTCCTTTCAGCGACTTATCACTTTAACCTACCATCAGCTATGCCACCTTGATCTTCTGGTGGATGCAAATTTAGAGAAATCCCACAGTTTTGTAAGAGAGGGGTCAGGAAGTCCTTTTTGTACAGCTGAATCAAGTGGAAAGTTTTGAAATCTCAGTTTCACATATCAACAAAACACCACCATCACCATTATAATCCTCCGTATTAAGAAGCTGCCTTTTTCTCACAGGGAGATTTTGTTCTCAGAGGCTAACATCCTGAAGAAGTTGGGTCCCTTTCCCTTGAGGAATTTTGGCTGGGACTTTGTTTCCTAACTCAACTGTGACTGTGAGAGCTGGGGAGTGTGTACACAAAGAGCATGTTTTCCAGGCTGTTTCCAGGGAACGTGAGGCCAGCTCCACTACAGAACAGTCTATGCCCTAACAGCAAGATGTCATCTGTTGGCTTCCTCTGCACTGGGGCTCCAAGCCTTGTGAGCTGCAGCTGCACTTGTGCTGCTACTGTAAAAGCACATTTTGGCAGCATAGCCCAGAACCATGGCTTACTTTGCCTGTAACCATTAAGAAAATTACCGTAGGAAAAAAAAAAAAATTACTACTAGCATGTGGTAAAAGTATGTCATACTTTTACTGTAACTGATTTTGCTTTTGGGTGTCTTGCCCATGCAGGCATTCTCTGCATGGTCCTAATGCAGGAGGGCTATGGCAGCCTCCTTCAATACACCAGTACCCAAGTTCTTCTGTGCTTTATGCAAAGGCCTGCCTTCAGGTGACATTAAATATTAAATTACTGGTGGAAACTGTACAAATGACAACTTTGGACACTGCACAGTGTACTTAGTTCTGAACCACATCTTTGGAGGTAAAAGCTCACTCTTAGCATGCTGCAGACATCTCTCGCTCCCAAGATGCTACAAACTGGAGTTCTGACATGATTAAAACTCCAGATTTAGCTTCATTTCTTGATGGCTCCTTAATGAACCAAATCCCTACAGCTCTTACAAACTGTCAGTCATTTCTCCAAGAAGACACTGCTGTCCTAGAGAGAGGTGAAGTGCTTCAAAGAACAGCTCTAGATGCCAGGGGTCCTTTTCCAAATTCAAGGGACAAGGAGGCCACTGAGATGGACTCCAAACTGCACGACAACACATCACCCATTCAGAGGAAGTAACTGCATTACATTTCCATGGGGCCCTTTAACCTTCCAGTGCAACTTGTGCTCAGGAAGGCCTCTTGTACAGAGGTACTTGTGCTTGAAATACATTGATAATGAGAACGAATTAAGTGTGTGCTCTTTGATTATCAGATGATAAATTATCATGATTATCTTTGCTGCAGCTTGAGAATTGCTTCCTCTCCAGCATTTAACTCCTTCTTGCTCTGAAGCTAGTCAGCATACCCACTAACTTCTCATATTTGGGCTCCCAAAAAACTGGCTTGCATTTATTATTTCTATGGAAGTCATTCAAAGTTCAGGCGTTAGTACTTCTACTCAGGATCACTTGAAAATACTGTTACAAAGAGTATGGAATGAACTTTACCAATTGGGACAGCATGCAAGATCCTGTTTGGGATAATTTCTATCTCAGTGCTGGGGTATCTGCAGTAACTCCAGTGTCTTTCAAACAAGCTTGTCCTAGGTGACAGCTTGGACAATATGTAGTGTTCAGTGACCATGTTGACTTAGTCATGTTTTCTGGCCACCACGTTGATGTGCCAGTGCATTTGGTGGAGAAGCTATGCTGCGTTCTTGATGAGAGATATAATCTGTACTCACGTATACATTGGTTTCTGCCAGATCAGCTTTCTGAACAGATTAAGAGCACAACTGCACTAACAGTTAGGTCAACACAACTGGCAGCAAGATGGCAAATTGCAAAAAGAATAACAGTTGGATGTGGTAACAGAAAATGGAGAAAATGCTTCAGCCAGTATTGTTACAGAACATGTCATGTCACTGAAAAATAATGCATGGGCTTGCTGTATCACTTGAGTTTAATCTGGATGATGTCACTGAGAAAGGCTTGCTTCCAGGAGTGGAAAAATGATTGCAATGTCAATAGAGGCAAATGATTTACCTATGCAGTTCCAGTAAAGGATCAAGCTTTGAATGAAAAGGAAAACAAATGGATGAGCTAAATCACAAGAAGGTTGAGTCTCATCCTGCTTTTTGGGTTTCTTGCCACTGTAAAGGTGCAGCGAGAGAGGCTGCAGACACCTAGTAATGATGGGTAACTGGTATCATCCCAGATTCACAATTCCTAGTGCTACATAATCCTACTGTGCTGCTACAGACACTTAGTGACCTCAACATCAGTGAACCTGTCTCCAGGACTTCTGTCCTTCCCACCTTTCCTTTATCACAGGGAGGATGACCATCTCTGTGCTTGCTATGATCAATGAACCACTGCAAATGTGCCGGGGGGAAGGGGACCCCTGTCCTTGGAGAGGGGCTGTGAGCCCCCAGAGCTGAGCTGGGATGGGCTGTGGAGCTGTGACAGCAGGGAGGAGTGAGGAACTCAGCCCTGAGAACTCACCCCTCAGTCACACTAATAGTGCCACCTCTTTTGAAGGGGTGAGGCTAAATAAGGTTAAATAAGTTTAAGTACTGGAAAAGAGAATCAAACTGTATCACCTGTCAGAAATATTTAAAAATATCTAATGGCTTCTTTACGTGGCTGACAGTTGTGCCAGATAGCATAAAACATTGAAGCAGGAGGACCACCTGCCTGGAGGACATTACAATATGGGCAGACAGGAGAGGGAAGGGATTCACTGCACAAGCAAAGTGACAGCATGATGCTGTGCATACCATGCTCATGTCCTCAGGAACCAACTGAAACTACTGGAGTCCTCATATACTTCATTATGTGGCTATTGAGAAAACAAAGCTGAAATGCTTTTTCACCAACCCATCTAATTAAAATTGCCTTAGCCGTGCTCCCCCATATATTGGCAAATTTCAGTCAGCTCTGTGAAGGACATTTGTCTAGTTATTTTATCTTATCTGTTGCAGAAATCCAGATTTGTAGGTCTGTCTGTTCACACACCACTTGTACTGACAAAAACTCAGACAATCACAATGACATTGAAGTCAGGAGAGCTACAGAGATGTCTCCATGAAGTAATTTCTCTTCTATTTTTCCAATGCTTCAGGACTTGCTTAGTTTACAAAGTCCAAACCAGTTTTGCTTCATTCTTTGGTATCGTAACTTCAAAATCGTCTCAAGTTTTTGCTCTCCTGGGAACACTGACTCACAACCAACTTGCAAAGCTTGGAACATAATTTTTAAAAAAGACAGACTGGAGAATTAAGAAGGTAGGAAGCAAACACAAGCATTAGGAAAGGATGGTGACCTACATTTTGAAGAAAGGACACCTTCTAGCCTACCTTTTCAGGTTACCTTAGCTTTTTTCTTCATGTCTGCTTTTATAATTCCTACATTACAGAAATTATTAAGCTCATTGATACCCATAAATGCAAAGCAACTTGACATTCCCAGGTCTTTTCTTCCTTCTTAACAAGTTTCAAGTGGAAAACTACTTTTCTAAAATACTTTGCTTACTAATGTGATTCCCTCCTCCTCCACCCCCCATGACTGGGGTCAGTCAGTTTGGCACTGACAGCATGGGGCAGAAATGCAGACACGGACACACTGTCAATTTGAGGAGTGGGAGAAACCTTCTTCAGCAATTTCACACAAAATGACATTATGGAAGGCAAAATGTCAAAAATTTCCCGTGAAGCCCTGAGAAAATCTGCAAACTAGATGTCTCACACCTCTCTGGCAGATAATAAACACAGAGCATATGGACCCAAGTACTGAATGTTCATGAGAACGGAGTCCTCTGTGTTTGAAACCAAGCAGAGTTTCTGAGGACATGAATGCAGTTTCAGAAGATTTACACCCTTATTACTCAGGTGTTTGGCTAACCAACAATGGAAATTCAGAGAAGGTTTATTTGTGAGCTGGCTTATTCCTTAATAAATTACTGTATTTCTTCCCATGGCTTCTTCCAAAGCTGCTGGAATGGCCACTGGCCCTGTTCAATATTGTGTCTTCCCTGCTGTGACCAAATTTGTTGATTTAGGTCCTGAAACACTACTTCCCTCAAAGATTAATTCTCAAAAGAAAGCACTGTGATTGATTTTTAAGAAAATGTTTTGAGATGCCTCGTTTTGGATTTTTTTCTAACTTCCTCTTCCCCCCACTATGCCTGAGGTGCGCACACCATGTGAAGAGGAGATTTCTCTTGTCAATCCAACCTCAGCCTTATTCATTTAGCACTGTCACAGTCATGCTTTTGCAACTCTGCTGACGGAATCAGGTGGGAGGAGGAGGAGGCTGACTCGGCAAGAGGAACCTTTTGTTTGCACATAAATACCTTGGTGTTATCAGAAGGAAAACAAGGAGTGAGCAGCATGCATTGTACAAAAAAAACACATGGCACTGTTACTGTCTTCCCCCTTGTTTTTTTTTCAGTCTCTACCCTCTTGCTTAAGTAATGCTAAACACATGGTTTGTCTTTTAAGCCTGGGAAGCAGCAACTTGAATAAAGGAGCATTGACACCTTGTATGCACCCCCAGCCTGCACATCCTACCCAGAGTTAACACTTCAGCCGACCCCTTCGTCTGACTGTACCCTCTGGCTGCCTCCTGACAACCGAGTCCAGCTCCAGCTATGAAAAATCCTCACCAATATGCCATATTCAATGCCACAAATTCAATCCACCCAGCTGAATGTTAAACGACAGACCACTTAGTGCCTACTCGAGGTTTTGAAAACACTGGCTTTCAAACTTGAAAAGCATGTCTGCATCTCCTGCGAAAATCACTGGTAATGTTTATTCTTGCCTTCTCCCTTCAAACTGGAAGTCAGGATGGATGGATACCAGTGCCTTCGGAGAAATCTGGGACTAATTCCGTACTCCTGTCAAAGCCTAGTGGTTTCTTTGCTCCTTTCATTTGCTAGAACCCATATGAAATTGAAAAAATGGTATTGGGATAGAATCCGGGTGCTTGCCCTCTCCAGGATTCATTTAACATCTCTGCCAACCTCTAAAAAGACATAAAAGAGGAGGCAATTTTTAATCTCCTTTCATGGTGTGGTTGCCAACATCACAGGCTAAAGCTGCATCTCCTCAGGAAGAGGGAGCTGAGTGTGTCCACAGCTGCTATTTCCGAATTGGCAGCCATGGTGGAGGCCTTTTGCTCGCCCTGATAAGGTCATTTGCATAACTCTACCCAACTGGCTTTGCATATATTTTTCCCCTCTTCTTTTTCTTTCTCTCTCCACTCTGTAAGTTCTCCATGTGCTAGAGAAGCACTAGGAAGACCTTATATTAGCTAACCCCAATATTCATTCTATTAATCATTTACTGATTTATTTTCATTCCTTGTAGAAAGCTGGTGTATTCTGGTAACACTATTCTTACACAATGTGAAACAAACAAAATTGTGCCGTTAGTGCAAAAATAATTCTGCTTTCTCTGTATAGGTTCCTTTCACATTCAGTCAAAATGGCTGTGTGTTTTCCTTCTGTTTTTAAATGAAAGTCTGTTAATTACTTTTGTTTTAAAATAAACAATTGACATTTGTTCAAACTAAAAGTAATTGTAAACAAAAGTGTAAGTGATATCCATACTTGCAATGTAAAAACTCAGATAAATGCTGAATTTTAAAGCAACCCTCATAAACAGTGGAAGGGAAGATGAATACCAAATGGCATCAATTTAAGTCTTGTTTAAGTAATAAAGAAGATACTGAGAGCTGCGTGGTTTAACTCATATTCCTGTCAGCAGTTCTGGTGATTTTAGTGAGGTATCTCACTTGGATAATCGCCATCCAGGAAAAGAAAGGGCTGAAAAAACTCTTCTTCTCTTAGTCAAATTCTTTCTTAAAAATACACATTTTTATCTTGGTGTTTGTGTGTGTCACCTTAATTCCCTTTTTTTTTTTTTTTTTTTACTCTGGAAAGGACCATGCTGAAATTCAAACAAATTTTGAAGTTCTTCCTAACAAAACAAACTCTTGCCTTATTTTTCATAGCAGCTTAAAAATATTAAGTATCTTTAAACCAGTGGGCCTTGTGCTCTGTTTGTGCAGAAAGACAGAACACAGTTACTTCCCTACCTACAGCAGCTCGTACTGTAAGGCCCTGGTGCATGTGAAGGGCCAGGAGATGCTAATCCTAATTATAATCAAATGACCTTCATCATTTACTTCAACAGGCCTGCATTATTACTCTGCATAATTGTAGTGTCTCAGTTGCAATCATAAACCAGGACCCCAGTGTGCTTGGCAATGCACAAACAGGAGGGAAATACTATTTTTGTCCAGAGAGTTTCCTTGGACTCTAATCTCCATGCAGAGCTATTAAGAGGATGTCATTTATTGGTATTTTTCCCAAATCTCCAGTTCATGAAAGCTGAACAAAACCAGAAACGATGGGCTAATACCACAGATTTTGCTATAGAAGGCAGAAAAGGCAGCATTTTTATCTCCACAGGCAGTAATTGAGGGAAAAAGGAAAACCAAGAGTTTACAATACTCAGCAGAATGGTGAGAGCCCAACCAAGTTTGTTTGAATACACAAAATCAGACCCATTGAAAAAATAAAATGGAAGAAATTTGCAATATTCCAAGGTTGGCATGAATCCAACCATTTGCATTCCAACTGCAGTCAAGATGCAAGCTCTTTTTTGTGTTTTGGTTTTGTATCACTTACTGTAAAGTCTACTCTGAGTTTTGGAGTAAGAAAGATTTTGGGGTAAGTAAAATTTTCTGTAATTGTTACAAAAATCAGTTTGATAGCCAGTTCTAAAAGCTCTTTATTTCAATTTAGAATATTTTAGAAAAATAGTAAAAATGTTACATCATTTACCTTTTCTAGGAAGAATTTGTTTTAAAGACACTGCTTTTACAGTATTAAAAATTAATGTCAAGAAAGTTTATTGACAAATAAGGTCTATTAATGACTTCACTCCTGAACTTTACTATTTATACTAACAAATTAAGGGTGTGAATTCTCAGTTTATTAATCTGCCAGTTGGATCACTTCTGTGCAGCCTTGAGCTGTTTCACTTTACTTCACTGCAAATATTTAATAGCCAGTCTGTAGTGAACTTGAATTTTCCCAATACTTTATTATGTTTACACACTATATCACAGATTTCCTAGCGTATTATCAGCCTTACAAATTATTAAAACAAAATGACACTTTTTAAAATGAACAATACAGTGCTTTCTCCTGCCATTACCCCTCTGCTAAGGTTCACCTCCTTTCCTCTTTATCAAGTATCTAGTGAAGTTATCCATCCAGAGCCCACACTTTGCAAGACCTTGCATGTGCTGATGCATATGCAAGCCTTGTGTAATTGGAGGATCAAGGTACTCAAAGGCAATGTTAATTCTGACATTTCTTCACCTTTAAAACCTTAGGAGCTATAATGCAGAATAAATATATTGAGTGTAATTTTTTCCCTTGTTTTTAAAGTACGAGCAGTGGTGAGAAAAAAAACCCAAACCCTCAGAAATTCCATTGTGGCATCATAATGAAACCTGCATGGGTCAGCAGCAGGAGGGCTGCCCCTTTTACAGCCAACCTACAGACCTTTGCCACTTTTTGCTAAAGGGACAACTGACAGCAGCAGCAACAGACTGCCATTTGTTATAGGAACCAACACTCCAGGAGGGCATCAGACACCTTGCCATGACTCTGGCTCATTTTTCCAGCAAGTTGTGCAGCAGCAGGTGTATATGACAGCAGAAGAAAGGGGAGATTAGGAAATCCATCCTCCTAGCTCAACTTCACATCGCTCTCTCTCGAATTCTGTCTGTGCCAGTGGGCAGTGCTGATCTCCCTGACCAACCTCCCTGTTGCAGGCTCTTCCTTCTGCCCCTCCCCAAATTTGAGCTCTCCTCTGTTGCCTGTGCACAGGCAGACCTCTCCAGTCCACACAGCCCAGCAGAGGGGTACTGAAGACACAGGAGAGATTTTCTCTCTTTCTTCAAGACTGTTCCAGGTCTTGGGGCACGCACTGGACATTTTGAGAGTTCAACATCAATTTACTGGTCTCTATCCTCATAAAGAAATTATCAGCCACAACAGGTAAAAACTAGAAAACCTGTCAAACCCAAGTTCTTCTACTGGCAGCTGTCTGGAAACCTGAAAACAAGGGGATCAACCACTCACCCCAGAAAATGAGCCTGCAATTTTTCCCAGATACCTTCGATCCATGGCAGGTTACAAAACATAGAGACTGATGACTACATATAACTCTGAAGTTGTTTCTTTGCTTCTTTCCCAGGAGACCTGAGATCCAGCAGTGCCTCACTCCTGTCTGCCCCATAGCTGAGAAGCAGCACTTGCAATCTGGGGTCCCTTTTTAGCCAAGAAATGACAGCCAGCTGGCCCATGTCACCAAGCCAACAGCTGGACCAGCTGGCCAGGCTGCACACATTTCTGAGTCAAGTCTGTTAATCAAACCACAACAGTCAGTGGTGGCTGAATGAAGGCTGTACTGAAATTTTACCATATCAAAAACTAAAAGCTTTAAACACCAGCTTTTCCTAGTCCAGGGGAAGCGGATCTAAACAAGTTCCTTCAGGACTTCATAGTCCCATTTAATTTGCTCTTAACCTCAATATTTAAAGCAAGACACATAGAAAAGCAAAGAAGCAAATGATGTGCCTTCACCAGATTCAAGAGGCTGAGCTCTGAAGAAAAACAGGAACATTAAGGTAAAAGTGTCTGAAAGATTTTGCATCTTCTGGCAAAATATTGTCATACGTGCCTGGGATAAATCAACCTACAGAAAAAGTACATGCAGACAACAAACCCCACTGTGTAGGCAATATTTAGGCAACAGATCACAAATGGAGATGAGTACTACCAACAAGGAGGCTTAAAGAACGTTGCCAGGATCCAGTAACTTTGTGTGAGGAATTGTAAAAATCATTGTGTGGTACAGATGAATTCAGCAAACAGCATGGAATGCTGAAGTATGGTAGGGACAGAGGGAAAATTCTGAAGAGTTGAAAGGGACACTGCAGAGAGCAGAGGTAGACTGGTGAGAGAGAAGCTCAAAGTATGGTTTACAAGGCTGGCATGTCTCTGGGCTGACAGACTGACAACTCTGAAGTCCTATATTGGGCTTGACAGAGGAGACATCAACCGGGGCAGACAGAAGCACCACCATCCCAGCATTACATAAGAGCAATCTGAGGCATGGCAAGGCTAAAAGGCAAGAGCTGTGGAAGAATGAAGGTCATTTTCAGGTGCTTTATTTGCCTTAGTTGGGGTCCCACCCAACTGCAGAGGCAACATCATGACCATTGAGATTGCATGCCCATGGAGAGCTCTTTGTGTGCTTTCCTCAAATTAATTTTGCACTGTCAGCCTTGGACTGATTAAACACTGCAGCAGTTGCAGGCCAGAGTTTGTAAGAGCTCACCAAGCTCTGGTGTTGCCCAGTGCAAAGGGACAGGTCTCTGATGGGGCCTGGAGCACCATTCACAGTCAGTTATTTGACAGCCAGGTCATCCTTTTTGCACCAATGCAAGACAAAATCTCAGCAAGTGATACAAGGTGGTTCTCTAGAGACTGCCAGGGTCAGCCATGGGCTCAAAAATTATAATGGTACCCTCCCTCTTTAGGAAAACAACTGGTAGGAGATGGGCAACATTAAGAAAATGTGCTGTTCTCCCATCAGGCAATGACTTTTCCTCAACTGGTTGGAAGCTTCAGAGCCACGCCTGGTGCCCAGTGGGACACTTCACTACAGGCTTTCTTCAGATCCCCAGAAGAGCTGACCTAACTGACCCATGGAGAACCCCCCACGATAAAAATCCATCCACAACCTCCAGGGACCTGGGTTCAACACCACCGAGCTACAGCGCCCAGCCTCAGCGAAGGCTTCAGCAGTCAGCTGCAGCTGTGGGTTTTCCAGCAGCAGTTCCCCTGTCCTATCAGCCCAGATCACTCCAGACAGTGGTTGGCTCTTCCTGCCACCCAACCTCCCTCTGCAGAAAGCGCCAGGTGACGGCGCTTCCTCAGCTGCTGCGGTTTGCGGCCTCTGCCGCCGCCGTTATCTGCCCCTGCAGCCTCTCCTCTGACAGGAAGCTTCCCCAGCATTTTCCATCACAGGAAATTTCCTGTGGGGAAGCACTCAGTAAGCAAACAAAGAGTTCCTTGGTACAAAAGAAGAGTGAACATGCACACAGCTGTGAGGAAAAAAACCAAATGCTGAAGCAGCAGAGGCAAGGGTACCGGGTCACAGTCCAAACTCTGTGAGGAGAACCAAGCTACGTGAGAGGCTCAGGAATTCCCAGGTGAGACCACTGTGGTCAAGTCTGGCTCACAAGGCTGAAGTTTAAATGTCACAGTCAGGTTCTGTTTGACTTCTCTAAAGAGAGCCAACAGCCTTAATGTCACACTGAACACAGACCACAACTCGGGCACCATTTCAGGGGCATTTTCTGTGGCACCTTCCCAGCGAGGTCAAGGACTGGTACAGGCAGAGCGCACACAACTGTCCCCACAGCTGAAGTTGTGACTGCAGTCTAGGATGAAGTGCCAAGTGTTCATATCAAGCTCATTCTGCCATCACCTAATAATGGGTTTGACACCTTCTGCATCACAAATTCCCTCTTTGTGTAGGATCTAATCATGCCCTGTACACACTTACAAAAAATGTATTTGTCTCCAGACTGTCCAGTTTCCCTTTTTATACTATCTGTGCTCCTGGTGTTTTCTTAGTTCTGTCCCCTACTCTTTCTGCCCTTTGAACTACACTCATTTCCTCCTATTATCCAGTTGTCTGTTCCCTTCTTTTTTACTATAGCATTTTATGTTAGCATCCTGTGCCCTTTCTTTTTTGTCTCCTCATTCCTCTTTCCAGAAACAGATCCCCTGCTCCCTGCAAGTGCTGTTTCAGAGGGCTAGGGAAAGAGATGCACAACTGCTATAAGCAAAAATAAAGATCACTCAAAAAGAACGGTCTTCCATGCAGAAATTCAGGCTTTCTGGCATCACACAGATTTAATACAACATGTGGGACATGGCTTCTTTGGCAATTTGAACTTGCCTGGAAGCATCCACTGGGAAGCCTCATGCAGGGACATGGGAAAACCCTGCTGGAGAGTACAGGCTGACTAGCAGTGTCTCGTAAATCCTGCAATGTACAGTGGAGTACAAAGTACAGGTACCCTGGACACATTTCACTGAAGAGGTCTCCTTCTAGCAGCATCAAACTTTGGGACAGTACCATGTACACGAAATTAGTAAGGTGGGCAGGAAGCATGGGAGTATGAGCAGAGGTGACCTGAAATTCTGCACCATTCTTATTTTCTTTGTTTTTGTTTCTGCAAACCCACTCTGATTTACCATTTGCTTATGCTGTGGATTTTTAGGTGTCTAGTTCAGGCTCTTCTGAGCTATGTGACTGCAAAAGACAGTGCCAACTATTTTCCACCCTCTTCTGGTTAATTGCAGCTGTGGTAAAGGGACTTCTGCCAACAGACCCACAATGCTCTGTTCCACAGGAAGTCCTAAGATCTCTTCCTGCACAGGAAATTTCCTGTGGTCCAACAGACATTCCTCTTGGCTTTTATCACTCACATACATTTGTTTTGGCAAATATCTGTTCTTAGGAACAACAAGAAACGGACAGAGAAAAAGCAAACACTGCCACAAAGAAGAAAAAAAAAAGGCAGCTATGGTTAGAGTAACAAGCATGACCAAATTAACCTCTGTCACACATGAAAAAATATGCTACTGGAGCTGACTTAGGAGGTTTGCTACCTTAGACATTATTCAGAAATAAAGTCTGTTTGATATACACAGATACAATGTTTTTTAAGATCCCACACACAAGTTTTCTTTGCCTTTTAGAACATCTTACTGATGCATTTTCCTAGAAATGCACTAGGCAGAGTGAAAGGAATTCTGGAGCTTTCCTCGCTTTCCAAACTTCAGGTAATTATGGCCCTAGCTCTGATCTCCACCACATCATTATCAGCAAAGTTAACAGAAGGAAATGCTTAAAAAGAATTGCTTTGGTTATATTTCAGCAGACACACCCTCCTGCAAATCAAGGGCTTTCCCAATCCTAAATCATTCCTCACAAGCATAAGAAAGTTATTATTTTAAAAAGGGAAGAGAATTCAATCTTGCAAATTCGTAAAGCTATGGACCCCAGAAGACATCGGATAAGATTTTCAGATGCCCTTCCATGCTTCAAAATTAAGATAAGGGCATAGGGGAACTCCCAGAAGTGATCAAGAGAGTAGGAGATCTAGATTGCACACACACCCCGGAAAAACCCAAAAGGCACCTGTTTGTTACCTTCATTCACCTAAGAAAAATGCCTAAAAGCAAAAGGTTCAGACTGGAAAATATTTTTCACTCTGAGGACAGCCAAGTGCTGGGACAGGCTGCCTAGAGATGTGCAATCTCCATCCTTGGAGACTTAAAAGACCCAACCTGACAAAGCACTGAGGGACTTTGGCCCCAGAGCTGACCCTGCTTTTAGCAGGAGGTTGGAGTAGAGACCTCCTAAAGTACCTTTTAACATGAATTATTCTGTTATCCTAAATCTCTCTGTAAATGCGACTTACTACCCTTCTAATGTGAAACGACTTGACAGCAGAGTTGGAGCCTACAATCCCAGAGAAAATAAAAGGGACTAGATGATATACTGTAAATGAGGTTTTTCAAATAATTTAATGAATGTTTATGATTCCAAACTGTTCTGAAACTCACTTAGCAACTACAGTCCCTTCATTTCTCTTCTCCCTACATCAGCTCCTTCTGCTAGGCTGATTTTATCCTGACAGCAGACTAAGGAGAACAGCCAACAGCAGCCTGACATTCCTTCCTATAGGCTTTTCCTGGGGTTTGTCAGCCTGCACACTGCAAAGAATCACAGAAAAAATGAGCTTGGAAGGCATTTTAAGGCATCCCCCAAGTCCAACTCTTGATCAAAACAGGGTCAACCAGAGCAGGCTGCTCTGAGCCACATCCACTTGGGTTCTGAGTATCTCCAAAGACAGAGATTCCAGAACCATTCTGGGTAGCCTGTTGCAGCGTTTGATCATGCTCCCACTAGAGGAGTGTTTCTTCAGTGTAAATGGAATATTTTGTATTTCAGTTCGTGCCCATTTTGTCTGTCTTCTTCACTTTTTTCCATCAAATATTTATACATACTGACAAGACACAACCAAGCATTCTCTTCTTGAGGGTAAGTAGCTGCAGCTCTCACAGCCTCTCTTTTCATGTTAGATGCTCCAGTCCCTTTATAAACTTCATAGCTCTTCACTGGACTTCCTCCAGTATGACCATTTCTTACCTGTACTGGGGACAACGGGACTGGACAAAGCACTGCAGGTACAGACTCCCAGGGCTGAGCAGAGGAAAAGAATCCCCTCTCTCTACCTGCTGGCAAGGCTCTGCCTAATGCACTGCAGGCTTGGCCTATCTGGGAGATTAAGGCAGAAAAAATACATATATTTCTATGCTACCATCAGAAACATTATATCCTATTATCAAACACTGGAGCAGGTCAACCAAAAATTCAAACATGCAGGTTCAGAAGAAAAGCTTTTCCTTTAGTTTTTAAGGAAAACAGATCACTAAGAATTCATCTTTTTTTTTTTTTTTTAAGAGGTAATTTGCTTTAGAGAAATTGTTTGCAAAAAGAAAAACAAAAAAAATCCCCAAGGCAATGAAAAGACTTCAGAGCTAACCTTGCTGTGACACAAAGCTTCGTTAGGAAGTCACCAGGGATGGAGTGATGGACTGTGCAGGTATGAGCACAGCACCCAGGCTTCAGCAACCTTCCCACATCAGGGGATGGCTGAAGCTTGCTCCTCAAACACTCAGCCAGTCCAAGGCAGTAAGGAGAAGTGCCAGAGCTAATCCAGCAGGTACTACAATAGATGTTTCCCACTTTCAAGAAGGCAGTGTGACAGAGAACTGCCCTACAGTTTAGACTAGGCCATGGCACCAAGGACTGCCAGCTGGACACTTACAGTGAGTTTAGTACTTCCTTTTCTTCTGAACATCTAATAACGCCACAAAAACTTCAGCGATCTATTTATTATACTTCGAGTATACAATTGCACCATTTCCTGGAATGTTTTGCTTTCTGGACCAGCTAATTTGTTATGTGGAAAGTGCCAATGTTACACCCTGTCCAGTAAAAGTCAGTAAAAGCAGTTTGAAAAATCTGCTGTGGGCACTGTACAATCCACAGAGAACTCAGAATTTTATACACAGATCGTTTGTACGTATGCAAGTACCCAGGGTTGGCTTCCATTCAGGATTCCAATACTTTTAGGGACATTTAGATTTGTATTGGGATTTTATTTTCCCCATTACACCTCCCTAAAAATGTGCCTGACTTCTCACTATTTCCATTCTTCTAGCTTTCAGACACTATTTCCTCATTGGCAGTTCCCCACCTTCCTCTCCCATTCTCAGACAGTGAGACATAAAAGCACTGAAATTTAAATACATGCTTAAACACACCCATCTGCAAGTAAACACAAAGAAAGAGAAATCTAGTGCAAAGTAGCACGGGATGACTGTAGTTTTTGAAGTGGGCATAGTACATAGTATAAAGAAAAAAATACATCAGGTAGCCAGGATGATGACTATTTGATCAAGATCCATCTTTTAAAGCAGCAACAAATTTTTGCACATCGACAGCAGCTGACCAAGCATCTGTAGACACACACACACTCTGAATGACCTCATGAATTCCATCAGCACACAGAGGTGTGAACTAAGAACTTGGATGCATTAGGTGCATATCTGATCTCACAGACTAAAATGGACTGACTGACTCTGAGACCTGCTCTGATCTACATCACAACCAAATCCTTCTCACTTATTTATCAGCTGTTGATAAATGCACATGCCAGATAATCAGTAAGCAAGAAGAATTATTGATCTGGTGACCTCATTCAGCACCTTGTTCCTGTTTCAGAAAAACAAACCTCCTCCTGCTTAGAACCAAGTCCTAACGGTCAAAGCTTAAGATTAACAACCCTAAGTATTTCTCAGCACAGCCCCTGAATTGAAAGACAGAACAGAAACTGAGACACAATTAAGTGTGTGCTTAGAGCTGTGAGCAGCGGTCATGTTGCAAGAAGCTCTCTGAGAGGGGAGCACAGTAAATCCTAGGAGATTGCAGCCTGCAACCACCAAAATGTGCCTCCTAAGGACACCAGCAGGAAGCAGAGCTGGTAGGAGGAAAACACTACAGCTTTTTCTTCTCTGTTCCTAACAGCACTTTGCTAAGTTAAAAACCATAACATCCATCATTTATGTGGCAGAAGCTTGGATGAGGTTGCCTTTAAAGAGATGACAGCACCAGGGATATGAATTTTGGGTGAGCTTCCTTTGAGAAGCTGCAGAGGACATCCCCAGTGCTATCCAGCTGTGTGGTATCTGCCTCTGCATCCACCTCAGAGGGATGTGACATTATTCACATAGCATCATCAGCAAAAGTCAAAACATTGTGTCTCAGTGTTCAAAGTTAAACATGCCCTTACACACGCAAAGACCAATCATACATGCACCAATCAATATTTTTATAATGCAATCAAACAAGGACCTGGCCTGAATAAAGCAATGTAGCAGTGGTTTTCCTGCAGTACACTTAAAAAAATATTAAAAAGATGTCCAGATGCTGGACTATTAAATCGTAAAGCAAATCACTAACACAGAGTTTGTTACCACTTGACTTTTTTTGATCCCTATCAGGCTTCCCAAAGAGTGAAGTCTCATTACTCTGAGCCATACCCTTTCAGCTGCAGAGATAAGGTGGAAGGCTTTTGCAGAAGCACAGCAGCAGGTGACTGAAACACTGCTTAAGGGACCTTGTCCAGTTGTGTTTATTCCAATTTCCCCTGGGATGATCACAGCTTTCATGATTTTCAGATTAAAAGTATTTCAGAAACCAGGGAGAGGAAATAATTTTGTAAGGGTTTTTGTAAGATATGATACAGCCTCACTTGTTTTCTCTTTGTCTTGTGTGGAATTTACAATTTAATACCAAGTTCCTATGAAAGGACAATGAACCACAGTCAGTGTGTTCTGGGAGACATTCAGCCAAAAGTTGAAGGAGCCTTGGCACATATGAACATGTTTACAGGACTTCTCTCTGCCTCATACTTCCTTTTAAAGCTGAAAACCGTGCCTTGCCAGGAAATAAACTTCAGGAAAAATTGTTTCCTTGTCCTTTTTTTTTTTTTCCCTGCCTGCTCTTACATTTGAGGAGTAGAGGCTTCACACCCATAAATCAGCCATGATAAAAACAAAAGGAAAAAACCACCATAACCAATTAAGTCCTACTATCAGGCTGTGGGGAATGTCTTTTCACTGCTTTGGAGAACACAGATGAGGATTACTGGATTCTGCATCTTGCACTATTGGTGCCACCTCTGCACTTTCTACTCACCTGTGGCCTCTGTGGGCTAGGCAGGCTGGCTGAAATTCAGATGCAGCACTACTAGACAGAGTAAAGCTGACTTGGGGATGCCCCCAGGAGTGATGTGAACAAGCACTTAAAAGGCTATTTACCTGTACCTCAGGCCAGAGTTTTGTGAGCACTTTAGGTCGGTTTAAAGTGGTACTGTCATAATAAATAAGTCCTACCTACTCCCATCTCGTGTTCCAGTTTTCACACAGCTCCCCTGAAACTTATTAGTGTTCAAATAGCTGTACAAACACTCTGATCAAAGAAATTAGCAAGGTAAAAGAACCAAAACCTGACTATTTTCTCCCAACATTAGTTTTAACCCAGAGGAATTTTTCAGTCTGAATATTTGAGCAACAGGAAAAGAAATTTGGCCAGCAGCAAGGTGAGAATAACAGCCAGAGCAGCAGAAGGGCAGGACTGGCATTTTCAGCAGGGGCATTACAGGACCCTGGTTTCCTGTATTTGGTGAAACTGGAGCCTCCATTTTCCCTTCTCCAAAATGGATAATGGTAGTAACACTAACACCCCCTTCCTCTGGGGGAACTCAAAGTTTTGAAACTCCCTCAGCAAAAAATGGTATTTCAGGTTCTTGATGTGAAAGTATCATCATAATATACACTCACATTTATCAGCAGCTAAACCAAGGGCTACATTAGCAAACAATCCCCAGTGAATGCTACTTGGTCAAAGGCACAGAATACTATCAAGGCTTTCATATTGCATCTATGCCAACTATAGACAATTAGCATGTTGTCAAGGTCTTCCAATCCTTAAGCCTGTGAAAATATGTCCAATACACTGCCTTCAGCATATCAAACAATTTATTCATAAAAGAGACTTAATCTCTTAATGGTTATTTGCTGAAGAGCGTCTTGCTGTGTTGAAGAGAATTATAATAGCTGATGGTTGGAATCCTTGTACGTGTTTTGTTATTATTGTTTTACTGATGACTGAAGTCCTAACTGTGAAGGAAATGCCGGGGGGTGAAGTGACTGACAAAATGCTGAGTTTTCTAATTTTTTAATTTGTTCAATTGACAAGTGGATTTTTCTTGGCTTCCCTCCCCCTTCTGATGCTGTACTATCCAGTTAAGCTTTCTCTATCTCTTTCCATGGCACTTCTGAATCAGAAGAGAAGTCAGTGCTTGGGAAAGCAGGAAGCACCAGCCACCAACAAAGCCTCTACTGTGCAGACTAGAGAAGAGCCACTGTACATAACTTTACCTCAGCCCTGGGATAACCCTGAGACACAGAGGTCATTCTGAACTTTGAGAACCTGTTTTGCTCTCTGATTCCTCCAGGCCTGGCAGATACACCTGAGCTCACAGATACACCTGCAGTTTGTTAAATGATAGAGAACAGATGTGCATGGACAGTTCTTCAAAGACAGGACAGATACCATCCACTCACTTAGCAGAAACCACCACTGAACCACCACCAAGTGCTTATTTACAATCACTGCTGGCATGATTTGGACTCAAACCGATTTCTTCAGATTCCCATGATCCAGTCTGTCCTCCCTTTTCACTGGCCCATGTCCTCCATTCTTCCCCTTAGTCTATTCTGTGGCTGAAATAAAAATTCATGTTCAGTGGGTCTTTAATATATGCTACATGGTTTTCATACTTGTGGGTTCTGGAGAAGTGAAGACAGTATGGTGCTGTGTGAAGAAAGATTATACCAATAAGGACAAAGTTAAAAAAGTTTAAAAACCCTAAAACACAACAGACAGGAGATATAAGACATAATGAGCCCCATCTTCAAAGCATTTGAATTCTGGTGTGTTTGAGGATATAGGAAGACAGGGAAGAAAGTTGTTGGAGCAGATTAATGTATCACAACCAGACCTTACACAGCGGAAGTTGTTCAATGTCTCTGTCTGTGGCTGCAGGAGAGGCTGAGACTCACAGCACATGGATCACCTCACTGGAACAATTTCTCTAGTGCAACCTGAGATTCCCTCACTTGTCTTCTTTATTATCTCTGCAAAGATTCCTGCTTCAGTACCTTGTTTCTCTCACAGCAAGCATGGAATGTGATAAAGCAGAACCTGGTCCAGAACAATCACAGCCACACGAGTAATAGACTGAGACTGAACTTCCTAATTTCCTTTAACTTTAAGAACACTGGAGAGCCTCGTGTGAAAGACCTGACTGGAAATGCTGGCTCTGAACCAACTCCAGCAACACCGTTTCTTTGTTTTCTAAAGCTCTGGAAGATACCTGGACTATGAGGAGCTTACACCCTCCACTTAAAATTGCTTATTTAAGCTAAAAATTTTAATGCATTACTGCACTAATTTTGAGTTGAGTCGCACTTAATATAATCAGACAGCTCTCAACTAGCAATAACTTTATGTCTTTCCTAACTCACCCCTCTGTAGTTGCTGACACCTCTGTGGCACTGCCAAGGAGCATGATTTTTCAAAGACAGCTACTGTCTTTTAAGAGCCACTTCTTTATGTTTATATAGGTAGTAGGCATCTTTATATTTACCTGGAAAGTAAATAGTTGGAAATCTATGACTGACAGAAACCACCCAGATCAGCAAAACACCACTTATGTGAAGTACTTCCCTTTTGTTACATAAGTGTAACATGTGCCAAGGCCTTTAAAATAAGAAAAAGTAAATATCAGTACTGGTCTCAAACACTGAAGCTTAATTCTCTTTTCCTTTTACACAAGTTTTGCACTGCTGCAGATCTTTTTCACTGAGACCCTTCTGAAATGACATCAGGTAGATCAAAACTCCCTTTACATCACAGAGTCAAATCAGTGCCTCTTAAAATGAATTAAGATTACATTGCCTTTCACGCTACAGGAAGAAGCACTGTAGAAAATCTGCACTTGTTTCTATGTTCTTGAAGAGGAAAATGCAGCAAAATCCCACAGAGGAAATAATGTCAGAACAACTCTAAGTTCCCAGCATGTGCATTCGACCTCTGGAAGTGAAAAACCACACCAATTAATTCTACTTAGACTAGTAGCACCAGAAACCTTTTCCAAAATGCAGCCATTGTCTGTCGGTGTTTGCAGACTCCTGTGACCATTTGGGGCATGGACTACGGAGCAGAATTAAGGTGTCAACCACACATTAAAAGTCCTGATAATTACAAATGAGCAAACATGTCCCCGGCTCATGTTTTGTTTACTCTCTGTGCCTTTCTTGCGTGCTACAGACTTTCCACCCATGCAGAGCTGATTCTGGAAATGCAGATGTGCTGGGATAAGGCATTAAGGTGCTCCAGCTTCTTTCAGCATTGCTCAGGGCAATGCACATTGCTGCATTCAGTTACCCTTCCTCAAATGGTCTTTAAAGGCAAGCCTGTTAGATAAACTTCTATCTGTCAATGCCTTTTGACCCACATTCCCTATTCTCCATCCTCTTCAGACAGAATTATTGCTAAACCCCTAGAATAATGGAAATAAGCACCTTTCATTGGCAGATTTAAACATATTTTCTAGAAATTAATGTGTTTATCCTTGCCAAGGACCTTCTTCTAGGTAGGAAAAGTAAGGAGCATCACGCAATAAATTGTCACAGCCAGTAAAAGATTGCAGAAGGCTTGATAACCTGTAGATCATCAAATACAGCAAATGGGACAGTTTTTACCAATAATGCAAGCCTCGGGCAAACTCATGTAAGTGAAGAATGACACGTAAACTCTCTGTTTGACAGTCAGATAAAAAAATCACATCCATCATTCTGCTGAGAAGTCTCACCAGTTGATAATCACCCAATAAAATGTAAGAGTATATTGATTCATTTATATCCATTGACTAAGCCTTTGGAAAATTCAACTACTTCTGCTGGAATAATGTGTTTTGCACACATTTGCAAGTCACACGATGCAAATATGCCAGTTTTCTGTCCCAGTCCAGGTAGCGTATGTCTGGATCTCTGTTTTTCTTTTTTTCACAGAGCAGACCGAAGGTCTCTTGTGTACCCTCCACTCCTGGTTTCACAGAAAGCACCTTTGTAAATTCCCTAACTCCTCACATAATCCTTTTGCTCATATCTACTCTCTCTCTCATCATCTCAGTCTGAACTCTAATCCCTTCCACAAATATACACACCTTCAGTCTGCATGGGACACCGGTTTCTGTAGCAAGCTATAACCACAGGAAAAATAATAAATAAATCTCAGGTTTTGCACACATCTCAGGCACTCTCATAAACCTTGACTTGGAAAACACCAAGAACTCCAGATTCGCATGAGCAGCACACAGGGCTTTTAGAAGAGACCCCTAAGTGGATCTGCAGGAGACTGGAGGAATGGTTGACTGGCTCAAGACTGGATAAGTTAAAGTTTGTGGAGTTGAAGTCTGCAGAATGCCTTACTCTGTCTGTATGTTTTAATTTACTAAGTACCATTCTACTTCTATGTTTTAAAGATCGCAAGAAAAACTTGTTACGGAGCCTCCTGGGAATTTGGCTGTTTCTCCCGTGCACCGCCCAGCGTAAATCCAAGTATCTCCCCGTAAAACCATCAAGCAGGCTGGGGCACCAGAGGCTCACCCTTCAGAAAGCATCCCCAAATTGAATCCTCTCTACATTAGTCCTGTTTAAAATAACTCCAGCCCCATCAGCTCCTCAGACTGCTCCAGCCATTAATCCTGCTGGCTGATTCTTTTGGAATCCCACTCCTCCAACAGCTACACATCTGACATATCCAAGATCAAGGTGCTCATGGCCATTACTGGTTTTGGTTTTCACTCATGCAAAGGCAGAGGCTGGTACTGGATTTTTACTTACCTTAATCACTTAATTATCTTAATTTCTGTAAGACTCATCCCTACAATAGCCAAGCACCCTTGTAATAATGGAAGCCACGGCACTGAAAGACAGAAAAGGTATTCTGCCCTTACAGGCATAACAGGGCCTGAGGTGAACTTAGAGAGTGGAAACACCAGTAAAACAATACAGCTTAGTAGTTCACTTATGGGAGAGTTCCTAGGATGTACTCTGGTGGGCTTAAGGTTTCTAGGTATGAATATAGTGTTATTTGATTTAAGTACAGCACGTTTCTGAAAGCTGAATCATTGCTGGGTTGGTGCCTGCATTGCACCTTTCACAGAAATATTTGTGGTGGAGCTGGAAATTCTTACTATATCCCAGAGCAGCTGCTGTCACAGGCCATACAGGATCCTATGAAGTACAAAGGAAAATCTTTAAAGCACTAGGAAACACTTTGGGTTTTCACTGCACAGCTTTAACACCTACAGCAGCGTTGTGAGTATCTTCCCTTAGTGCCATTTCTTTAACTGAATGGTAAATCTCAGGCAGCAGCCTTCCAAACAACCCCTGTGGTTTGGCACTGCACACACACTTAGCCAGGTACTATTCATACCCTCCTGTGTGTTAAGTCAATGAACAGGGAAGAAGAAAGGTGTATTTATTCTCTCTGTTCCAACAACTACAGAGAACGCACAGCCCTTCAATGCTAATGCATCAGTGTTCATGTTTATTTAATAACTCAGATTGTTTCTTGAAATTGTGCAATTCAGCCCATGGAAATTTCCTTGTTTGCATAATTCTGTCATGTTAATGTTGTTGGGGTTAAACTCAAAACAAAATGTTGTAGGATGACAATTTTAAAACTAAAACATCTCTTATGGTATTAGTAGGAGGGGGCATATTTTTATGCTTCTCTGGTGGTTTTTTTTTTAGGGGGAAGGCTTAAGTTGACTTCCAGTAAGGCTTGGAGGTCATTTTGAGTTGAACAAATTGCAGTCACAAGTCATGCTCTTCTGAGCTAAGCAACACAATTCCCACAGTCTTAGACATAACAGTTAAAATGGTATTTAGAAGTTCTGGCTCATCTGCTCCTAGACTTCCTGGACACTAGTTTAACACATACTAGAAAAACCTGAATTAGTAGCAACAAAATATATAGGTTCTATCCTACAGCTTTTCCCTTTTCTGATGAGAATGTCTCATATATGCACAAAACTCCATCCTTAACTCCTGGACAGAGCTCTTTGCAGGCTGCTGCTCACCAGTACATAAAGCATTATCCTAATTTTAATGGCAAATCCAAGTCATCTACTGTCATGCTTGTTGTGCCTCCTTTGTGCTTCTCTTTTTCCTCTCTGAATTTTAGCTTGTGGCATTAAGCTGCATAGCCTCATTAATGGCAAATAACAGCAATCAGGCTTTGGTTTTACTTATTTTGTTCTATCAGAAGAGTTTAGTGTTTTCCAACCAGGGCATGAATCTGTAGCTGCTAATGATGTAAAGAGGCCTACTGATGGTGGGTTAAAAGAGAAAGAACAAGGAAATGTCAATGGTATGTGCTTTTAAAGCACTCTTTCCTTTTCAAATAGTTAATAAAAAAGAGCTACTTCTAACTGGCGATTTTCATTAGTCAGTGGTACGTCACCAACGGCCTTTTCCAGGAAATGTGTAATCAGGGCACTCCCTCAACTCATACTGGATTTAAAAATAATAACAGTTATTTCATATGACTAACTTCCTTAGAAAGGAAATTTCCCTGAGAAAAATACCATTTTTTCTCTCTTAGTTTTTCACAGTTATAAGCAATCTTAGTGCCAGTGTGAAGAGAGATCACATCCCTTCACTTGCTTCAAAAAAGCCGATTGCCCATCCTCAAAATCATTTAAACCAGACAGTTACGGTCACGTTAGTCCAGCTAGGCAGAGCTGAATCTCTGACATGTGTAAAAGAGTCAAGGGAAATGCAAGTGATTATGGTTTCGAGACTGCTGAACTGAAAAGACATTCTGTAAAAAGGACAAATATTTTCCTTTTCAAATTCTAGTTCCTGGATTTCAAAGAGTCTTTCGAACTATTTCCAAGAAGGTTTTGAAAAGTAATTGAAAAAGTAAACCTACTGTAAATAACCCTTGCTTGGTTAGACACTGCTTGCAACCTGGAAAAAAATTAAAAGAGAAGCATTGGAAAAAAAAGATGCAAATTACTAAAGACTATGAGGAGTTTGACTTTGCCTGTCTTATCTGTACCTTATGCTGAATTTTAAGTCAGGTCTCCACTACTATGCTATCCATCCTTTAGTAAAGTAAGTTACATGGGGAGCCACATCTTCTTTCACCCTTTCCTTTCAAGTAACATTTGTTCAAATACCAAGAGACAAATTTCCTGGAGAAAATTATTACGGCCTTCAGCAGCTAAGAAGTTAAACATCTTCATACACAGTCAGACATAGTGACTGAAAATGTCTAAACAGGGATTGTGCAAGAGAGGAAATTCATGCCCCTAATTTTCTCTTTCAACCTCAGTGCTCTCCATGCCAATCCACTTTCTCATGGGAAGCAAATGCAGCTGGTGTAGGACAGCCTCTGTTACCATGTTGAAATTTCATCACAGTGACTGCCTGGGCAACATACCAACCAGCATTGTTGCACACCTCATCCTCCCTCCCTCCAGATCCTCAGGAGAAGAACCTATCTCAGCTCCCAGGGCTGCCAGGAAAGCTATATTTTATCCTTAATTTAAGAACTCTCTCAACACAAACATATAGATATTTAGAGGAAGTAAAACACAGTTGGAGTGTTTACATTTCTTTCCTGTTAACATTTCTTGCTGCAAGAGATATGTGATTGTAAATTACACTGAGGTGAAAAAGGAAGCATTTCAAATGATCAGGACAAAATCCAGATGGATAAAACACCAGTTACTGTCCTGATAACCCATGACTCAGAACAGCAGAAGAATCCGAAGAATAGCTACCTGGAAATGACCTTTGGCTTTCCTATTCCTTCCCCAACTTTTCCAACACCAAACCTGCTGAGCTTTCACAAACATTGCATGTGTTTCATGCTGCACTGCAGGAAAAGCAAACAGTTTAGCAAGAGAAATGCCCACAAATATTTGGCAGCAGACAAACATATAACCAAATGAACTGTTCTGGAGCAGGGACATGTACCATAGCTCAGCCTTCTAATTTCAAGCAGAAATACAGACTACACGGAGGGACAGAGCTCAAGATAAGGCCCTAAAACATCATCTGCAAGAGTAATGGTACTAAGATGCATCCTACCTCACCTCTCCAGTCTTTCCTCTGTCCTCAAAGACCTTGCATTGGTCTTCCATAGCTATTCCCATGACAGAAGTAATTGCCTACAATTTATTTAAACTTCATCATGGGTAGGTTTTAGCTGATTAGAGAAATCCCTATTGACCCACTACTTCCAGAAGTGAAATGTAAGATTTACCCCTCCTGCCTTCCCAGCAAGAATGTCTACCAGGAATCTCTAAGCTTTCCACGTGGAAGCAGGAACAATACCCTTAGAGGTCATCGTGCAGTTGTGATTTCCATGTCCCTTTTCTACCTCATTTCCTTCCAGCACTCTTTTGATATAATGCCAAGAACAAGCAGTGTGTGCATTTAAAGCAATAAAAAACCAGCACAAATTAAGTGTCCTCCCACCCACATTTTACTGGAACTCGCTATCATGAAACTGAACAGTGACTGGAGTGGCACCTGATTAACAATGCAAACCTTGGTGAAACTGTTCTGTTTTACAAGCAGTTCATCATTGTGCTCTCACTCAGACTTCCTCCTGGCATGGCTATAGCTGCCACCATCACAGGATGCTGCCTGGATTTTATTTCCTGAGTAGATCAGAAGTAATTCTGTGTAGATTTTGCTCAGAACAGAAAGGTGACAAAAATGAGTCCCGTGTTGTCTAGGGGGAAGATGAGACAAAGGGAGCCCACAGTTTGGAAAGGAGAGATGACAAACCACACAGCTGTTTGAGGCTGTGTCAAGCACACAGAGAAGTGCACATCACCCTAGCCTAAGGAGGAGGCAGGCAATGTAGAAAGTGCAGTGACATTTCTTTAGGTGGAGATTAGCTGATACATTAGCAAGGACAAGAGGAGGAGCAACTCAGGCAAAGGGTATTTAGTACATTGATTTTAATCACAAATTTAATGCTATCAAGAGGTGGTGACAGCATAAAAGTTAAGAGCCTAATGTTTGTCCACTTTGGGGTTCTTTGTATCTGACTTCTGAGCCATGTCAACCACTTTTTCCAGTTTTTCTTTACACAGGCCAAAAACTTGCTTTAAAAAAATACAAATAGAACCTCAGATTCTTTCACTATCATAGAAATAAGTCCATCACATGCATTTTTAAGAAATAGATTCCCAAAAACTACAGCACTTATTATAAAATCATGCAGCGCTCTGCCAGTGATTTTAGTGTTTCAAAACTCCAAGGAAACTCACTAAGCAATGGAGAGGGATAACACCCCTTGGAACAACAAGGCACATAACGCACACTGATTTTGGGGAAGAAATTCTTCTTTGCAAAGAATTAGAACAGCTTTAACAACCAGCCAGACAGGAGGCAGGGAATAAAGGCTTTCTCTCCAGGGAGAAAAGGAAATACTGATGCCACACTTGTATCAGTGCACGGCAGATCACTTTATGGAACTAGGTGTTGTGAGCAGAATCACCCATCAAGTTTAGAGACAATAGAGTTGAGACAAAGAAAGGTAACATGAAACTCTCACTTGTTTATTCCCCCTACCCCCGTGCCATCTGAAATAATATCCTCCATCTGCAGGTACGAGGTATTTGGCAACCCCAGCACTGTGATCAAAGCTGTTCACCCGGCCCAGCTGAGCTCACAGCTATGGGCATCCCTTGGGGCACAGACACCCACAAGCACTCGCCTTCCCTTTTCCACAGATCCTGACAGGGCAGAGGGAAATGGTACGAGCTGGTTGGTGCCTACTGAAAACAGCTTGAGCTCTCTGGCGATGCCCTCCCTCCATTGTGTCTTGACCGGGATGGAGCAAAGGTCCTTTTTTTCCTCTTATTTAACAGGAAACAGTTATCTGCAACACTTCCTCCCAGATATTTTCATAACCTCACCGAGACATTCCTTACAGGCACTGACTTAAACTTAGAGGATATCCCGAATTTCTCCCTGCCACAACCAGATCAGCAGCAATGGCACCCAGTCTTGAGGGCTTTTCTGTGACTTCTGTGCCATTTCTGTGACTTCCACCCAGGGCACTCATCCTGCTGGCCAGCACAGCAGGGCTTAAACCAGAGCAGGCTTAAACCAGAGCTGACTGCTCCACGGAGGACTGAACACATTTAGTAAACATTCCCCGACCTCATGCCCCTGTGCCTGTTGGTTAGAGGGGGCTGCAAAAGATAGATGACAGTGAAGCAAATAGCAGAGGAGGGGGAAAGGAGGAGGAAAGGCAGACCTACAGGGAGGAAGGCTGGGGGGAAGGATATGGTGTACTGTGGAGAATCCTGTCAGGATGCAATTTATTTTCATTCTGCGCAGGAGTAGAATGGTGCGCTCTCTCAATAGCTGTTTTGAAGCGAACCAGGGCTGGTATGTCTTTAATTTATCATTTCATTATGAAACAGTTTCCCTTCCAAGAAGCCTTCAAGTCAGGAAGCTCTGTCTGCCCACACAGGAAATTCCTTTGCAGCAACTTCCCCAAAAAGGAAATTTCCCTCAGAAGTGAGCCCAGCTCATGCCTTTGAGCAGAGCTGTTTGAAGAGGCTCTGGCATGCGAGCCCTGCAAACAGCCCTGCCTGCTTACAGCAGCCAGCACTGGGATCTGCAGTCCTGCCCTCGCAGAGAGGATGCCACTGCCCCCAGCTCCCCTCTCCCCAGGGACACCCAGGAGTGTCCCGAGGGCACAAGGCACTGATATTTTATTAGGAAAAAATATCTTGAGAGAGGCACAGGACACACAGAGCTGCGAAAGAGCTGAGTAAGAGGAAGGGGAGCTGCTGTAGAAAAGCTTTGCAAACTATTCTAATCTCCCTCTTGAAAATCAGGGGGAAAATTCTACACCCTATCCTAGATCTCTTCAGATGGTAAGTCAGGGACTGCGCTCTGTCCCTTACATGTACCATGAGTTTTATTTAACGAGCTCAAAAACAAAGGAGAAGGGAGGGGAGGATATACAGCGGGAAGGGGGAGAACCACATTTACAAAAATGAATCTCACAGACATCTTGTGAATCACTAAGTGGGAGAGAGCCAAGAACATCCAGGCCAGAGTGAGTAACGACATACGGCATTTCATGAAGCACCTTAGGAAAGAGGATACAGATCAGAAACACTACCAGTTCTCCAGCTAGTTTTTAATTTACCATTTTAAATCACAAATAATACTGAATAACTTTTTTTAGTGACTATACCCAAAAGCCCAAACTGTTGTTTGGGGCAAGAGAGGAAGCAGAACTGAAATTCATGTTACACATTTACATGGATGTGAGACAGGGCCATAAAAGGGGCACAGGTCAAACTGGATCTTGGACTGAACAACAGCAGAAAAATGAAAGCAATCCTTTGAGGGTGTATGGGAGAAACAAATGCCAGGGATAACAGAATTGCATATGGGGGTGACGACAATCCACTGGAGGCTTATATGCTGTGGAGAAAGGGTCTCCATGGTTTTTTCAGTTTCAATTTCAAAATTTGTTTTTCAAACCTGGTCCCTAAAGCTGAAGCTCCAGGAAGTGGCTGCCTGCCCTTCTCTCCCATTCCCCCCCTTACCAGATAGCTTTGCCCTGTTCCCCCGCCAGCTAATTTACATGACTTTTTTTTTTTTCTCTCTTACTGCCCTCGGCATTACATTCAGCGATCCAGTCAGCTGTTGTGTAAAGAGACTTTTGTCAGAATTGCTTAAAGGCAAATCCCCCCACTTAACTTTTTTTCTGTGGCCTCTAGCTGATGAGTTAGTTATCACCTAAAAGAGCCCTCTGGCGTAGCATATGCGTACTGAATATATATCTGCTTGGATGGCATCCACGCTACTGTCAAATCACTGGAGATGGTTATGACATGGGGAAAAATATAAAAACTACCATACTAGGAAAGATCCCCAACCCATCTACCCAAACATCTACAGCAGTTGATGTACTAGCAAAAAGATTAAGGAATAAGGAAACATGAAGCAATCTCTACTATAACATATATTACTTAGCTCAGCCTCTGGTAATCTGTGGTTTAAGGACATCATGAGCTGTGGTTACACTCAGGCCACTGTTTCCATACTGACCACATGGCCTATCCCTCTCTCCACAGGTTCATCTGGTTACTTTTAGACATCCATTCACACTTTCAGCCCTGCAAACATCTTCCTGCAATGATTTCTTTCATGTAGTGATGCATCCTCATTTTTGTTTCTTTTGGACATGTTGCCCAATGACTTATCTTGCATCTATGGATTCACTATTCTGTTAGGAACTGTGAATAATCATTTCCTGGTCACCTTCTCCATACCAAGTATGATTTCATATCCACATTATAACTTTCTCCCTGCAAACCTATTCACTTACAAAACTACTTTTTTTCTAAACTGCAGGATCCTATTTCCCCCTCTTTCCTAGGAATGGGAGGACTGGGGAAATAGTCTGTTCTAACTAGCTTCTCTAGCACACTAAAAATGACCATATGGATGAGACCACCACATCCTGAGTGGGACAGAGTTTGAATAAATACAAAGCATTAAGACACCTCCTCAGGAATTCATGAGCTTTAACAAGCCTGTGTCAGAACTTCAGCTGCCAACAACTTTGGTGCAAAATGGTGGAACCTCTGCAAAGTTGCTATAAAAATTTGAGCCTGATTTTTGACAAATATCTTTGCTTAACTCTACAGTCAAGGGATATTCACAGGTTTTACTATAAAACGACACAAAAAAAGTCATAAACTACTCACATCAATAATTGTTTTCTGCTGAACAACCACGACATCCTTCTGAATGAGATTTCCTTGTACTGTGGTCCCATATGAAAAATTGAGAAAATTATAAAAATAAGAATAATTTACTTTCAACCCAATTCTGAATGACACTGGGAACAGTTCATTTGGTAGATGACCATCACTTCAAGTCATAATGACATGCAGGGCATTCTATTCATACTGAAAATGTCCCTGCTCTTCCAGTTGTCAAGATCTATTGAAGTGCAACTGTCATGATGCTCAAATCATTTAAACCATATGTGTAATTTATAGCTGACCAAGAGATAAATTCTGTAAAACAAATGATAATTTTACAGCCTTTCTGTTGTTGATGTTATATGGACTTGTAAAACTGTGCAGTGAATGCTTCAGAGTGGGGCCAAGTCATTTCAGGATAAAATTATCAGTGTGAGCTACCTTTATTCACAACAGGTTAGAATACTCTGATTATTTCAGCTTCCAAACTGGTGCCAAGACTGTTTGTGGATTAGACTTCATATTAGTACTCTTCAGGAAGTGGCTCATGGAGTGCACACAGAAAGAAAGCATTAAAAACAGCTGACTGAGCCCCATCTACAGTTTTAAGCCAACTTGGAGATTTCACATGTATTCTGCTGACTCTGAACACTTGAACCAGTAAAAACAGACTGAAAGACCCCCTCAAACCTAGGCCTCTAGACTCAAACACAGCCTAACCCTCTTGTGTCTGCTTGCTGCTGCTGAGATGTGGAGAGCAATTTTGAGCCTGCTTAGCAACTCCTGTGGCACAAAAGGCACCTTCCACCAACTTCTGCATCCATTTTTTGTTTCATCATAGGCAGTAATTTTACAACTCTGCCTAAAAGAAATAATTGTAACACATTCTAAGTGCTAATTAGCTTCAAAAGAAAAAGGAAAAGTTACAGTCTCTCTGCATAAAACCTAAGTACTCGAGCAAGCCTTCTTTCCACAGGATCTAAATATGTACATGCACATGGAGATACATGTGTCAGATTAAAAAAAAAATAATCAAAACTTCTCAGCTTTAAAATAAATTTTGATTGTTAGCTCTTGTCTGAGTTCCAGTGGAGACTGTGCATACATCTTCTCACTAGAAATGATGGAGCACCAGAAAGGCCATGCGTGAGAAGCTGTGTTCTTAAGGTTTTTCAGGACCAGCTAGATTCTCCCAGAACTCTCACAAGAAAATCATAATTATGGAGAACTCACCATAACACTACAGATCCAACCGATTTAAAAGACATCTGGATTTACTTCTGGGTGTTCTGTTGAACTGAATCAGTGCCAAACCTTCTGAGATTCAGCCATTGCTATTGCACACACTGATAATGGTGTGGCAGGAGGCCAGCAGCAAATACTGACTCCTTTAACAGACCAGCTGCTCCAGGTCTGCCCATCACAAACACAGCTCAGCTCACTATCACTGTTACCTCTGCTGTCACTCCCAGTTCCTCTGCTTGTTTTTCATTTTGCATGATTTTAAAACTGAGAGGGGGTGTAAAAATTGAATGTCTATAAATGTTCCAGCTCTTACAGACATTAACTGCTATCCCCTGTTTCTACTTTGCTGAGCTCCAAGGCTTCAAATCCTGCACTAAACCTTCTACTGCATGTGACTGGCTCACCACTACTCCACACCACACACTGCATCCCTGAGAACATGAAGTGGAAGTAGAGAATGACTCCCCTGACTTGGTTATGCTCACTTTCAACAAGCAAAAAACCACCAAGCGAGCTGCAGAGCAGTGATGACACAAGCCCTATGAATTTAATAACAATATTTGTCACCACTGCCTATTAGTATTTAAAGAGCAGTAAAAAAAACCAAACCTCTAATAAAAAGATCAAGGTGCTTTGAACAATTACACACCCGGCAACACAGTAATGACTACACAGAGTAATGAAGCTAAAAGCCCAGAGGTAGTAAGACTATTGAGGAAGTTTCCAGGGAAGCGAGATACAAAGAAGTATAACACAGAAAAACAACAAAAAAAAAAGGGAACAAAGAAGTATTTTGTACAGAGGGTTTTTCTGACAAAACGCCTTCACTGAATCATGGAGAGGAAGCGAAAGCCAGCAAATAAGTTAAAATTGAAGGAGACAGATTGCTTGGAAGAAATCAGAACAAAAGAGAGAGTAGGAAGGAGGAACTTATACACATAAAGGGAGATTTCCCCTACTAGGAAATACACAAGGACCCACTCAAGTGGCAGAACTGAAATGAGTAACTGGTTTGTGGACCAGCAGGGACTGGGGCTACTTCCTTCTGCACTACCAAGAAGGAGGAAGTAGAAAGGGAGAAATTCTCAGTATTGCACAAACCAAACAGGCACAGTCATTCTTTCATCTCTCTTCCCCCAAACATTGGCCAAGCAAGTAGAAGCACAGTGCAAGCTTACAAATTTACTCACTCACACACACACATACTGGATAAAACTGTGGGAATTGCTGGAGACAGTGAGACAACTCTTGTTCATTTTAGCAACTCCACTAGGTCACTTTTAGCACCTATTGAGCTGGCTCAGCAAACCATGTCTGGCTCAGCCCCAACATTTTCACCCCGGCCTTGTGCAATTTTGCTCCTGAGGGTCAAGCACTGGTTATGCTTTCTGAACCCTCCTCCTTTACCACCACTGCTTCTGTGGCTGGTGCCCAGGGTGGCCAAACCCTGCGCTCTGGAGTCTGTACAGAGGGAGGGTATAAATATCACAGAATCTCTCTGCTGGCTTGAGTTGATGGAAATGTTCTTTAAAGCTCAGCATCAAAGGATTCACTTTATAAGCTGCAAGCCTTGGTTCTTGTGCCAGCAGCGAGCTCTCCCCATAATTAATTAATGCTGTATTAATTGTGCATGTTCCACGGGCCTGTTGAGGAGGTGTGGCAAGGCCTGCACACGCAGATCAACCTTTCTGGCGCAGCCAAGAGAGGAGCACAGGAGACGGGAGGTAAAACCCCTGGGGTGCCTACAAAGGAAAACTCTGTAAAGCAATGTGCTCAGGGGCTATGGAGGGGCACGTGCTGAGCCCTCTGTGTCATTCCAGCAAACGAGGAGCGAGGGGGCACGGGGGGATCTGCCACCAGCTGCACCTTTGTGCAATCTGCTCGGCTCCGGGCCAGCCGTGAGCATCGTCAGCAGCCAAGAGGAAAAGCCCGTGGCAGCTGAATGCCCTCGCGGGCAGGATTTGGCCACAAGTCACAAGATCCTGTGAAATGGCTGGAAGGAGAAAGGAGGAGGAGGAAAAGGGGGATTATTCCACCTCCCCTCTGCTGCGTTGGGCCCCAAGTCTCTGCTGGCTGCCGGCACTGAGGAAGCGGCACCGTCGCCTTGCGGGGGCTTTGGCCATGGTTCAACCAGCGCTGTACATCCAGCCCAGCACATCCACCTCAGCCATCCCCGGGAAAACCAGGCAGTGCTCAGCACAGGAACACTTGGAAAAGAGGATGATCCAGCCACCAACACCCCAGTGACGATGCCCGTCCCCAGCTGTGCCTCAGGATTTTGCTGGAGACTCCCATCCATCACAGCTACGCCGGACACGCCAGCCTGCACAGACCCTTCCCTGCTGCACAGAAACTGGGCACTAACTCAGGTCCAAGTGCTGCTCAAGATGATTTACAAAGTACCTGCGAAAATCATCCTCAAAACTCTTCTACATCCTCAACAAAACTCTTAAGGCAGTGGACATGTATATATTTTCAGCTGTAGTCTGAATTACTGCCACAGACAGCTAGAAATTTAACCTGCAAAGACATTTTCCCATTAGCTCTTGCAGCAAATTTATTCATCTCTATAAATTTTTGTGAGGGTAAATAATTATTTGTTTCTCTGAAGGTATCGTGTTTGGTGTTAACTTTTTAAAGAGTAAAAAAAAGCAGGACTGGCAAGGGAAAATTTTAGCAGAAGTCCAAAGTGAAAGGCATGAAATTAAAAATACATGAAACAGAACTGTAAAAAGGGGGAAGACAATGCAGAAAATTCAGAATGTTTATAAACTAGCTTTTTTCAGAAGGTTTATAAACTAACTGCACAGAATAGTCTCAGCAAGTTACTCTTACAAAAAAGGAATTTACGTCTAACCATGCATTTGCTACAGCATATCCACAGCAAATGTGAAAAAAATGTAGTTGAAGATCACACTACTTATTTTGAGAGGACAAATCACGTTAAACTATACATAGAGAAGCACTGAAATATAGGCACAAAGCAAAAGTGTTAAGAATTCTGCGTAAAGCAGGTAATACTTTCCCTTCATGAGGAAGGCAAAATGCAATTTATGTTTACCATATAAAAAGGTGGGCTTTTTTCTTTCACAGTGTTGTGAGACGGATGAGGAGAAATAGACAAAACCAGCAGAATAAACAGCAGAAATAAACTTTACAAAATTAAATGTACAAATGCAGATTAAAAACTTTACTTATCTGGAAAGCAAATGGGTGCCAAACCTAAGACTTCTATTGTACACTGTCCCTTTCTTTCAGTAGTTTGAAATAAAAGCTAAACAGATCTCCCTACATTTTTAGAAAATAAAAAGGTAGCTATTTATAGCTGCATTTATTGGAGCCGTTTCCTTATCAGGAAGTACGTAGCTGGGAATTACTATCTGCCTGCATCGGAAATTCTTTCAGGGATACAAAAACCCAAAAAGGAAATTTCCCTTCAAAAATATGCTGTGTTTCTTCTGCTGCTGGTGGGCATTTTAAAAATAAAATGTCAGTGCTCTGACCAGCTCACATCCCCTTTGGGATGTTTGTTCTGCAAACAAGAAGCTTTAAGACACCTGAGGGAAACATAAAAAAAAAAATGCTCCTAGAGAACTTGAAGAGGGAGAGTGCTGAGAAGATAGTAACAAAACAGCCCTTTTGATCAGGATGCTGAGACAGTGCAAATTCATTACCAGTGCTACAGTATCTACCTCTGAAATAAATGTGTTTCCACAGTTCCCAGCCCCTCCTGACTGAACTTCTGTGGCTCAGTTCACATGTTCCCCCTGCACCGTCAGGGCAGAAGTGGTGCACAGTCCAAAAGACAGTGAAACTACCACTCTTCCTTAGAGAGGGGACAGAAAAAGCCCATACAGGGGTACCCCACCCTGCTGCACCTCACAGCACCAGGACAGGGCAGAGGCCATGCAGCACATGGGTAGAATAAAGCTTTCCTGCAGGAGAGGTGCAGGTTCTCATAGCCCATGGCATCCAGTCCTACAAGCAGCTCTGGACCTGGGATAGTGGATCTCCAGCTACAAAGAGCCCCTCAGTAAGCTCTCAGATCATAAAGCTTCCATGGTCTCCAAAGCAGCCCCCATAACCAAGAATTTTGTCTTTATCCTTCCTCTCCACTGACTGCAGAACATCCCATACTGTGGACTCTAAAGGCTGGGAGAACATGTTGGTTAATCATTGGAGACATTATTTTAATTTTTACTTGTCAAGGTATAATTTAACATTTTCATTTTCTAGTCTGTATAATTGAAACAAAGCTACCTGACCATGCTGCCAGTGCAGAGCAGACACTTTTTTTTTCAGTGGGATACAAAAGCGTAGGGAGATCAAAACCAGACAGGCAGATGGAGTAAATAAAGCAGGGTGCTTCAGGCTATTCCCGGGGTATGACTTTTGTGCACAAAAACTCATGAGGAAAGATCTGGAGTTAAGCAAGTTTCCTAATGCTTTGACTCTCAAAAGCCAATCAGTGGTGATTGTTTATTAACTCAGAACATCACCAACCATTTGCCTATTAAATGTCTAACTAACTCATAACTACTTGAACAAGGATCACTGCTACATTAATAGCACCATGCTAGTCCTGCACAAAACATTTTACACGAGAAGTGAGCACATTCAAATTTACTCATCCCATAAAAGTGCACAAGCATTCCACAAGGCTGGAATGCCTGATGCATTCAGTGCTCCACCCTCCCAAGAACCTCTGGAGAATGATACTGGAAAGAGGTTCTTTGCTGAGGTGTTGGACTTGGCCTCTAAATCTGGATGGAATAATTTTACCAAAAATGTCTTCAAAAACTCAAGAATCATTTAGTCCTTCGGCTCCAGCACTAAAAGGGGAGTTCTAAAAATGGCATAAAACCCCATTTAATGGATATTTTACCAGGCTGTATTTGTTAAGCACCAGAAGTGTGGGAAATGGATTTTTTTTTAATCCAACATAGAAGGAGTGCCAGCACAAGAGAGGAAAGACATAAAAGTACAGCAGCAGAAAATCCAGCTTCTCATAAAGGGCATCAAATAATTGTTTTCTTTCTGTGTGTGTATACACAACCTACCACATTAATTCCTGGGACCTCAAAGCTACAGCAGCTTTCTCCTTAGACACTTTATGACCCCTCAGTGCTGGACAGAGCTGCTCTTTTCCAAGAGGCAACATCGCTGTCAAAAGATCATGATGCTACGCTGTTTGTGCAGGGTTTTTTTACCACACTTGAGTTTTGTTGCAAGGCTTTCACCACACAATGGTTTCTTAATGTGGAGTTGTTAGTCATGGCTTACACGCAGTTTCTCTTCTGTGTTTTCTTTAGTTGTATGGCTGTTTATGAATGCTGCATTCTTTGCATTCGTTTTATTTCTTACAAAAATTATTTTAAAAAGAGAGCATGGAAGCATTTATAATGTAATACAAATGAAAAATTAAACAGACATTTGGGATGGAAAGAGAAGAGCAAGCTAATTTTAGGTTCACTGATCTCGACAGTGTCCCTTTAAGACAAAGCTAAAAATGCTTCAAACCCAGCAATACCATAAATGTCCTGCTGCTTTTGCTTCTTATTCCTCTCCACACTTTCCAGGGGAATTCCACAAGGGATCAAGCTTGAATCCCATATTAAAGTGACATGGCTTCCTTTCCCCTCTGAATAGAAGTGAATGTGTATTTTGGAGATTTAAAACCCTACAGTGAATCTTTCCAAAAGGGTAAAAGACTGGCTTAGCACCACGGGGACTCCCACACTGCCAGCTTTCCGGATCCTGAAGCACAGGTCTCTGACCTCCCACGCCAGGACTGCTTTGCAAGTTCCCACTGAGGCAGGAAGGATCTCACCCCTCCACGCTTCCACTGGGAACTGTCAGTGCAGGAAATTGCTGTTAACTCTGGGCAGCAACCAGGCACATTGGGAAAAATAAAAACCACTGCATTCTATAATCTCTCAAGGAGCACAAACCAGCTCACAGCAAGTGGGCTCCCTTTACAAGTTTCTTCACTTAACATGGATGCTTCTGCCATAGCCACCAGGCACCAGTAAGCAGTTAACAGATTTAGGGTTAAAGTCACCAGCTGTTTGCAAAAGTGACAAGTGAAGGGGCCCTGTTTCAGCCCAGGGCAAATCCAGTGACAAGGGGGTTAGTTTCCTACAGGTGATAAGTGAAGACTGTGCCAGAAAAATACAAACAAGAACCTTCATGATCCAAAGGTCACAGTTTTCCCAGCAGAATCAGTAATGGGGTTTCACTCTTCCCAGTGTAACACAGTCCATATAAAAAATCAGCATCCACATTGTGCCCAGCCATGGCACAGGAGTGACTCGGATTGGGCTTCCCAACCATCCAAGTTCCTTGTTTGGATGCTCTCTTTGAGGCTGGCCTGAGATTCACTGTAAGAAACCCCTGGGATGCAGGGTGGAGCAGATGAGTTCAATTCAGGTGAGCACCTGAGGGTGCCTGTGGAACAGCCTGCCTTAGGTTAGAGGCAGGCATGATTAATGCCTCCTCGGTTCATGATTTGCATCATGTTTGCCCAGCAACTGGACACAGCTCAGAATCCTGAAGGAGCTTTGCTGGGATTATCCAAAGAAATGGTCACTGAGGCTGGCTGGGATTTCCACACTGCAGTCAGCCTGTCAGTAGATTATTAACACTTATAAACTGAAAGACCAGGAGGCACTGCTGGATGGACCCTCTCTGCAGAGCTCACAATAAAATTGTGCAAGAACAGCCTATGGTGGAAGATGCAACATCGAGAAAGATGCAACATCGAGATTAAATACTGCAATAAAGTGATAGCAAGCAGTGCCACTGCCAGGCTTTATTTTTTTCTTTTTTGTAGTGGGTTGGTATTGGTTACATTTAAGGTGAAAAGCTGGTTAGGAGAAAAGGCAAGGACAGCAAGAGGGAAGAACAAGGCTTAAGTGGCCATAACGTCAGAGAAGAGCAAAGAGAGGTCTAGGAGAAGCCAATCATTTGAGAAAGAGGTCAGACCAGGTCCCACAAAAATCAGTGGGAATTTAACCCCTCATTTCAGCAGGACCAGGATTAGTCTCAGCCACTAATTTGACATTCTGGCCACCTCTCCCAGTCCCTTTGTCATATGAAGCTTTTATTTTATTTTCCCTGTACGTGCGTCACTCAGTTTTGTTCCACAAAGATCCTTCCAAAGCAAATATTTTTATTGCTTGCTGCTCTAAATGTGGCTTAGGGTAAAGGGCTTTCTTTCCCATCTCACTACATACTTTCAGTTCAGTGCATTGAATATTCTAGTAACTAAACAACAATATGCTTAATGCTTCAAAGTGGCTTTCCAGCTGCTAGCCAAAATTGTAGAATAATTAACAGGTGCCAAAGGATTAATAAAAGGAGTAGCATAATTAATAGACACTATACAGAAAAAAATGAATCCTTGGCAATCCTGAGAGTGTTGTTGTTTCCTCCTCCTTCTCTTAATTGTTTCCTGCATTCTTTTAATAAGAAGAAAAAAAAGAAAACTAGTGCCCTTAAAACACAAATGATACATATAAGCAACAATGCATGATCAGAAGAAAGAAACTGGCAACAAACTGCCTTCAGGTCTAATAAATGCCTTAGTTTAAAGAAACTGCCCAACAACCTGTCCTACACCCTACTAGTCATGCCCACACAGAACTTTATTGCAGTGTGTGGTACAGGTAAGGTCACAAAGATGCCAAACCAATACAGAACCACGGGAGTAGCTCCCACCAAATCAGAGTATCAAACAATAATACAAATACCCATGCAGAAAGATTCCTCTGAAACACTCGCTAAAAACTTAAAGGCCTTTAATATGATCTTTGCAGAAAACTAAACTAATTTCTTTTCTGTCCTTAATGAGGGAAGTAGAACAGACCATAACAACAAGGGACACAGATACTGAAATAAAAAATGTGATCTCATTAGCTGTATGTGACCAGGCCTGCATTCTATGAAGTTTATCCAAATCAGCTGTGACCTGGAACTTGTCACACACTGGAAAACCAAAGACCAGAACCCAAGGCTACAGTGGAAACAAAAAGCACTCAAATGAATTTACAAATAGGTCTTTAGCTTTCCCTGCCACCACAACATCCCAAAAGTGAGTGGAGTCAAGACAACACTCTAGTCCCAAAGTAAAAGTTCTCCCCTATGAGGTGATGCATGTACTGTGACATCTTGAGTGTAACACTGTACTCTGAACATCAGTGCAAACTGCTGGGGGTCAGAAAAAAAGGCAACAGCAAGAAAAATTAGTTGTTGCCAAGAATTGTTTTGTGTGCACAGAAAAGTATATGCAGTGTGTCTTACTATGACAATGGGCTGCAGACATGTGAAGGATGCCAGTGTTAAGGAAAGAAGAGTAAAAGAAGCAGAGGAACAAATGAACTTGTTTTCATGTTTGTATCAACAGAAAACTCTGAAATCTTTGCCCATGAGATGGCTCTCCCTAAACAAACACACACATGTTCCCAAGAGAAGATAATAAATATCAGAGATAAAAATCAAACTGTACAAATCAACATAAGCGTGCAAGGGGGAATGATGCTGCACAGGATCAGAGCATGCAACAAGTCCTTTCTCAGCACTGGGATTTCTTCTGCCTCTCTTGTTGAAGTTTTATATTGAAGGAGACAAAAGGAAACCATGAAGCCCATAGCACACATTTACAGTTGCTGTTTTAGCAGGCAAACCACCTTATTTTAATCTTGTGTATTACAAAAAAGGAAAAAGCTGTTTTCTCCATAATTCAGAGGATATTAATAGACACAGGGAGGGGTTCTCATATCCATCCCTTATATATCTTGCTGTATCCTCTATCCAGTTCCAAGAACATTTTACTCCAAGGTATTGGCCATAGCATAAAATAAGTAGATAATAACATTTTACCAGGTGAGACAAAGAATAAAATTAAATTTTAAAAAATACAGACCCCCCCCCACCACAAAACCCCACGAACTTTCTCTATGGCAAAATGGAGTGTTTCCCTGGAGATATGTAAATAGTTCCAGAGGACTTCCACACATGTCTACATTTTTCATTTTCACAATACCTGGGAAGTTTCTGTATTATTTTTCAAAACATTTAAGAGTCTTTGCACTCATGGGGTTTTTTCATTTTACAGTGGGGGATCTAAAACAAGGTGTCTAAGGTCCCAGAAAGTACCAAGGGCAACACCTTGTGTACGAGCTGAACTTGCTTCTCTTTGATTCTCGGTAAAAAATATTCATTTTCCAAACACTCCTATCTGACATTAGTGCAGTCTAGTGGAGATCATATATGCTGCAAAGCTACCCTGGCAGACACACCAGGGACAAAGAGCAACTGTTTTCTGACTACATACTTGAAAGGTAGGAAAGGACATTCCCCAGCTCCTCACTGATATTTCATTGACAATGCCCTCAGTACTCTGTTCCTAGTGGATGTTAGGCAGACAAGTATGTTTATAAGCATGGATCAAAAGTCCCTTACAGAGAATTGCAGCACCAGAGAAAGGTATGTTTTATCCAGAAATGATTCTTACTATCCCAGAGATTGAAAGTTAAGACTGATTACACTGCATTTCTATACGAGAGCCTGGCTGGGGAGAAAGCAGCTATGTAAAACATGAAAGGCTGTGTGAGAAGGGGAAAGTGCCTTTCACATCATCCCCAGAAAAAGGTGTTTGTCTGTACAATTTTAGCTCTATTGACAGAAGAGAAGGAAGCTGGTAGCAAAGAGAGCTCCACATTCTACCCTTCCAAACTGCACTTCTTTTTCCAGTCTCTGGATAAAATCAGCTCAGCCTACCTGAGGCTCATTTGCTCACTAAGCAGTGAGAAATAATTTATCATACCAAAGGAAATTGGTCTACTTACTGTTCTGATACTTTTGCTGTTTATGCTCTCAGAGCACTCTGGAACATTAGAAACAGCGAAATTTCTTATCAGAAAGCATAGAACTGCCTGACTCCAGAGAGTGCTCTACATGTTCCACGTGAAATATTTGTCTCTAGGTCTCTCTTTGGGTCAACTGCTCTGAATTTTCAGCTGCACCTACAGCACAGGTACATGAAGATGGCTGGGACTGAACCCTGCCTTGATTTTGCTGAACACCATCAGAATGCCATGGAAACAGAAGGAGTGGAGGTCTGAAAACCTACTGGCTCTGTGTGTGTGAGTGGAGGAATTTACCACATCTCCCTGTTGTACTGGAAGGAGTGAGAGCTGGAAGAAGTTATTATGCTCCAGCTAATCAACAAAAACAGCCATAGGGATGGAACCAAACAAAATCTCAGATCTAGAAAATCCTTGGACTTCGCAGATCTAAACCCAACCTTCACACACAGCTTGAACTAGAAATTAGTTACTTTGCCTTCTTACTTTTGAGTTACTTCTGAGGCAGTTTGAATTTAAGATCAAAGCTGTACCTCAGACATATCCTTAAAAACAAATAAACAAAACAAATTAGAGAAGTCCACACAGGAACTGAAAAACCCTGTATTAATACCTCTTAAAACCTCATGACACAAAATCCAAAAGGAACTGAGCTATTCCTATATATTATATTAGAGCAAGACTACTGGAATATCATCTTCATTTCTGTTGTCTTCACTTTAAGAAGGATGTCTGAAGTGGGAGACAGTTCACTGACGTTATATAAGCAGAATTTGAAATCTGAAAACTTAACAGGAAGACTGACAGCCTTAAGAACCTCTCTTCCTATCCAGTTTAGCCACGAAAAGGTTAAGAAGTGACTGTCTAAAAGCACCTATATCAGGAGGAGTGTTTCGACAATATTTAGCAGGAAAGGGGATAATGAGAGCTAATAGTTGGAAACTGAAGCTTGACTAATTCAAACTATAAATAGGGCACTTAAAAAAAAAAAGGCAAATAAGGAGATAATTAAGCATTAAAAGAACATCTAGAGACCTTATATCCTCCTCATCACTCAAGTTTTTCACATGAAGAGCAGAAATGTTTCTGCACATGTTGTAGCTCAGTTACCGGACCTAAACACAGCAGTTACTGCATTAAGTTTTATAACAAAAGTTATACCAGAGATAGTTTTAGAAATTCAGAATGGCTGCTCCTGGCCTAGCTACAATGCTGTGTACTTAAATAATGGTTTTAACAGTGCTTGGGTGGTCTGTTGGTTGACAACAGTGTTTTGTGTCAATACTGAATGCATACTGAGCTACAAAATACTACACTGCCATTGACCACAATTAGTAAGGCTATGTAAATGTGTTCCATGTTGTTTATGACCTCAGACACTAACTTTATGGAAGGCTATTTCACAGATATTTCATGATTAACCACCTGTGCTTTTACACTGCAACAAAGCAGACTGGTGTGGAAATACTAAAGGCAAAGAAGCCTTGCAGGTTTAAAAATGTGCCAACTGTAAGAACAGAAAAATCAAAACAAGAGTCAAGGTGAAAGGTTGGATCACATTCTAAAAATATTGTGAAAGAAGTCTTCACTGAGAGGAAGCTTTATAAATTCAACACTATCCAGCATGCTGGCTAGCTGATGGGAAGGAAGCAGGTACAATATGTACCACCACTCTCAGCATCAAGAGTCTCTGCCTCCCTGCCTTATGCATCTGCCAGACACTGCGGGGAGGGCAAGAAGTAACTGGAAACCCAGCTGTGATCCTGGCTGTGCAGGGGACAGACAGCAGCTCCCACAGCAGAAGTAAACAGCACCAACTACTGCAACGAGGAAAAAACCCAAAAGATCTGGGGAAAAACAGCACCAGTAGGGAGAAGAACTGCTGGAGAAAAATTGCTTCTCTATTGGGTTTTTTGTGCCTACTTTGGGCAAAGCATAGAAATGCCCTGTAAGTGCAGCAGCCAAGTTCTCCTTGGGCCAGGGGAACAGCTGAGCAGCCACACACACGTTCAAGTCAGGCCTGGGAGCTCAGGGATGCTCAGGCAGGGAGCAGACACTGTCAGAAACACTGCAGCAGCAGCTCCCGTTCCCACCAGGAAGCACAGAAAACTGGGCCACGCAGGACATGTGAGACACAGCATGGGAGGGAGCGACCGTGGGGCAGAGTAACTCAGGGGCCAGCCAGGGAGTGAGCACAGGATTACAGAAATGCTTTAAACACAGTTTGCATCCAGAAAAGGAGTGTGTGTGGAAGACAGCTGAGGACAGGAATGAGAGTGCCTTGTGATAAACACGGACTTCCCCCTCTTCCCCTCGCAAAATCCCAAGGCCGTTTGTCAGAGAGCAAAGCACAAAGTCTTTTTTGCTCCTGGCCCTCTTGTTCATTGTTGCTTAAGTAGCCCAGGAATGTAACACCTGACAAAAGTTTACTTAAAACATCTTTATTTCCATCAGAACTGCTTCCCCTCCAAAAAGGAAAATTCCACTCTTCTTATCCCCATCCTAATTCACCTCTCACTGGCCAACAGTCCTTGGTCTTTCCTATTTGTCAAACGCTAATTCATCTCAGCAAGGAAGTACCTGGCTCTCACCTTGCCCTCAGCTCCAGTTTTTGTTTTAATGTCAGTGATATGTCCTTCCTCCTTTGCAGCACCCTTTTGTGCTCAGCTAAGCTCACTCCTCCTCCTTTCCCACTGCCTCTGGCAGCACTCATGCTCTACACTAGAGAGCCTGGGCATCGTAAGTATTCGAGACCCCTCAGAACCTGAAACAGCCACAGCACAAACGCATTCCACGGTGCCACAGTGAAACTCTGACCTTGTGTTGCAGAACCTGAGTAATTCCAATAAACTGGAAGGAAACACAGCCACTTCCCGCCAAAACAAACCCTCCACATTTGTGTCTGTCATGAGAAACAGGCCAAATGCTTGACAAGGGGTGCAAGAGATGGGAGGGATGATTCAGCATACTGTATTTAAGAGTAATTTTCTTCAGTTAAAAACAACAGCTAGGAAAACCAAACCAGCTAGAGCTTATTTAAAAAAAAATAAAATAAAAAAAAAAAGCATAAAGCCAGGGACTTCCCTGCTCTCTTCCATGAAACCAGAAATAACTCCTCACCCCGCCCCGCTCCCTCCTCAGTCCAAGAACTGTAGCAGACACTCACGCAGGTGTGCTGGCAGTCTGATGGTGTCCTCCTCCATCCTGATGGCTTGAGGCACTGGGACATGTAGTGGTGACGAAGCGTAATTCGGTACCGGGCTCGCTGGAGGTGTGTACGAAATTCTTTCCTGCTGTTAAAAGAAAGGGGGGGGTGGGGAGGGAGAGAAAGAGAGAGGACAATGTGAACTTTGGAACAGAGGTATGAAACCATGGCAGAGGAGGTGGATGTGGGTGGAAGGAAGGAAGTGTGTGCCTGGTGTTGTGAGCAGCACTAGTGATGCACCAGCTGCCCCGGGAGCCTCAAAGCACACACAGAACACTGGTGCCCAGTGCTGCAGAGCGGGCAAACATGTTTTGGGGTGGCAGGATTAATTTCCAAAAGAGCCATCAAGTTTCCAAGGGTCTTCTCAGAAATTTGCCAAGGGAGAAAAGGGGAGGTGACATGCAAGTGGGGAGACCCCAAGGGTTTTATGTCACTGAAAATCTGACAGCAACTCCATGATACATGCATGAGTGCCACTGAAGTGCCAGACCCCTTAATCTTACGTTAACAAATCAGTCATGATCTCAACAAGCTAAGTGTTTAGCACTACACTCCTTCCTACCATTTTAGAGACATTAATCAATAACTTTTGTCACTGCTGCAGAAAAACACATCACTAAAGACAACTATTTACCATCAAGTAATGTAGTACTCTTGTTTTTGCTAAACTAGTTACTATTACCTTCTTTGAAGTAGTTTAACTTGCAACCAAATACAGTCAAATAGAGTTAAAGGGCAACTTGTGAATGTTGTATTAGTTTCATAATTATCACAGTTAGGTTTTTAATTATGAAAATGCCTGATGAGAAATCTAAGACTGAAACTTCATGTTATCTGATGCTCTTCCATATTCTAAGCCTCCTATCACGTACTCCAGTCACAGTACAAAATATACCCTTTGTAAATAAACATAGCCACAATTTTACAGGAACATAAAAAACTCGATTATTATATGCTTCCTGGAAGGTAACTCATGTTGTTCTCCAGAACCACGCTACTGACATGTAATGATACCAGTGCAAAGATATGGATTTACATCCCTGCACATACAGAAGCAGAAGGAGCTACTGTAATTTCTGAGCATTTGCAGGACAGTACGAGTGCAGTCTCTCACCCTGACCGTGATCTCCGGCAAACGGAAAAGACAAATTTGGTGCTAGACAAGAGAAGGTAATTGCTTCCATGACAAACCACAGCATTATCACAGCCATGAGACAGGAAAACAGACTGAGGCTGATAGAGGCACCTGCAGAATGTAATGTAAGCCACCAAAGGGAAAGGGAGGTTTGCAAAAAATTCTGCAGGCAAATCAGGTAGCACCCAAAAATAAAGGGAACACCTAGAAAGTCTTGCAGTCACTGCTTCAAAGCAAGCCCAGTTCATTCTTCTGCAAGGTGCTGTTTGCTGCTCAGGAACTGAGGCAGAACCAGAAGTTCAGCCTCAACATCAGGAGTCCCATCACAGCACCCTATAACCACATGTCAGAGAAGGCTGATAACATGTGGAGCACAACTACTATAGGTTTAGACAGAGTGAGAAGACAGGCCTGCTTCACTCCACCATCACTTTGCTATTTCTACAAGTATGGCCCCTGTGGCTGTCAGCACAGCACTTTTTAAAGAGAAATTGTTCAATCTTATGTTCCTGTCTCCCACCAACTCAAGTTTCTTTCCACTCATCACTGTCCAGGCAACAGCAACCCATTAGCTTGCACAAATTCCGTTTTTTGCAGTTACCATCGTGACGGGATGAAAGACACGCCTGCGGAGCTACAAGGCATTATTGGGTTTTCCCCGTCGCCAGTCCTCCCCCGACCCAAACCGGCGGGCGGTGTCCCCCCGCCGCGGAGGTGCGGCGGCCCGTGCCCTCCTGCGCCTCCCGCCCCGGCGCGCAGCACCGCCGCAGGGCAGGGCGAGAGGCGCTTCCCAGCGTTTCCTGCTGCGATCCGCGGCGCCGATACCCGACCCCCACTGCAGCTGCTGGCTTTGTCCACGGAGGTATTTATGAAAAGAGGAACACTTCTGAAACACAGCCGCACAGACGCCTGCCTCTGCTAACGGGACGAGAGGATAGGTGGGAGACCCGAAGTACTTTTCCTCCCTCCTGAAGAATGCAGGATACAGTCCAAGCTCGGGTCACATTTCATGCTCACTGAATCACCACAATCAAAGACAAAGTGGCTTCAAAGGGTCTCCTCACTGCCCAAGAGCAGGTGGAAAATGAAATGAAATCCAGAACCCATCTACTTCCCTCAAGACCCAGGAGGTGCTGTATCAAACCAAGTCATTATGCTTCCAGTATGTGCTGCCTTTACTGATCAATCTCCTAAAGGCATACCGTAACTTGATTTATACCATGCCAGTTTCATTGAGGTTTACTGTTTTAAACAAATGCATTTGATTAATTGTTTCCTAGTATTCATAAGGACAGGATAGCCAGAACCAAACAAGATATGGAACTGCTGTTACTTTTCCCACACATCTTGGATGTCCACAGTACTGTGTGAATTACTACTCGTAGATGGCATTTTACAAGGCACGAAGGGGAGTTAGCTATCCAATTCCTATTAGTGCCTTTGAAATGCCCTCTCTTGCTAATCCTGCATTTTTCTGTCAGCACCTTTAGCCTAAATATCAAAGCAATTTCAGTACATTAGGTAAGTCTTTTTCTTTCTATTAGACACACAGACAACCCGAGTTACAGCAAGAGCACAGCTCAAATGAGCTAAGTAATTTCAGAGTTAAGCTGTCTTGAAAAAGGACAGCATGTGCCTCTCAAGGGCAATACATTTAACAACTGCATACTGAAAGAGCTGCCCTTTAACTGTCCTGGACAGATTTCCAAAAGGTGTGGAAAAGTAATGGCACAACGGAGGTCAAGACACTGGGCTTGTGGAAAAAATCAATCCCTGTTTGCAGCACGGCGCAGTAACGTGGCTGGCAGCAGAAGTGCAAACAGCAGCCTGGTCCTGCAACCTGCCCCTGCTCTGTGCTCAGCCACACGCAGTGCCCAGCCTGCACCAGGTCACATGTGCTCCTCCAGGCTTTCCAAGGCTTTTTAGAGGCACGTTTCCAGGAGGCACCTATTGTGCTCACACCACAGAGAATGGATTGCATTAATCTTCACAACTCCAGAACTGCCCAGTGCTTCTCTCCGTGGAATCCACCAAACAGAAACATGGCTGGTGTCTCATGCTTCTAAGGTTATGCAACCAGATACTCTGCTACTAGAAATTTTTCTGAAAGCGTTTCTTAGCTAGTCAAGTTTAATATTTCCCTTTGTATTAAGGCCAAGTATGGTAGGCTTGTTCAAGCCACAGCTTGGGAGGAAGGATAGGTAGTGCTGGTAGAACCTGCATGAACCTTGCATGTTCCTGAGCAAACAGCCTTGCTGCAGCTTCATCTACTGGTGAAAGAAACTAAATCAATATACACATTTGATGTGGTCCTGTGAGATTTTTGGCGATGAGTGCTAAGAAAGAGCTTGGTACTACCACATTCCATATTCACCACCTGCCAGGGGACTCTATAAACATCTAAACCTACAAGCAACCAAATGCTCAGCCCCAAACAATTACTAGCTAAGAAATTTCAAAATAGCAACTCCTGAGCATTTTGCCAGTAGCCACAAAGAGGTGACTAAAACAGATGGCATACTGCTTGCTGTCATCATTTTTGATCGGCTTCTTCAGCTCACAGGGAGTCAAGAAAGTTTCACCATGAAATTTCATGTTGCTTACAGTAACTGAAGAGCTACACAAAGTCAATTTTTATGGAAGGCCTTTCCTGGGGTTTACTCCTGTGGCTCCAAGGGTGCCACCTGGACAACCAGCCAGGTCTGCTGAGTAGGACATGCTTTCACCTGCCCAATGGAGCAGAAACAGGCTCAAATACATGGCTAAAAATCAAGAGAATCTATGGGTTCTCTCTCTTTACTAAATATTCAGCTGCTGAGAATGCCATAGATCAAACTATCCTGTCTAAATCAAAAGCTGTACTGACCGTGACTGTGTAGTAAGCATGTATCTAACAGCTGACTGCACTCCCAAAGCCATCAAAGCACACATTGATTTCAGTTTGAAGAACTGGGGTACATCCTTTGCTGACAAAAATCTCCCCAAACAGAATTTTCTCTGTCAGGAGCACAAATAATTCATATTGCTAAAATAAAAATATTAATTAAAAAAAGTAAATCAAAGTATCAAAATTAAATTTAAAAGAAGTCGAACAGTTGAGGATGAGGGAGGCTGCAAATAAAAACAGCTTCAGGCTTTTGATATAATTGCATCCTTCTAAACTCCAAAGCAATAGCCTTGCAGTCTTTTTGTCTCTTTACTAAGTTCACTCAGATGGCAGGCACAAAGAATATATATGTTTTTGCAGAAATGAAAATGAAATATGTAAGAAAGTCTCCTAAGCAAGCTCTTATGTTGTCCCAGTGACAGGATTATTTCAGTAGCTGGTTAGATGGTATAGTCACCTTTTTTTAATTGACAAACAAAGAAATGCAATACCTATGCAGCAGTTTTCAGGAAACCAAACCAGCCAATGTGGTCTGCAAAGACCTTGTGCTGGACAGAAAAGGCAGCTGACCCTAATCACTGCATAAAACCTCTCTCCTGTACTGCACATAATGATACCACATAGGGAAAAAGGAACTGAGAGTGAAAGCTGACACACATTTCCCTCCCAGGATGCTGCTGTACCTGTGCCATGAAATAAAAGACAGGCCAAGGGGCCAGGAGCCAGGGGAAACCTGTGAGGGTCTGGTTTTCCTACTGTGGATCCTCATAGGAGTAGGTGGCTTGATTATAGCAGAGGGGAAGAAAGGGCCTTAGAGACAAGGGTGGTTGGAGGGAAATGATGTATTTGCAGGAAAAATTCAGAAGGCCCTGAACACTGGGGCACTCAGCAGGGCAAGGACAGCAAACCAGCAACAGAGCAGCACAGGGGGAAACAGCAGGAAATTCAAGTAAATTAAGCCTTAAGAAAGCTAGTGAGGAGAAGAGGAAAGGGAAGGAGGACAGATGCACTGTTCAGCAGTGGTTTGTATGCAATACCACAGCTGGATATGAAAGTCCAGAAGACCACTATGAGACTCGAGTTACAAGGTCTAACATAGGGAGCAGGAAGGAAATCAGAGCCTCTAATGGACTGCATAGCACATCTGGGGACTTTGGTCAACATTTCAGTTTGCATACTCCGACTTCTGCCAGGGACAAAGGCTCAGGCTCCAAAAAAAGTCAACTAGAGCTCTGCAGTAACAGGGTATGAATTCAACTCTCCACTTCCCTCCCTCCCTCCTCCCAGCTGCTGTCGTCTTCCTAATTTCCATGGCAGACATCTCCTAATTTTTGATCCCATTAATACAGCAATTCACGTCAAATCTATAGCAGCATAATCAGCACACTATCAGTAATTAGAGAAATTAAAACAAACACAGCTCTCTGGAATGGACCTTATGCAAAGCAGCACTGGGAAAAGATTAACATCTCGTTTCCTGGGCAGAAAGCAGAGATTGTGTCAGTAACCTTAGCAGTTTTGTGAAGTTCAGTCCCTCCCTGACTCCTCCCTCCAGCCTGTCCTCCCTGCACAGGGGCAGGTGATGGCTCTCCTCTCATGCCAATCCTTACTCAAACAAATAAAAAACAAACACAGCGGTGCAATGGTTCATCACAAAGGGAAGGGGAAAGGAGACTGTGGGGAAGTTCATGATTCTCCCATAGTGATTACAGCCACTGTCCTAATTAAATTAAAATTGCACAGACAGCAATACCAATGCACTCAAGTGCTATGAAAAGGCAGCTTGGGGAGGTCAGTGTTGTCATTGGAAATGCCATGATACAGTTGCATTATTGTACAAGCACTGCAAAATACTTCAAATTAGCAAGTATCAAAGAAGGAAAAAACTAGTTGAACCACACACTCAAAAAGTATTTCTTTGCTGCTAATATGGGGGAATAGAGAATAGAACAGGCTATGTGAAGACAGCATCAGGTAAAACTAGAAGCTAAAACTAAGGCAAAAAGCTCAGTACAGTTCATCAAAGGATCAGTCATTTATATTTTTAATAAAGAATTTTATCTGTGGATATCCCAGCTAGGCAGCAGAAAATACATGAGAGGCAGACTCTGGTTGAGAATTTGGAAGTGGAATCATCATACTCCAAATGGGAGTAAAGCCTCATCTATCCACCCACCCTTCTGCAGCAAGGCTCCAAGAAGAGGCAGCAAAGCTGGGACTCGGCCCCCCCTGACCTACTACTTCAAGGCAGAAGTCAACCACGGATTCAACTGCCTGACATTAAGAAACTCTCTGCCCTCAGCCCTTTTCAACATGCAACGCCAAAATTTGCATCCTGGAGTTGCCACTGCAACACTCCTCTGAAGAACTTGCTACTGACCTTTGTTTAAGCAGGGCATGGAAAAAGCTGGGCCACTACTGTAACCCACAGGGTCCCTTTGGCATCTATACCGTGATTTGTCGGTACACTCACTCCACACAAAGCACCACAGAAGGCTCAAGGGAGACAGTTAATTGTACAGCCAGGAAAAGAAATCCCACATGGGGCTTTGAAGTACTGTGGCCAGTGAGTAAGCAGCACAGAAGCAAGGAAGGCAACAGCGAAGAACCTTCCAGGCTTAGCTGCACGTCAGAGATTTCACTGCACTTTTTGTGTTCTCTTTCCTAAAACAGGCAGGGCTGGGGAGCCTCATCTCTGTGACACACGGCGGTTGTACAACCCTGCCTGTGTGCGTGGGAATTAACACCCTGAACACCCTTACTGCATCATGTGCTCATTTCAGGGCAAGATTCCTGGAGGCCATGAAACTGAGATGGGAAGACTAAGGGGAAACATGGTGTACAGGGAGCTGCCCTCTCATGTGCTATGGGAAACCTCCTCTTCTGCATCTCAGGGCTGGCATGGCACAAGTGTTTTTACTTGGCTGCACGGCTGAGCTGTCAAAGTCGCTATGTTACCATACACTCAAACACGTATCCAAGGACAATCATCATTTCCCATCTTCCTACCATGGATGTGCATTGCTTCCTGAACATTCCTACTGAAGCTACAGCTACTACGAACAGGGTCCTTCACAAAAGAGGACATCAAATATTTACATAGTACAAATCCCAGGTCAGAACTGTCACACAGACAGGTCAACTCATTCACTGTCCTGATATCTAATGGCCCATCAATTAAGCAGTGGAAAAATCATGGGAGAGTAATGCACATAAAAGTCATAGCTTCTTTCAACCCTCAGTCACTGATGGAACAAAATTCCTGTGAGCTGCAACATCCTGAAATACATTTAAAAAATACTACTTAAAATATAAGAGATTACCCTTCTTGGTCCCATTTCACAGCTAGATCCTGCTCCCATATGTGCGTGCAAAATTCTTTGTTGAATTTTATTTATTTATTTTTAAACAGTGTTTCTGGTCCAGATTTACACTGGTGAAGTAAAATCCACATAAGGGCCTCAGTTGTTCTCTTCTCCAGTAACTTTAAGCTTACTGTCTCTCTTTATCTATTATCTCTTTCCTGTTGGCATACACAGCACCCCTGCATTTCCATCACAGCATTTCTCCACATTTCAGACTTCTCGCAGACTTTCCATGAAAAAGGACATGCCAAATGCCCAGAGAAACCTGGGAGTACCAAGCCATGGTCTAATGCTACACCTTACAGTTTACTGCTCCTGAAGATTCAAGTAGTGCCACAGTAACCCAGCACACACAGCATGGCAGGAAGTGTGCCACATCCCCTTGTTCCAAAACACCTCTAAGTAGGTAAAAACTAATTTCCAGAGAGAATCTAGGTCACTCTGGGAGTAGGACAGCTATAATAAGGGCTGCTGGTGAAAAAATGGGCAGATCTACTTAAGTAAAATCAAACAGAATCCTCAACGAGAGAAACCAACCAAATAAAATACCCATTCTCAAAGACTGTCATAATAAGCTAGTCCAGAAACTAGAGATCGTGGATGTTTGCCAAGATAAAATATCACAAAGGTTCAGATCATTCAACTCTCAACGTATTAAATGCAGAGGGAGTTCCTAGAAAGGGCTATACTTGCACTGACCTTGACTACTTTATAGCAACTGGATATGGAAGAAACATGAAATTACAGTCTTCCTCTCCCCCTGTTCTTTCACCTACTCCAGCTACTTACTCCACTCTGAGCAACATTAAGATCAGTGTGACTAGAAAAGGAAACTCTAGCTGAAAAAGGAGAGTATGTAAAGAACAGGTGGTAGGATTTCACTTAGAATATTGCCTTCTGCACATTTGCAGGCTCTTCGTTCTGCATCATACACATACCCCCCCATGTATGCAAGACAGGCAAGTTTTACAGGAGTCAAATGATCTAGCTGGTAAGGAAGGAATAAAGGAACTACTGAAATGGACAGAAGAAAGGACAGATACAGCCCAAGATCCAAAAGGAAATAAAAAACAGAGGGAAGAGAAGGTAATCTGGAAGACATATTGCAGAAGGATAAGGTAGTAAGAAGCTGTGATTAAAACATTAAGATGCATTGGGAGACCACTGAAAGAAGCCAAGTTATATAAAAAGAAACAAAAAAAGAAACAAAATCTGCAGCATGTCCTGCACAAAAACTGGATTTTTATTTTTTTTTAAACAAACCATTTAGCAGCTTTTGTACAGTCTCTCCAGTGAGCAGTCTAATGGTATGAGAATGCAGAGAAGAAACTGAACTTTTTGCTGATCATCAGACACCAAAATACTACTTAGAAAAAGAAAACAAATCACCTGGAGGATAGTTTGAGTCACAGTAAAATCTTTTATTTCCTATAAAACATGGTCCTCAGCATGGACCATCAGGATTGGCAGAACTTTAAGGGGAGTTTTAAAATATATTTATATAGAAAGAGCTGGTCATGGTACTGCATATCTGATCCAAAAGAATAGATGTACTTTCATATGTGCTTGAACAGAAGCTGAAGCTCCTGAGCAAGACATACTTTTAAGAAGTGGCAGATGACAGGAAAAGAGCAGAGCCTGAATTCAACATTATGGTCTAGATTCCATGGACAATGACAGGGTCAAGTGATGGCTCTTTATTAAATGCTTTCTCCTCCATTAAAGCTGCACACTCTAATGATTTGACCATGGCTATTAACAAATCTGCCATGTCCCTGCCTGGAGCTAATAAGTAATGAACTAAGCAGGTGAATATTCTGTTGCGTAAGGAGAGCTATTAGCAATCCTTTCCCAACTGCTCTGAAAACAAGAGATGCCTTCCAGGTATGACCTGTCCATGTGACAGGGTACACCCCACACAGACCTTATTCCTTCACTCTGGAAATTCCAGGGGCACTCCCAGCACTCAGAAGAGGAATAAGTGGATCACCTCCTGTACAGAAAAGCACAGGGTAAAACAAGCTCCACAGAAGAGGTCTGAAGGGAAACAGTGAGGACACAAGTCTGCCTGTTCCCAGACCTGCTGTGACTTTCCAAAACAACTTGTGGTACTACCACAGCCCTCACTGCCTTGGCTGTGCCAAAAGGACACATGGGATAAATGCTGAGGCCCACAGGTGTGCCAAGCCCTGTGACAAATCTCAGTTTAGCTGCTTTCCTTCTGCCATAGCCTTTCCTGTTCGTTAAGTTCCCCAATTGTTTTAATTGTTCCTTTCAACCTCTGCATCGCTTTTTGTTCTTCCTCAAATTATTATTTTGTTTTAGCTCATAATCCTGAAGCATTGGTTATGATGTTGTTCCTGGCAGAACAGAAGTGCTGAAGTTTCACTCTGGTTATCTTTGGCTTGTTTTCACAACTAAGCATTGCTGGTTCACATCTGAATGGACACTGCAGTGAGAGCCACTCCACCCTCACCATAAGGCTGCCTCTGACCTGCAAATATTGCCTCACTACAGAAGTGAGAAGCTTGGGAACTGAGCCAGCTGAAACAGAGTAAACGTCAGACATGTTTAAAAAAAGAGAGTAAAGTGCTAGTCTTAAGCCCATTTTAACTCCATCTGAAGGCTTCTTTATGGTCCTTATTACTACACTATTTAATATGTCCTCTAATACCTTTAGCACTTTCTTGCAATGAAGGGAAGTGTTATTACACTCACCTTTACAAGTGGAGGGACCAAAACATAAGCAGATTAGGTGCCCATTCAGAGTACAGAGGCTGAGGAAAAACCTACTTTGACATCTTAGAAAACAATATGTTCTCCCAAGAACTCTGTTTGGCTGTGAACCCCACTGTTAGACTTGACATTTATACAGGGACAGCACTCAGAACAAACAAACACCACACCATTGCCCAAAGTGTTCCAGAAATAGTGAGCAAAGGACAGCCCTGATGAGCTCAAAGCCAAAATAGTCCAGATAGTGAAGTACCAGAGGAAGGGCCTGTTTAAATCCTAGTTTACAGTTAGGAACAGAGGTGCAGGAAGAAGCAGCAAGTTACCTAAATCCCATTTCAACTCTCTACCCACATGTTTCTGGGGTTATGCTGCTGCTCTAGAAACAGAAGGATGAACTACAAGACAAGCAAAACAACATGGACAACTTGCAAAAGCTCTCAGAATGCATCACTTCATTTTGCATTTTAGCATTGATTTTAAACATCCTCCTCATGGGAACTTTGGATTTCTAACGCTCCTCCTTGACAACGCATTGACTGAAATCTCTCAGCTCACAAGTGGCAGCAGAGATGGCCTAAATCAGAAGAGAGCTTCAAACCCGTTCCAGAATCACATCCCTCCTTTGCCACAAGAATCAGGACAGAGGCACTCCAACCCTTCCCACGGTTATGCAACAGCACAGATCCATTTGGGAAGGCAGGTTTCCTCACCCATCCCAACTCACAGCTACACAGCCTTAAATACCAGCACAGCTCTCTCCTGGTACAAGCAAAGCAAAACAGGGGGACATCAATCACCTCCAGTTAATCAAGCAGGGTGTGTTTAACACCAGAGCTGAGCTGTGAGACTGTCAGAGGAGATAGGGGAAGGAAAAAAAAAAACAAATCTGCTTACAAGAACCATGATAAAATGCTTCCTCTGTTCCTACAGCCAAGAAGGTGACTGAGACAATATTCCCAGCATTTGAGGGAATGTTCCTTTTAGCAAGCACCCCAAGCCCCTTCCACCACATGCCCATCCCCACAGTCCACCTCACACAGAGCGACGGCAGAAGTTTTCGTTAGGAGAAAATTAACCCGTTTTTTGAAAGCTGGCAACAAAGACAAGACTTTTCCTGGCATTTCTCCTGTTTATACAGGACCTGCCAAACCGGTTGTGTGATTTTTATACTGCTTTCCTTTCCACAAAGTCCTTCGAAAGGCAGAATAACAGAAAGCAACTAAGGAAAAAGTTTGGTTATATAGGTCCAAAGATCAGCCCTTGGTAACACAGTTGAAAAATCAAAAATTAACCACAATCTTCCCAAATTTATTCTAACTATCCAAAGACCACAGTTGTTTATATTTATTATTAAGACTGTGTTGAAGTAGAACAGCTGTTTTGAATAGTGGAAGGCAGTGCCATTTAAAATTGTTCAACAGCTAAAGAGAAGTTACACGGCAGGTAAGATGGGAAACTGAGGCACAGAGTAGTCAAATGAACTGCTCAAGGTAAGCTGAGGCAGAGACCAGGCCTTCTGAGCAACCAGCTGGTTTCCTGCATATTTGGTCCTGCCACTTCTACATTACCCATGTCTAATTCCCAACCAGGGCTGGGATATGGATGCCTGAACTCCAACAGCAAACAGTTCTGAATCCCAGAAACTGATGCCACTTTATCCTCCTGTAAGGCACTGGGCAGAAAATTATTCACCATTGCCTGGCTCTAAGTCTGCTGCCAGAGGTCTGAAGACCAGAAGTGGTAACAAATGTTAGTAAACATTCCTCTCAATACATGCAATCTGGCTAAAATCAAAATGTTACATCAATAGCCTTTTCAATTGCTACACAGGGTGTTTTTTTAATGTTGAGGATTGTTGTTTCGTTTTTTCTTTTTCAGAACAACAATCTTGAGCACAGCAGCACACTGTGCTGCTACGCCTTCCCCTTGGCCTTTGATTCAGAAGAAATTTCTGTTTTGATATTAATTTGGCCGTCCACTTGCAAAATCCTGAAGCAACATTAAGAGTAAAATACAAGTTTAGCTTTCTATTTGGAGTGCTCTTGCCTTGCTCTAACATCAAAATTTACCCCGAGAACAACAACAACAAAAAAAGCTATAGACATTAAAAAAAAAAAAAAATAAAAAAAGATCAGTGGAATGTACCAAACCAGTCAGCCTAGCCCAGACCCAGGGTGCCCCGCTGTTTGCTCAGGTGTCCCTATCTCCTCTGATGGCACAGGAAGCCACGGCGATGGCTCCGCTCGCGAGGCCGCCGAGCACACGCGGAGCTGCCACTGCACGGCCCCGCTTTAACTGACACGGCAAATACTCATTTTCACTGGGCTGTGTAATAAAGGATGAGATAAAACCTTGAGCAAATAAACGGGCAAAGTTCGAGCCCAGAGCTGCTCCTCGCGGGTAGCTCTGAGCTGACACACCTGCTGCTTTGGCAGCGGTTTAGCTCCCCAAGGCTTGCGCTTTGCAGGGTTGGGTGATGTGCTTACACAGGATCTGCCTGTCAGTCAGAAAGATCCCAAAGTGATTTACAAACAATTTATGAGGGATTTACAAACTCACTGCACAGCAGTGAATGGGCACCACTCCTTATACACCTGCAACCAAAAAAAAAAATTGAAAAAAAAAAAATCATTCACCAGATTCCAGTTAGACGAGAAAGCTGTTGAGAGTCCTTAAAAACACCTTAAATGAGAATAACCTCCTAACCCTGGCAAGCCCCACAGAAACACCACCCCCAATGTCTGTAAACTGCCTGAGTGTCCAGCTCCCTCAGCGGCCACCATGGAGGAATTCAATAGTAATAGCTGCATCCATAACACACAGCAGTGCAAGGAAGGATCCCTCAAAACAGACTGGATGCTTATAACTCATGTGCATCAGACTTCATAGGCACAGTGAAGCCATCCCACAGACTCCTCCTCTACAGCCTGCATCCCTGAGCTGCTTTCAGGCTCAGACAGATGGACATCCCACTGATGGCAAGTGTGATTCTTCACACCAGGAGAATCCAATCAGAATTAGACTGGGTGCGTGACGGGATGATATCCACGCAACAAACTGCAGTTGTTGTGCAGTCAACTACAGACTGCTCTGTTTGCCTCCTGCCTTCAATCCAGTGCTAAAATTACATAACTTTGTGAGCCGCAACAAAAAATAAAATGTACTTTTAAATTTATGTATTTCCTCCTCTTCCTATCCCCATCCAAACTGGAATCGTAGTACAATGATCCAAGGTCCAAGAATGGAAATACTAAAGCTACTAATAAATTTAAAAGCAGAGTAAGCCTGGTTTGGATGGAAACATAAAACTTTTTACTGGCTTAACTGATGGTGAAAGAGTGGACAGTCCCTCAAGCAAAGCTCTGCTATCTTTCACCACATGCACACACACTTATGCTACAGATGCATATTACTACGTATCTCTATTTCAAATTCAATCTTAAAGCCAAAAATTACAGTATTAATCAGAAATCTGTCCTGAAACTCACCTCTACCTACAAATATGCAAAAATAAATGCAAGATCTTAATATCTGATGTTGCATGACTTAAGCTCAAAAAAACCCCTGTGAGCAAGTATGTACATTCCTACTGACAAGAACTAGAGGTTTTGCTGAACACTGGAAATTGCAGACATGGAAAACAGAGATACTGGTATCTTCAGGGAGCAGAACTACCTGCTCCTGTTACTGGCAATACCTAGTCTGGTGACATAGTCTGTGATACCTTGCAGCATGGTAATATCCCTGGCCATAGCTAAGCTTGTAATTACAGAACAGATGAAAAAAAATAACCCCGAAAACAAACTCCAAAACATCAATCTTGTTGTGAGATGCATATACCACCCTTGGCACATCAGAAATTATTATCAGATGTACATAGAGCTCCTAGTTTGGAGACAGAATGAGGAATCTGTTACTAAGAGACAGGTGGAAATTTAGGGGCACAAATTCTCTAGTGCATAGGAGAAAAGAAAAATGGGAAGCAGTGCTATCCCACAGATATAGCAGAGAACATGAAAAAGAATCAGATCTCACTGTTGAGGATGGAAAGCAAACACAACACACCCATGAGAGCTAGTGAGAGGAAACACCACAAGCCCCCTTGTCTGTAGAAGTAGCAAAGACTCTCACCTTCAAGAGCTGTGAATGCCAGAAGCATAAACATCTTTTTTTTGTTGTTGTTGAAGGTGGTGGGGCTTCTCCCACCCCCCACCATGGAAATGCAAATTCTAAGGGCACTAGCTGTGCAGACTTCAGAAAAAACTGCAAATCCAAATACCTTAGCAAGCCCTAGAGAACAGTCCTAGAGATGAGAGATGGAGTTTTCACTATTCAGAATACAAGTGCTATTAATACAATGAAGGCAGGGTTTTTTTCCTAAAAGAAAACCATTTGATTGCACCCTCACACCCCAGCAACATTAGTACTTTTGATTAAACCAAAATTTAAGATTTCTTTTGGTCAGCCAACACCAGCTGCCTCAGAAACATTACTTAGATAAAGCCACCTCAATTCTTTACAGAGATGCAGCTCAACACTAATCCTGTTATAAAACTCATTGCTATGCAAGGGGTCATCTAGAAGCTCCTTTGTCCTGTATTAATTTGAACTAATTTATCTCAATACTCACGAGAACAGACACTGCACCAAACATACAGCATGGCATTGATCTCAGAATTGGTGTTATCAGCCCAGGACAACCACCCAAAAAGGTCATCCTGAAGTCAGTGTTGCCTAGTAAATATTACACCTGTGTTAGTAAATGGGAGTCAGTTGTAATCACTTCCTTTGAATTTACACTGGACCACAAATTCCCATCTGGCCAAAGCCCTGGGCTTAATGAACAACTGCAGGGATTTAACTCCTGTTCCTTACTGCCCTGGTCACCAGGAGTTACAATCCCAAAGCATTTTGGGCAAAAGGGAATGCCTGAGTGCTCTTTGCCAGCCCCAGAGCAAAGTCCAAGAGCCACCTGAAGCCACTGGAGGTCAAACCTAGGCAAAAGTGACCCTCGGGTTAAGCAGAAGCATTTAATTAGCTACACACAGCTGCTGAGTTAATGGAACTGGGATGGCTTACACTCTTACTATTTTCCTGAGTGGAGCTTTGGCAACAAGGAGTTTCAACCACTTCAGCTCAAGAAGAAAGAAGCACTCCAGTGGAGGTAAGGATGGGTATGCAAACAGGAAAGGGAGTAGTGGGGAGACTGGAGTTACCAGGTATATTGACAGGGCAGCAAGGACAAATCTTCAGTGGTCAGTCTCTCAAGGTGTTTGGTTTTTCCTACTAAATGATGCTATTTAAGGCATGCAATCTAGACCACTATTCAAAAACAACCAAAAAAAAACCCCACACCACACTTCCCTACTCTAAAAAATCTAGCACAAGTGATATGATCTGTGTTGTCATACATTATGTACACATCTGACATAGCTATGTTCCCCACATCCACAAATTATTCAACTTCTGCCAGCTAATTTGTACAGCAGCGAGGGTAATCCCAGGTGCAAGTGCTTTGTTCCCTGACAAATTTACAGGGCAAATTGTATCATTAAAGCACATTATTATCACCACTACTATCTTTTCTTTGTATTCTTTTTCTACCTAAAAATTTGGGATATTTGTTTCAGAGAACAAGGGAAGAACAAACCAAAAAAAACACACAGACACTAAATCTAGGCCAAGAGTAAATCCTCAGCATCCAGAAAGAAGGATTTATTTCTAAACATAAGGCAGCAGTTGCCCATGCTAACTATCACTGAGCCATCACAGTATAGACAGCAAAAGCCTAAATAAACTTTGATGGCTGAGGAGCAGGACCTGACTGAGCCTTGAGATCAGACTGGGAAAGAAAGGCCACGTGGATCCTCTCTGCACTGGAGGTTATGATTCTCTGATGCATCTATACAATCTTTGGCCAAAATGCCAATTCTGTCTTCAGAAAACTTAAGGTCCATTAAAAAAAAATCCATACCTGATTATTTCATGTGATATATGAGCACTTTAAGGATGATTGCACAAACTGTACGTGTCACATGCTGTGTCATTGCTTTTGTTCAGCTAGACTACAACAATATAATTCTTTATTCAAAGACCTTTGAAGCCAAGAGGGGAAATATTACAGGAAAAAAAACCAACCAAACAAACCAGAAGTTATTTCTTCAGTTAAATTTTAATTGCAATGAGGCAAGACTTCCTTCACCACTGTAAATCCCTCAAGTCTACCTGAACCTTGACCACATTTTCTTCAAGTTTTATGCAAAAAGCAGGCTTTCAGACAACTTGGACTCTTCTTAATATCCTTACCATGGGAATGGCTGTTCACACTTCTCTTCATGGCTGCTGAAGTGTGCCTCATGTCAGCCATGCTAAGTTAAGATTTCAGGTGGGGAAATTAGCAGCGGGGACAGACAGATCCTCAAGAAATGAAAGATGCTGCTTTCATGATGACAATATAATGAAAAGTCACAGGAGAAATTTCCTGCCTGTCTCAACTATGTCAAACCAGAATTTTATCAAGTACAAATCCTGTCCAAAGTTTCTCCTCCATGGCTCTCTGGAGGCAATATTACAACATATTTCCTTTTAAACTGGTGTCAGCTCCTTCTGTCAAACTACAAACATTTGATCATGGAGTCCTTAATAAATGTTCAGCATCAGGCAATTTGGGAGGCAGCTAAACCATGGCACAAGAGAATGATTCCAGCACTGAAGGAAAAGTCAGTTGTTACACGACAGGTCACAGCTACCTCCCTTTGGGCAGAGCTGAGAGAGAACCAGCCTGTCTCTCCCTAGGGTCATTCCACTAACGCCCAGCTCCCTGCTTAATCCTGCCTCACGTCCTGCGCCACATCCTGCCTAGCAAAACATGAAATCAGCAGGAAACAGAGATGGTTTAGGGACTGCACTGTGCTGCTGCCGAGCACAAGCCTGCTCATGGCCACAACAGCTAAATTTAGTACGACAGAGAGGGGCTGGAAGAAGGGATGCTCTGCAGCAGCCCATTTGCTCTTTTCCTCCCTCCCTTCCCCTGCCCTTTCAGGAAGCAGAGTCACTTCCACGCCAGGCAGCGAGGGGCTGAACACTGAGCTGAGCAGATGTTGCAAGTGCCTGCTAGAGGGTAATGAACCTGAATGAACACACAGAGACTGTGCTGGAGCAGCAGAGGAGCCGTCGTTTGAAGGGAGCCGCACCGCGACTCTGCCCAGCCGAGCTGGGATCACAAAATGCACCATGGCAATGAACTCCCTGATGGTTAAAGCTGCTGGGGGCTAATTTCAATTACCTGAACCTGGAACCCGGTCTGTAGGCAGGTGGGAATGGCCCCTCAGCCCTACAGCAGCCAGCCCAAGCCACATGCCAGGGCTGTGTGTAAGTTCACAGCACAATTTAGGCTATCAAGGGTATGAGTCTCTTTGTCCCCACACCCTTATAGAACAAGGGGACCTTCCAAGACAAGCCCTTTTCTAACAACAAATAAAGTAAGTCCCACTGTCAAAAATTCCAACCATCTGCTTTCCATTTTTTCCCTATAATGGAAAAATACATTCTCTGCTATTTTTAAACAGAATTTGTTTGCAGTCCTAACTTCTTTGGTTTCTAATAAACATTTTTACCTCAATATGTAGATGCCACTAATAAAGTGGGCTTTGGATACAGAGAAAATCTGGCTCAGGAAACCACAACAGACCCCAAGTTCACCAAGAGCTAAATCTCACTGAGATGGGAATCTCAACTTCCCAGTTTCACCATTTAAAGAAAATGACAGTGTTCTAACTTGAAATAAATCTGCTATCCAGAATATATTAAGGAAAAAAAAAAATCCCAAACTGATAATTTTGATTCAACTGGATTAGGAAGCAATTTCATAGGCAAAGCTGAGCAAATAAGCCTTTTGTAGGCAGGTGGGGTGGAGGCGGAAGGGACAAATAATATGATGATACATACTTGAGGCAGCACCTCTTCAGTTTGGATTAACTGCAGGCAGAACATCATGTCTGACCAGGTTTTCAGCCAGATTTCTCCAAGTCCAATACTGATAAGCTTCTATATCTGCTTTAATTGATACGAGCTTTTAGGACACACTAATGGCAGAGATCTGAAGATAGGAAGTAATACAGAGAAGTGGAGGCCTTTCTGTTTGTGGGTAACAAAATATGTCCTTACATCTATGGGAAAAAAAAGTGTTTCTCCTGAAATTGGATTAAAAACTTCTTTTTTCCATTATTAAGGAAAGAACTATTTTAAAAAATCCTTTTCTTTACATTTTCATGGGAAATGCCATGTTCTATTTCTGTGTAACAAACATGCTACAGAGAGGTAACAGCACATGTGGTTATAAAAAAAAATGGCACGGAAACACACTAGCTCACCCTGCTATTTCCGTATTTGTACACAAATTTATGTATTGCAAAGAAAGGGACTGAATAAGTCTCATTGTAACTTTTTTTTTTACTTAACTCCTTCTTTATTTCTGAAGGACATGCTTTAAAGTTACCACATCATCATGTGGGTGAATGCCCAAAAACTGTCTTGTGAAATGTCTGGAATTAATATTGTATCTGTGTAGTGAATTCGCCAGTACTCACATTAATAGAAAAGTTAGGATTTTAAAGGAATGGATAAAAAGACAAGAGTAATATGGCAGTTTGGAAAATGAGCTTAAAATGCTTAGACCTGGAGGTCTTGTTAGATCCATAAAAAAACAGAAACTGTAAAATCTCAGCCTTGAAGTCTGCTCCATGTCCACTCATAGGATCTATACACACACTATAAAAAGAGTTAATTTACTGAGTGTTTTGATTCATCTGCAGTAATGGGAAAAGGCAATGATACATGACTTTTCCTCCAGATTACTCTGGCGTCTCCATATATAGGGCTCCTGTTAGGATGTGAGAGTGGATAGGTTTGATTCCTAAACAAAGGGCAACACTTGTTGTCCCTTACTCCTGTGGGGCCACAATCCTGGCATCAGATCTGCACATGCAGAGTGTCCCACTGAAGTCACAGGGACAGAACTGCACCTACAGAGACCTGAATGTGGGCTCAGGAGTGTGGCCAGAGCCCACAGGAAGGACTTCTGCAAACCTGGGTCTGGGGAGGATGGCTGTTTTCATTCCATTTTATAAATCAGAATAACTACAATTCAGGAAAGATTAGCAGAAGACAGGCTGTGCTGATGTAGAAAGGGATTCACTTTACTGCCTTTCACCTCTGTTTAGAACACCTTGCCTACAGAAAGCGGGCAAGGAGCACAGCTATTGCAGATGAAGCCACTGCCTGATTTTTATTCCAGAGTAGCTCCCCACACAGAGACAATTCTGGAATTGAAGTATTTTTGATCCAGAATAATTATATTGCTAGTAATGCGGGCAATCTATTCCATGGTAACTGAAGTACAGCAGGACAGCCCTTCTAGAAGAGCTAAGATGGTTACACACCCCCACAGACACTCGCAGTAGCCTAGGCCGTGAGGAACACGAGATGGATGTGAATGCCAGCTAAAAACAGTGGGAGTCTTCCCAGTGACTTCAGTGGGCTTTGGCTCAGGCACCATGTAAAGGAAATTGCTTCATTCCTGTGTATTTTTAAAAAGGATTCTAAAAAAAACCCCCCCAAATCATATAAAACTGAGCCACAAGCCTGCAGGCGTTCAGACACGAGTCATCCCCCAAAGCCAGGCATTTGTACAACTGCTCCTGGTGTGTGAACACCACATCTCTGCACCAAGAGCTGCCAGAAAGAACCATTAACCCTTGGCTTTCCCACTGACAGGCAGTCCAAAAGTCCCAAAGCTTGGTTAACCATGAGCTGCGCCTTGCTTTAAGCTACCATCCGTTTTTTTAACTTGAGCAATATGAATTAATAATGTGAATTGGGAACATCAAGGTGAGAAACACTGCAATCAATTCCTTTAAAAAAAAAAACAACAAAATAACCCTCCATACCATGTTTTGTATTTCCTGAGGGATTTACTTAGTAATTGTTTAAGATTCAGCATCAGTGATCTATTATTTTTTTGTAAGGACAAAATCTTTCCATGTAAAAATTCTAACCAGATGTGAATTTCAGACTTCCAAATTTGGGAATGTTCAGATCAAGAGCTGTTGTTCTAGTCTTTTAGCCATAATCATCATTGTAAACGCTGAAGTTTTCAATTATTTCACCCTCAAGTCATTAAGATGTTCAATCTATATTTCACCAAAATTAAGTGCAGGTCCAGAAAATCTCAGTAGACATTTACAGGACCAGACTAGACTTAAAATTTACTAGACTTAAATCTGAGAACCTTAGATCACAGAAGTATTGTACAATTCTGGTAATCTGGTTATGAAAGTTTAACAAAATTTTTGATGCAAGTCTCATGTATGGCAATTACCTGGGTGAGCTAAGAGTAAGTTTCAAAATTGGTACATGTGCCTCCCTTTTTAATTTGCATCACAAATTGTAGGTTTCTAAGGGGGAGAGGTATCTTCCTTTCTTTCTTTAGCTGGGCTCTATTACTCTACCTTCTGAGATGTTGCAGAGATGAGCAATCCCTTTCTGAACCACCAGTTCTGTCTGCCCTATGCATCTTCCAAAACAAAAGAGAAAAATGAGAAGATTATTACTTGTGTTGTAGCTCTAGCTTTCTACTGACCATTTAATAAATTTAATTCACTTTTATTAAATCATTTAGCCATTTAAAAAATCATTATGCAAATGTTATTTAAGTAAACCTTAACCCTTCTGGCTAAAGGATTAAATGTTAACCCAATGCCTACTAATTTGGTAGCAACTTTATGGCAGTGATCAATTTTTGTTCTCATTCCATACAGTTGCCCCTTTTACTCATTTTTAGACATCAATTCACCTCCTTGAATCCTTTACAGAATTTGCTGCTCTGAAAACAAAGTTATTTGCATGTTCCAAACATCAAAGACAAGCTACTGGCTTGTGCCTATGATCTGTGGAACAAGATGTCTGAGGATTGTTGAATGCTGTACAAGACAACAGAGAAGTATTTTTTAAATTTTATTTTCTACTTAAATGCAGGGATTACTGAGGCACAAGCAAGGAGCACGCAGAGAGCTAAAGGAGTCACCCATAAAAAAATCCAGCTGTCTCCAGGATTGGACAAAAAAAAAAAATTACTTCAGATTAACTGTTCAGACAGCCTACAGTAGTCTCTAATTTTAGAAAGTAACATTACTTAAAAGTAAATATAACAAGCAACAATATATATTGCACATACAATTATATATATATATAAAATCTATATTGTACTTAATGTAGCATATAACAATAACATAATACATTTTGATCCCTAATTTATGAGCTGGAATTTACGTCAGTGGCAATTAGTAATGGAAACTCCCATTGGTTCTAATCAGAGTGGATTAAGTCCTGATGCTAAGATTGCAACACTCACAAAAATCCTGGATCTATAGATGGAAAGAAACAAAAATACATAAAATCCTGGGATATCATCCTGAACTTTGTCCTCCCATAAACAATCTCACTGAGAAAATCCAACCCAGATGAAAGTTCTGAATCATATCCTTCCAAAATCAGTGGCAAAGGCCCCAGAATGATCAACATGCCCAGAGGGATATAATGAATTGAGGTTGGTCTTCAGAGGAGAAAAATGAATGGTGTCTCATGTGATATATGAAGAGAATGCAGCAGCAAATGGAGCTGTAATGCTTTCTAGGCACTGTAATCCCCCAACCTTGCAAACAGTTCCTGAGTTGAGATCCTAAAAAAGGGAATTTTCTTGCAATTGACAAATTGCTGCTCTTAGAAGAGAGAGGTTGGCTGTCAGACCTTGGGGTTCATTAAAGCAGCTTCCAGGGCTGACACAAGTCTGCCTGTTAGCACAACCACTTTATGCCAGGATAATTGCAAAGACTGAAAGTCTCTTTGAAGACAGACAAGCAGATGTATTGGAATAGTCATTGCTCGTTTTGTCTGGGGGTTGGTGCTGGTTTAGGTTGTTGTTTGCTTTTAAACAGAGGTACTACACTGCTTAAATCTCAATGCATGACTAACAGGGGTCATTACACTGCTGTATGAAAGTGTTTGCTTGGTGACCCTGTGCTGTCTCTGTGGTTGTTCTGAGCTCATCTGGAAGTTCAGGAGTTTCTTTTCAAGTCAACTGCATCCAAGAGCCACCTGTCCAACAAGCTTGTTTCCATCTCCTGCAACCCAGCTACCACCACTCCTCACTTTTCAGATGACTCTGCTCCACCTTCTGCATCCCTAATGATAAGACAGGTTCTACAGGCCAGATGTTGACACCAGCTGTGTCCTGGCTGACAGCTTGGGTGATTCCAATGGGTTGGCATGAGTGGGCACAGCCCTGCAGTCTGGATTCAGAGAGAAACACTGTTTATGATGCTCTGAAAAGAGGAAATGGCAAAGGGAGCGACTGCCATGTGTATCATTAAGCATATGCTTAAATGTCATGTTGAACAGGGGCCCAAAGCAGCAGGCTAAAGCAAAACAGGTTGCTATTCCCATTTTAGGATTGTAGGTGCAACATGAGCTGCTCCCTTCTCACCCCTGCTCCTCTCTGCCTCAGTTTCCCCATTAGAAAAACAGGAAATTACACTGATTTGCTTTGTAAAGCCTTTGGAAACAGCAGCTAAAACACAGAAAACAACGTTTCCTTGCTCCACCAAAGACCCAAGGCCTGGTTGCCACTCACTACAATCATTCAGGTAAAGAGTTTAATTGTTTTCAGGAAGGACATTGTACAAGCTGGAGGAAGGACACAAGCACCACTGCACCAGTACTGAACCATACATGTTACAGACCTGCAACAGAACACCCAGCCATCTCCTCCCAGGGGCAGGGCACGTCACAAGACATGATCTGAGCTGCTCCTCACACCTCCTCCGTAATTTTTATAAGGGTTGCAGGTACACTACAGACACGTGCAGACTTATCAGCACTCACCAGGTCTGACTAGCATTAACACAGCTGTGTGAGCAGAATACCTGCTGTGACCCAACCACACCAGTAAAACTGCACTCACACTGGAAGAATTTGTTTCGCTAGTGGACAGCAATGATTTTTACAGCAGTAACACTTCGCTATGCAGCAACACTTCTCCTCAGACCACTCTGTCAATACACTCTGCCTGCTATTCTTGTCCATGTAAAGCACTGATATAGCTTCAAAAAGATTTCTCTTCCTTTCTCTGGCCTGCACTCCCACACTTTCAGGAAGCTCTTTGAGCCTACCAACCTCTCATTTTCTAATCTGCTATTCCTACACATAGAGTCCTCAGAAACTCTGCTTCAAACCACAGGAGGCAAAAAATCCACAACCACTGCAGGACCACAGGAGTCAGGAGCACACAAAAACACACAGCACCACTACTAGAGATGAAAGTGGTGAGCAAGACCCAGTTCCAAGAAATGCAGAGCAAGGTGCATTTGTTCTCACCACTAAGTGGATACAAGTACAAGCAAAATTCCACCAGGGTCCCCCAGGGAAAGAAAACTCTTCCAGGAACTGATCCCCTTGCCCTTTCTCAATGCATTTAAGAACCCACAGCTCTTCGTAGGGATACCCCGAAGGCAGGCAAGATGCTCAACAGGAGCTCGCTCTCCCTCTCAGCACTTCAACAACCTTTTTGTAAAGCTTCTAAGTGAAGCTCAAATTGGCACCTGACTTCCAAAGGAAACCTTATATCACCAGTAAAACATGCAGGAACACACTTTGGGAGTAATGGGAGAGGAAAGAAGTGACCAGTGAAGAGTTGGAGATTATTATTATTATTTACAGGACCGAAAACAACCTCCCACACACACACACACCTTTCTTGTCTGCTGTACTGGTCCTGAGCAAAATTGCACAATAGCATTGCTTGAGCTGATCTAATTCAAGGATGGATACAGCAAAAACAACTCTCAGAAACTTAAGTAAGCCCAGAAGGGGCAGCTCCAAAATCCTCTGTGCCTCAGCTCAAATAACCTAAGAGGAACACAGGAACAGCTGCTGCAGCTTGGAAAACTGCCTGATCTCAGGCAAGGTGGCAACCGTGGATTGTTTCAGCCTAGCAAACGAAAAGGAAAGGAATGATGCCTGGGAACTGCCCGTCAGCTCAGAGCTGCTGTCCCTTAACAGAGCTGAGAGCCCACACTAGCAGTGACACAGGAACACTGGCAGCAGGGAGGGCAATGCACAGACATCCAGAAGGGTGACTGTGGAAGATACATTTCTAAATCGAGGATTTCTAAACTTACATAATTTTTCACCACTTCCCCCTCCTTTCCCCCCCACAAAAAATTAAAATCTCACTTTCATATATTTAGGAGTTTTATCTACTAATTACAATGTCCCAAGAACTAATGGCTATCCATTTACAGGGAAGGGTTAAGCTGTGGGCTCTTTCTTTTATGAAATTAAACTCAAAAAACCCATTCAGCATCCAACCTCTTCACTGTCTGATATCCACTGAGTTCATGCTGAACAAGTCTACAGCACTACTTGTCTGCACTCCTACCTTGGCACCTCAGTACCTCTTTGTACTGTGTGAAGTGTTCAGCAAGGAGTAGCAGAATAAAGAGGAAATCACACCTCTGAGATGGGACAAGACACAAAACCAAGAGAGACAACCACTTTAAACAAACCTGAAAGGGATTTAACAATTGGAGATTTCTACCAACCACAGTACCCACAAGGAGATGATAATAAAATAATAGCCAGATGAATAGAAGACAGATGTCTTCTACAGCAGTCAACCGAACTAATGAGGTAGATCCTGCACCAATTTCTTATTTGTCAGAGACATTCTGAGTGTATTTTACTGGGAGGGAGGGAGGGAGGGAGGGATACAAACTCTTCCCTCAGTATGTGAGATTATTTAAGTTTTCCAACTTTACAGGCAGTGCAGAGGCTCGGGAGGGAAAAAAAGAAAAAAGAAAAATAAAAAAGTACTACCAATTCCTATTTCTGCTGCTGCTCTGATCATCTGCTATTCAGAAATTATCATTATTAGACAACACTGTCTGTCTATATTCGGATGGAAAGGTGTTCTTTCAGTCAGCTTCTTCAAGCTGAGTCAGGAAAACCCAAATGAATTATTGGAGTTCTGAAATGCTGAATTACTCTGCTTTGTATCAGAATACCTCAAAACAAAAGCAATAGTAATTAAACAGACAAATGGACTTTGCTGTTAATAAACCCTTAGGAATCTACACTACTTCTAAGGGTTTGTTTTCTTGAAGCCAAAGGCATTTGTTTTTCCTCACGTTCAAGCTTTCAGAAAATGAATTAAAACTACTGATGTTACCCATGTGACAACATCTGTCTCTTGTCCTAGCTTTCTTTATGACCAGTGCCACTGACTAATAAGGAGTTTCTCTTTATCAGTAATCCCTTGCCCAGTTATCACTACAAGTTTCAACCAAATCCTCTTGAATTCAGTGAAGGCTAGAGATCACGTCCAATAAAACACGATTGTCTTACAATCTCTGTATCATGAAGAATGACATCATTTCTCCTTTAGCTGCAGAATTTTCTTTAGCTTTTCAAGTAATTTTTGGAGGGAGAATAATTTCTCAAGTCTTCACCAAACATCATCTAAACTGCTATCAACTGGAAGAAACTATTTCATTAAAATTTACACAAATCAAAAACCTTGGGGTAATAACGAATTGGTAACTTAACCAGTTCCACACTAAGCATATTTCAATACTGATTTTCATTAAATTTTAAGCTCATTATCCTAGCCATGATTCAGGTGTCCTTTTGTGCATCAACCAACACAGCAGCATAGTGGTATCTGCAGTTTTTCAGGTAAGAGTTCACAACAAAAGTTTTATTAGGAAAAAAAAAAAACTCAAACAAAAACAAGGGGTGAACTATCCAAAATCATACCCCAGTGCTATTAAACCCTGAGTCCTACTACCAATACTTCTGCAGCATTCATCATCCAGCAAGGGATTAAGGCAAGATCTTATTAATTATCTGTATAACAGAAGCACAAGCAGTTTCCACCACTCATCTGACTTCATTTTGCTAGGTGTTAACACTTTATGCAGTGGCAATCGCATTAAAGGACTTCAAGGTCACAGACAATACAGTGACAGAACAGGGGCTGGACTAAAACTTCCTGCACCTCCATAGAGTAACCTTAAACTGAGCCAACCCTCCCTCTCCAGGATAATGAGTAGATGTGCCAGGCTGGTATATTTTATAACCATGTTGCAAAGCCAGCACAGAAGATAGAAGAAATGCAAAACAAGATCTGTGAGCTGGCCTAGTTTTCCATGGAAAGGATGTCACAGATTCCTTGCACACCAAACTGGGCATATACACCAAGTTCCCAGGAAAGCTACGGTAAGCATGGCTCAAGGACTGAACGTATCATTGCCATGTTGGCACGTTTTGAGGACATAATCTTAAGAGGTAATTGAAACTCTGAAATGCCCTCTAGATTAGGCACATGGGACAAGCTTCCTTCCCTGACCTCAGAGAGGCTTCACGCTTTGCTGCATGGTTAAACAGGTCCAGACTGTCTGTCAGCACCAGTGGTACAGAACTGACAAATCTGAAGTGAAAGTGGGGAGGTTTGGTTTTCAGTCTTCTCAGTCTATGTCAGAAAACTCAGTATGTACAAGTGCCTCTTTATTAAAGCAATTAAACCTAAACAGCTCAGCCATGGTATGCTCAAACACAGAGCAAGCCAAGATTATTGGGATGCTGCAGGTGACAGTGGCAGGGCCTCACACTGATACCACAAGGCTCTTTCAGATCTCCAGGCACAGCTCTACCCTTCACACTACAACAGCAAACTATGCTGCTTCAGATGTCTGGGGTAATTTTTTTAAAAAAAGCAGAGATGGTGTCTCAGCAAAAGAACCATCAAGTTTTCCTGAACCCCTGACCACCTTTCCTGTAATTAATCTATCTAGCCTGAAGGGACAGTTCTTGTAAAGAAAGCAGGCATGAATCCTTAAAGGCTTCGGTTCTGATGTCATGTAACACAGATCTGGCCAAAGATTTATTCTGAGTTTCATCCATGCTTTAATCACAGATCTGTTGGCACCACCACCAAAAAAACCACGCCCTGCCCTCCCCATGTTCCCAGCTGCTTGTTCCCACCAGGCTGTGCCTTGTACTAACACAAGCTGTCCATTTTCACCCAGACTTGCTGCCCTCTCATGCACACACCCATCCCAACATTTGTGCCAGCCAACAGGAGAAAGGGGAAGGGTAGAACAAGAACGTTCAGGGTGCTACCACCTTACCTTAAGAGCTTCATCTAACTTTTTCCTCAGCAAAATAGGAGTGGTGCACTTTTGTAGTGTCTTTAAAGAATGGTTAAAAACTTGTGGAGAAGTAACCAACTCAAAGCTGGATATGTGCAACTGCTCCTTCAGAGACACTGCTGGGCAGGGAAGGATGGTGTGACAGTGTTGCACAGACACACTGTATAATTCAGGAATTGGCAGAGTCAACCTAGAACAAAGACCCAGAACCCCTGCTAAAGTTACAATTTTCACATGCCTCACCATATTTTGAGGACTCTTTACATCATGGTCAAAGATCCTCACCTCTTATGAGTAAGAGGCAAAACAAGAGAAGGCCAGTCACTAGTTAAACAAAAGTCCCAGCACAAATGACTTGCGCCTGGAAAAATACTTGGGTTTCAGGGTTTCTTAACAAGCCCACAGCCAGAATAATTAACAACGAACACCAGTGAGACCTCAGAGTGAGAAATGGAGGGAAGGCAGGCAATGGACCTGGCCCCATGATGCTGTTATACGTTTGCACACTGCTACCTGCACGCTGCCTTTTCATTTTAGGCAGATGCTGTGCAACCCAGCAGCAATGGGAAATCCGACAGGCTAAGAGTATCCTTTCATCTGACAAACAGTTAAAAAATCAAAGTTAAAGTACTTCCATTAGCAGTCTAAATCACTCCAAGTTTACGACTGTATTGCCATATAAAATATCAAATCCTCACCTTTTTTTTTTCCCCACTGGAAGGACAAGATCAGATAGAATACTTCTGCTTTCTAAAACAAGGCTTATCATTTAGCTCCCATTTCAAGTGACTTGAAGAACAAACACTTCACAGTCTCCTAGGGTGGTGTTTTCCCAGTATTCTCGCTGCCACCACCCCTTTTAAGGACTGTGGTTTCAAACATATGAAGGGTGAGTTAAACTTGAGGCACAAACCTGAAGGAAAACTCAGTATGACTGTGCAGGGCTATCTATTTGGAATGGTGAGAAAGGGCAGGCTGAGCACTAGAAAAGGCAGGTATGGTAAAATTTAGCCCTGCTTCACCAGCTTAAAGTGAGTGCTGCATTAAAGAGTGCACCTTTAACTGCTCATCTGTCCACTGATGGCATTCCAGCCCCCATTCCCAAAGCACCATGAACCACACCAATGCCCACAGCCTGAGTGGGAAACTGAGGAGCTAAGTAGTTGGGTGCAAATAGCTAGGACATCAGTGAGTTAGAAATGAAAGATTTATCTATGACACCTGGCAAATAATACAGCCTTTGGTCAGAGGATCATGTTACTGTTGTGCTTGCACAGTGGGTTAGGGAAGTGCATGTCCAGACTTTGCACGTGGTACACGGACATACTTCCATTCACTTTTGTATGGAAAGATAAAATTAACTTCCTTGTCTTTAACACTGGGAAAACAGCATTTGTTCAGCTATCAGCATCCTTAGGGACTTTCTGCTTCAGTTTTAATGCGTTGGTAGCAGGTGTAATGTCTTTAGACACTGAGGCTCTGTAGCCAGCACCTGGGAGCAGCAAAGGACAGTCCCCAGAGGTACCCTCCAGGCTGCTGCACTGGGACAGGACCTCAGGAGAAGAAGAGGTGAGCAAGATGTGCTTCACAGGCATCAGAACTCAGTCCTACCTAAAGCCAGGCCACGATGTACCGTGTGAGGGTAAGCTGTAACAGGTATGTCTGCCTGCTGTAGGGCACCATTCCAAATGGGGGTCTCTGTAAAGGACACACAAGCATCTGCAGGTCGAGCTTTTTCCTTTTTAGCCAGCTCTCTTCTCTAGTTCTATCTGCCCACTAACTGAACCAGCACAGGACAAGCATCGTTTGAGAAACAGCTCAACTCACACTGAAGGAAAACATTTGGTGTACACACAGTCCCACGAGAAGGTCCTGTCTGCTGGCTTGCTCATTTCTTAAGTTATGTGTAGAAAAATGAAGTCCAGGCACTCAGTAAACAACACTTCCTTCTCAATTTTCCCAGCTATTAGGAACTTGAAAAGAAGAGTAAAGGATTGAAAAGCAAAAAGATCGAACTGTCAAATCAAGCTAGTCACTCCATGCAGGTTTCAGGCATGCCAATGGAATAAATTAATGAAAGTGCTGGAATTGTCTCTGTATTGTATAACACCTGTTCATCAGGCACAGTCATGTGGTTACATGTTTGTGCCATCTAAAGAAAGTTCCTTGCAAGGAACTGTGTTCACTTATCAGACATCAGAAGAGGTGTGCCTGACACAGCACACAGCATTTGAATTATCTAAGAATCTAATTATTTTTTCCATTCTCTGTCAGCCAAATCTGGGAAAAAACCTCGAGAAATAAAATAGGTCAAGGCACTTTATGCCAATAAATAGCATCACAGCTCAGGAGGAGAGTCAAGGATAGGAAAATCCCCAGGAATTTTCCCAAACAAAATTCATTTCATAGTCTGAAGAACATTCCCTCTCATGAATTTCAGATGGTCAGGTTACCTCTGCTAAGGAAATATCACAACAAGATCAAGAAACAGAGCAGAAGGTCTGATTCACATGAGAGGTTTTCCTGTTATTTTTCCACTTGTCAGAGGCATCTGTACAGAGTCAAGCACCAAATATGAAAGTCCTAAATTAAAATGGAAAAAACACAGTAGTCCTGCTCAGCTCAAAGGTCTGTCTAAGCTAATACCGCATTTCCAGCGACACCCAACAGGAAATGCTCAGGGTAGGAACACAAGGAATAAACTATCCCTTCACACACCCACAGAAATCCACAGGTTAGGGGCTTTCTGAGCCAAGGACCACAGCTGTTCTCTCTGCAGCAAGTGGCCCTGGATAGTTCATACTACACGGTTCTGTCTTCTGAAAACAATTGCCTGCTTGGCCCTACATTACACCTGCTGGCAGCAAGTTTGGGAAACTCACTGTATGCTGTATGAAAACAGACTTCCCACTCTTCAAAACTGCCAGGTGCTTCCATCTGATCCTCCCATACAATGAGAAATAACCCTTTCCAATTCAGCTTCTCCCTGCCTCTGCCTCTCGTAACTAAAGCAAATTTTTATGATTTTCACAGGAGTCTGCAATGGGCCTTGCTGCTTATCACAGCATACTCTTCATCCTCACTTTCTAATTTCTTCACTTTCAAGCCCACCATACTTCTTTGGTTCTTGTTTTCCTTCCTACAACTACCTCCAATCCCACAGCTTAGAGTAGGTGTACAGGAACACAGACATCAGATCTTTGTTTGGTTGAAACAGCTCCCTATCTACACATGTGTGGAGAGCCATGTTTCACCCTGCAGGAGTGCCAAAAAAACCCCTTTACATTTCTCTAAGGGTGGGTGGGCTGAGAGCAGCACAGCCTGGGAGCTTTGCTGGAAATCAAGACAGAAGCTCCAACGCTGAAGTCCAGGACTCCCCACCTGGGCTCTTATCATCACCAATATGTGGCTACAAAAACGTGCAGGTGAGCAGTGTGTTGGAACTTGGAAGACTATGGTAAGTTTTCTCAGAAAATCCATATTCTGAACAAAAAATGTCTATTTTTCAAGTATATGTATTTATTTCCAGAAGCATAGATACCAACTAAACCACAATTTATTTTCTGAGCAAGTAATTTGATAAAAAGTATTTTGAGGACCAGTAAGTCAAAAGTGGCTTGTTTCTCAGGTGTTATATAGAAAGCAACCCAAAAATAGTACTTTCTTCATCCCCAAAAGCTGTCATTCTAGCCAACTCTACTAATCAAATCCCTAAATTTATTTTGGGGCTTGCTGTTTTTTTCCTCTTTAGAAGAAGGAAATTTAAATATGCATAGGTTCACTGTAATGCTTAAATTTAAATATGCTGTAAACCTCACTCTAGGCCAGCATTCAGTGTCCTTTGTAGGCAAATCATGGAAAGGACTACCTCCATGTCTGCAATCCAAGGCTTTCACACCTTCCTCACTGCTGTGCCAACCATCTGCCAACAACCTGGGTCTACCTATGCTCATCTTTTAATTGAGGCTAAGAAAATGACAGAATCTCAGTTGTTACTTGGGGAAAGGCTTTTTCCTCTTCTTCAACAAAAAGCAGGCAGAGGCCTACAGAGCTGAACAAGTATTTTTCATGCGACAGGGTGCTCTGTTGACCAGTGATGGGAAACAGGGCACTATGAAACCCCAGCCTAGACTGAAGGAAACCAGATCTCTCTTTCACCAGTATTTAGGTTCGCCGTATAACTCGACTTGTTGAAGGGCAGGCACGAGCCTTCACCTCCTCGGGACGTGCAGTAGGGCCGTGAGGCAGAGCCAGAGGAGCCATGGGATGGGCACAGCATCCCCTGCCAAGCCAGCAGTGAGGGACCCGGGCAGGCTGCAGGAGAAGGGCCTGGGGACACCACTTTGGTGAAGCACAGGGTTCTTGTGCTGCAGCCCACGGGCACCAGGAGACTCTGTGAAGCCACACTGCTCCTGACCTGTGAAGCAGGGCAATCCTGGTTCCCTCCCTCACGGGGAGCTGGTGGTGACAACACACGCACTAAAACATGGAGCTAACGGAGACTTCAGACTATCTTAGAAAGCACACACACCTCTACCACAGGACTTCAGCTAAAATCTGTTTCTTCTGAGCCTTTTCTTTCCAAGAACACCACTGCCAAAAGGGGTTTGGGTTCATTTGGAACGACAGCCTGTTCTGCAGCTACGACAGCTCCCCTTCTTGCTTGCAAAGCCAAACCTCGATGGCAAACTGGAGGAATCTTTCTCACATCAGCTGATTTTCCATTGCTGCAGCACTCTGTGGCTGAAGAAGGTGGATCTCAGCACTAAAGCATTAAATGAAAACACAGTATAGAGGGTAACACGAAGAGGAAAGAGATTCTGACTAGCACTGCATTCAAGGCATTATATCTCAACATGTACAATTTTTCTAGGCCACTTCTTTTAAAAACTGAAATTTTAAGGGGTTTGGGGTTTTTTTTCTCGTTTAATACAAACTAAGAAACATGAAACTAGAGTGTACACTACACTAGAGTGTACTGATATCCAGGTATAACTACAATAGCAGAAAATAATTTTAAAGATAAATTCCAAGCACAATACCTAGTGCCAAAGCACATTCAAATGAGTGGGACCCACTATTCTACCTCTAGAACCCGAGCCTGTCAGAGAGCCAAGCCAGCTTCTGGTGACAGATATGGAGAAAAGATTTCCTTCTTTCAGTTCTGTCAATTAGTTCATTACAATGACTAGGTCACCCAGAGCTGGGAAATGCCTTAGGACTGCAGAAACAGAAAGCTTGTTTCCTTCCTCCAGTCAACAGAAATTCAAAATGAGGGTACAAAATCTACAAACACTAAATCAACATTGTAGAAAACAATCAGTACGATTAAAAAAAAAAGAAAATTTAGGTGCTTAAGAAAAAAGCTTGTTATTTATTACATAATATTACCTCAAAATGTACCAGATATTTCCATTTCATGTACAATTTTAAACCTACCTTTCTTCTTAAGAACTACTTTTAATGCTCAGGTTTTGATGCTGGACACTGCACTTGCAATTACATTTCACTGCAAAGCCGATCATAACAACATGTAAAATTATTACCAAAAAAATCAATCATCTAGCAAATAAAGTAATTTGTTATTTGCCAAAATAAAAACCTAACTAAATCTTTATGAGACTATCCAATTACTTAAATAGATATTTGTGGACATTGTATAGATTAGCAGAGAGGAAAACTAAATTTAGGCTAAAAGCCATTTTTAGCTGCACATCAATACGTTTTAATGGCCATCCAATACTGTGAATCACTCTCTCCTTAGGAAAATACCTAAAAACTACACATGCAAAATAATACCAGAATTGATTTTGTATAGGTATTCTTCTGTTTAGCATTTAAAAAAAAAAAAAAAAAACCACAGTCAAAGCATGATGCAAGGTCTGTGCAAATGACAGCATTCCTTAGCAAGTGACGCAGTTGAGTGAATGCTTGCAACATTTGGCTGGGCAGTGAAAGCAGCAACGCTGGTGCCCACTGCTACAAGCTCCAGTTGGGACCCCATTTGTCACACACGTGAAAAGGAGCTAATGCTCCAGGAACACATTTCACCAGGGTGATAAATGGGAACTGAGAGACCTTTGGAAAAGCATGAGTAACCCACATTTGGCTCTTAGAAGCAATCAATTGTCTCTTCCCCAAAACCAGAAAACTTCTTTTTCAAATCCTAACCTGTAATTCCAATTTTTTGTATTCTTTGAAAGTTTTCCTTTCTGTCATTTGAATCTGGGTTAATATAGAAGCAAAGCCAATCTCCTGCTAGTCCAAGCAACCCTGACTTCACAAGTCTCTGAGTCACAGACACCAACTCTTCCTCAGCTCTCTTCTCACTAACAATTAACTAGTCTTCTTGAAATCAAGACTGCTGGGGTTGACACTTAGAAAAGAAGGAGAAGAGCACTTAAGACCATCCTTCCAGGGTACAAAATTCTATATGGAAGCATCTGAATGTCTACACATCATCAGAGCAAGCCTGTGATCTTATCCCCAAAAGAAGTCTCTGTTTTGGGAAAGGCTTAGCACACAGAAAAAAATAACTTTCCCCAGGGTAAATATAAGGAGGTACCCCCACACACACACAGAGGCTGTTAGTCTTAATATCTTCCTCATATTCATCTACCCTCTTTTTTTTAAATTCATTTGCACTTTTAGCCTCCACACCACCCTGCAGCAGTGAGCTCCATAACTCCACAGATGGAAGAAGTACTTGTTTTAATCTTCCTGGCCAGCAATGTCATTGCCTGCTACCTTTGAACTATCAGGAGTTGTAATCCGTACTACACTGCTGTGCAATTTTACAGTTTTCTATTATATCTCCCTCAGCAGTCTCCCTTCCAAGCCAAAAAGTCCCTGGCACTGCAGCCTGTCTTCCTATAGAAGCTTCCCCAGGCAACTCCACTGCACATTTCTGTATCTTTTTCAGTAATCAGAAAGGCACACTGTAATCAGAACTGATAAACAGCACAGATTCAAACTGCAATACACAGATAATTGCTGTTTTACTCCCTGTTGCTTTCCCACTACGGTTTTATTTGCCAATTTGACCCAAATCGAAAACTGAACTCAGCTTTCTCTTTCATTCACTAACTAAACCATTTCCTAAAATATGATCCCAGGTGCCATACCAGTTCTGGGAGGTCTCTCAGCAAACTGAACATCTCAAAGAGACTTCAGTGTTTCTGTTAAGCAGAAAAGTTTTGAAAGTGCCCCACTCAAAACTACCAAGCCAAAAAAAACCCTACCCCTGCACTTCCTGCCCACTTCTCCAAGCCTGCAGCCACTGCCTGTCAACATGGTTCACTTGGCTGTGCTAATTGGCTCTGCATACACTGTTAATTCACTCTCTCCTCACTTTGAGGGTGTAATTTGTCCCCACTGGGAGGTAATAGAAGCCAGCACACGGTCAGTCATGGATGGCTCTGATGACTCAGCTGCTGTGAGGCAGTTTGCTAGGACACGATCTCCAGTGCATTTGAGCCCAGTGTTTACTGTGCAACCAGTGATACGTATCTCAAGCCACAAGCCATGAAGCATTTTACATCCCACAACCTTCTCCTGGAAGCTGCTCCCACAGTCTTCCCAGAGTCCTCTTTCAGACAGCACATTTGCTCAAGCCATAAGATAGTGACACAACCACTCAGTCTGCCAACTGAGAACTGAATTTATACCAATCAACTCTCCTGTTCCTGCAACTTGGGGCCCTTCCTGGAACCCCTGGCAGCACTGAGTGACCCTCATCCCTCTGTGAAAGCAGTCCAGCCCCTCATTTCCTCGCCCCCACGGAGATGGTGGGTCTGCACTCCGACATGGCATCCATGCCAGCTGGACATCCAACACCTCCACTGTCTCCACCAGGCTGCCCAACCCAGCAGTGGTGCTCTGAACTGCAGGGAGCTGTTCCCATGGAGCTGGAGTGACACTGCTGGGATCAACCCCGCTACAGGAGAAGGGCAGTCACAGATGGCAATGGCCCATCAGCACTACCTCCTCTGCTCTGCAGGCTTTCAGTGGCAGCCAGTCTTTTACAGTGGTGCCCACTGGAAACATCCAAGCAGCTTCCCACAGATGTGGCATGGAGGATCCATCTACTAAGAATGTTTTTTCCACTCGCCTCCAGTGACAAGTGGAACCAAAAGCCTCAGCCCAGAATCTGAAGTTCCTCACACTCTACCACAGCTCAAAGCTCAACTTTGGCCAGGTCAGAAAATGCTTGGCTTTGCCTGTGTTTTAAGCACCAGGCAAGTAGGAAGATGAGAACAAGCCATTCAAGAGGGAAAATGGTAAAACAACTAATCTCCAGCCATAATCCATCAGGAGAAAAAAACTATTAGTGCTGTCACGGAGAGGGGAAATTACAATGTAGACCTCATAGAAAGTCAGGAAAGGGCTCCTCAGTATTGCTGGAAATGCTGGGATCACTGCATTTGACCTCCAAGAGCATCAGCAAAACTTCATGGGGCTCCATCAATGATGGAAACTACCTTTATGTGAAATCCTTTGTAAGAAAAAAAGGAGGAAGATAAACGGAAAATGTGGTTTGCAGCTACAGAATGCCTTGTTGTGGCCCTACTATGTGGATAAATCCATCTCTGAATTTTAGTACTGCTATCTCTGGCACTGTTATTAGACAATTTATTTACCTAGTAGAGCTCCAAGCTCATAGATTTTCACAGAATCCCAGACCATGCAGAAAACATTCCTAGTTTCTGTTAATAGATGTCTTGGAGGATTCCACTGAAGACAAAATGAAAAAAATCATTTCAGCTATATTCAGCTGAAATTCAAACCATATAAAGAATCTCACTCTCTGCTTCATTTCATTGGTTTTAAGGAGAGTCCTTAGTGGTTGCCAGTTGGTTTTCTCCAGAATAAACTCCCAAAACAAGTAATTTACAATTTCTTGATCAGACCCTACTTGAACTGGCTAGAAAAAGCCCAAAACAAAACCTGCAACAAAAGCAAACACACAAACGAAAAACCCCAAGAAATCATTCATAATCATATTTAATTTTACTTTAAAATTAAACTTCCAAACTCTGGATTTAATATTGGACAGCTGTTAATAGTTAAGTATGTGAAATCCAGCTGTCACATCCAAAGTACTTTTGTGGAGTTGTATTAGCACAGCTCTTGCAGTTACACCCAATGCTACTCTTGGCAATATACACATCTTTAAAATTATTTACAGTACTATATATTTCTATGTGCATACATTCCAAAGAACACCAATATGCACTGCAGTGAGAATCTCCTTCATACTCTTTTTCTCTCCAGATTGTCTTAACCAAGACAGTCTTTGCAAACTATACAAGAACAACACGGAAGCAAAGACACTGCACATGGCTAAACAAGGAACAACCTTTGGAAATTAATTTAGATGAAGACCCATTTATAGCTTTCCTTAACTGCTATACCCAGTTCACTTTGGAGCTCCATAGGATTACAGCAGATGATACCATCTATCAGTGAAATGCTTAACCCTTTTCAAAATCCTTTATTTACCAGTGCTCCAGGACATTCCATAAACAAGTTTAACTTTGGCTGGAGTTTTCTGCATTTATTTTCCTGCCAGCAGTGGCATTTCTTGGGAAGAGGGGAAAAAAAAAAAAAAAAAAAAAAAGGCAGTCACTATAATCTAGGCTTGAGTCCTACATGTTACTAAAGAAGTAGATGAAGAGTGTAGTTCTCCTCTGTGCTTCAACAAAACACTACCTGAAGACAGCTCAGCAACATCAAAACCGGTATGGTCTAAATTTGGCATGGGATGCAGACCTAACAAATAACCCACACTAGCAGAAATCAATAGCCACAACTCCACTGTTAAAAGCACAGAAGCTGTGGTGGCCTGTCTGGTCTTTGCTCAGGCTGAACCTGAGCACATACTGGGTTTGGTTTGGCTGCTTCAGCATTGCCTGGAGGAACATCCCACCCATGCGCTGTTCCAGGCAGCCTCCTTCCCTTGGGAGGCACGGGGACACACTGCAACTTAAAAATTAATTGTTGTGGCAACGCTAGCAGCTCATCACCATCCACTGTCCTCACCGGGGAGTCCTCCCTCGCCAGGGGAAGAGTAACACCTGGAACAACTGTGCATGCAGCCTGCTCTGCGTGCAGCTTCAGGGAGCCCTGGGAAGGGTGGTGGTCAGGGGAAGGTGGTGGGGATAGATCTGGCAGCCACATCTGGCTGCCATCCCTCCCAGCTGCTCCTGCCCTGGGCCAGGAACAGGATTGTGGCAGCAACACGTGCCAGCCCCTCCCAAAGCCGCCTTCCATGTAGGCTGCGGGCACGGAAACACCACCCTGCCCACGCGTGGCTGATCCAGACGTCAGGACACACCGAAGCTGCAAGATCTCGCTCTGACTGCTCAGCAGAGGTAGGTGGCCCACACCAAAAAAGCCAACAGCCAAACAACCACAGCCACGCCCCTGCCCCCAAAACACTGCGTAAACTAAAAAGCCAGGTACAAACCAGATCGTTGTCCCCGATTTCTGTAATAAACACAGTTTGTTTCCATGCTGCATTACAAGTACTTAGCCCTGCTACTGCCCTGCATAAGTACATTTAGTGTTATTTTATGCTTCTTTCACAGGGAAGCAAAAGCCAGGGTATTCATTTTCAGAAGCACTGGTTTTTGAGTTGTTTGTACTCTGGGGATGCCCAGCTGAAGGCAATGAACTACAAAGTACTCCAAAAGAAATATATGTCAAAAAACTCCAAAAACAAATTAGCCCATTTTTGGACCATAGGCCAAAACTATATTACAGGCCAAAACCACCAGTTTTTTAAGGTAAGCAGAGTTACCTGAGCTCTCTCCCTTTCCTGCAGTAAGCAGGTTATTAGGAGAGCTTTTGTCAGAAGAATTCAGAACACAAGCACCCAAGGACCCAGATAACTTTTCTAAAAGGCAGAAAGATTGCTTCTGTGTCACTGTACAAGACTTCATCTCCCTGCTATCATCATTTCTATCAGCAGAGCACCGTTGAGTCGCCTCCCTCCAAAAGGCACTTTGGGATGCAAGCTGCAATATGCATATAAATTATCATTAAAGTATATTCTGTTTCACTGGGGCATTTCAGATTCAAGATGCTGTTTTAATGGGTTGCCTCCCAGGAAACTGACTTCACCTGTAATGACACAGTGAATGCTAATGACCAGTGTTTAATTGGGGCAGTGCTAGTAAAATTTTGCTTCAGTGGGATTCAATTTGCTTGGTGCCAAGGAGTTAAGTGATTAACCAGGTGTTAAATAGGATGTACTTCCAAGCACTGGTCTTCTACCATTCAATCCTACACCACTGAATTTAATGACAGCTTTGTCATCGACACTGACAGCAGAAGGATCTTCCTCCTCGTACACAAGTAAACATTAAGGAACATGCTCTGCACTAACAGATACTCAGCCTTGGCTGAGGGCAACAGGATTCTGGCATGTGGTGCTCGGCAGTCCCTCAGCGTGGGAAGCTTTCAGTGAGAGAGGGCTCTTTGCAGAAACAGCACGAATGAGGTATCAGGAGACATAACCCACCATCCAAAAATTAAGTCAGTCGGGGAAGCTAGTTAAAACTGAAAACTCAGACACTACAACTGAGCTCAACACAAGAGAGAGCACCTATATCCAGCAGCGTGCACCTACATAAATCCTTCACTGAAACCAGTTGTGAAACCTGACTCGAGTGAGGCTGTGTGCCTTCAGTGCTGCCCACAGAAAGCACTCTCAGCTCAAGCATCAGCCAGGCACACACAAGGGACCCTGGGCTCAGAGAAATCTTGGACTGCAAGACCTGAAGCAGTGATCTCTCCCCACACCCCCAGTTTTAGCTCCCACACAACTCCACACTTGTGCCAGCCCAATTGTATGGTCCCGTGACCGTAAGTCAGACTAAGCAACTGAAAGTGTCATATTTATAAAAAATAAAATAAACAAATTAAACTGTGCCCTTCGGGAGCCTTCCACTTGCCTGCTGTATTTTGAATCTCTGTACGGTATCACAGTGATATTCTCAAGGTACATTCATTTCAGGCAAAAAAATAAGGAGGTCCAGAAAGATCCAGGTGAGGTTTTACACAGAACTTATCAGAACATAGACCTTATTCAATCAGAAAAATCATCATCTGTGTCTAAACTGCTAGTCCTCTGTCTCCCTTTGAGCTTTTGCTCCCGTACAGGTCTTTGCCAAGATGTTTACACTCCCCTGATGCCTCAGTTCTCCCATCTGTGGGAGGAGAGGTGAGGCCTTAAGGATCACTTGCCAGTACTGTAATGAGTGCCAATGTCGTGGCAGTATTTACAATAACATAATCAGCTAACTGCTGTGGCTCAGGATCAGAGGAACAGGTTTACTACCAACACAGATATTCCATCTATGAAAAGAGTCTGACAACCACACCAGATGCCCATTCCCAGCTGACCCCGGAGTCAAAGCCCTCAAGCCTTCTCAGACTGGAGTTCATCACAACCCCAAAGCCTCCCAGTCCATGCAGAGAGCATGCTGACACCCTAAGCTGTAACAATCACTGAGGGCCCAACCTTCACACTCATCTCTCAGCCCCGAGGTTTTATTTTCTAAACCCCAGGATGAGTTCTCTCAGCAGCTTTAGACCCTACACACACTTAACCTCCCTGCCACAACTGCACCGTGGGTCTGCTTGCCATGAGCCAGGCAAGCACACACCCAAGTGCTGGCAAGGTCTGGCTATCAGCAGGGCATTGTTCATCTCTCAGAGGAGTCAACCAGCACATACTTGCTGCAAAGCAAGCACATATCAACACACAATCACACACACACACTGATAACTACTTAATACAAACCAAGATACTACTGCAAGCTTACTGATTACCAGTAACAAAATATAGACCAAAACTTCACCTCCTCAAAGGTTTCCCAAATCTTAGTGGAGCACTTCTCTGACATGATGAGATAGGAAGACACTGAGCAGCTCGCCCATTAACAAAGCACCAGCTTTCACCCTCTCTGCTGAAGCTTTCCACGTTCATCACCCCAGGTGCTGTGGCATTTACTGCCTGCACCCTTGTCCCGAATTGGAGGAGGAAGGGGAAGAAAGAACACCAACAACAAACCAACAAAAGAACATGAAAACAAGAAAATACATCCACCAGCACCCCTGCTTCCCGCTCACAGGCTCCTGTGAAACTTTGTGACACCCGCGTAGCACAACACTTGCCTACTTTTCAGAACAAGGCAGAGAAGTTGCCCGACTGTGTAGCTTTTTCCTCTGCCTCAGTATCACATTCCACGCCATCAGCCAGACTGGAATACTGAAGAAACTATCAGTTGCACTCACATAATCAACTAGCATTTTAACAGCTCCTCTTAAATCCAGCTGCTGAACGCAATCACCTTTATCACCTGGTTAAAAAAAGTGTCCAAAAACCAATGATAGCTAGCAAAGCTGAAGGGAAAGCTACCCAGAACAGTTAGACTGGTGAAGAAATGCTTTCATTTGAAGTTCACATTTCTGTCTGAAAAGTTTTGATTTCCAAATTTTAAATTAATAAAATAGTAAAGAAATAAATAAAAGAGAAGCCAGTAACAGCAGTTTCTACACGTAAACAAACGGTACATTAAAAAATAAGTTCAGATCATGGTATTTAGAATCAGACACCTCGAAAAAAAAAAAAAACAGTTTTCCAGTAACTGTTGCAATGTAATGAAAAAGTGGCATTTATTAATTTTGAGACTGAAGGAGAAGTTTGTGTCTCTCCAGCTAGGACGCTGATTACTTACAGTATGATTCTACAACACACCTTAGTGACGCTGCGTAAGGACCAGTTTTACAGTTCCTGAAATCAACAGGATAGTTGTTGATTTCAGTAAGAGCAGAAGTAAGCCTCCTATTTTCAAAATGACACATGTCAAAAACAAGGAAATACAGCTCACATGATACCACTTTTTCGTGGCATTCATTTGTGATCTTTGGTCCAGAGAACACATCCTACCTTTCTACAGGGTTTACAATAAAAAAACAGCAGCTCTCTCTCTTTTTATATATCTTTAGGGACCCAATGAGTTAACAGAACACATGTCGCCTGCATTAGCATTTCACCATACAGTAACACGCATACAATACCCCGTTATCCAGTTTGCCTGTCCGTGTTATGAAAAGTCAAACTAGACTCCAAGCCACGAGACTTCACGGGACACAGGCCTGATTGCATTTAACTCAGCCAGTGAAAATACACCCAGAAGTTTTCAAATTGTGTTCCCACCATACAGAACGCGAGACTCCCCTGTACACACACGGGACAAGCAAACAAAAGAGCATGATACTGATAAAGTGTCTATTCCAGACTCTTCCCCTTAGAGAGAGTCGGGAAGTCACCCCTTTCTTACAGGCAGGGAGCGACAACCACTAAAGATCTCCTAGTCGGGCACAGTTAGTCACCAGCAGAAGAGAGATTCCTGGCTTGCAACAAGACAAAGCGACTCCTAAATAAAATGCAAAACCGAGGAGTGAGGGAAGGAGAGAGGAAAGCAGTGGGCTGCTAGATAGGAAGGCTCTGGACAAAAAAGGAAACTCAGTGTTGTTTCCATTGTCTCAGCTTCATGCCGCCTCCACTTAGAACGATAAACTTCCCGGGTAAGCCCTTCTTCAGCAGGCCAAGGCACGGGGAAACACATCCGCCAGCCCCTGATGGAGCGGGGCCGGACAGGCAGCCCTGGCTCTCCTATCTGCCACCGGCAAGCGATGCCAGGAATTGCAACCGCTAAAATAAACAGTAGGAAAACGGATAATAAGGGGAGAAAAATTTTAAATTTAAAAAAAAAAAAAAAAGAAAAAAGAAAGCCAGCCCCACAATCCACTGTTGCTGGAAGCAGGCGCGGCTGCATCTCCCCGACGGCAGGAAACTTTCTACGAAGTTGCTGGCGGGGACGGCGGGCAGCCAAGCCCGCGGGAGGCCGGGCCGGGCTCCGGGGCCCCCTTAGAGCTCGGCGCCGCGAGGAGCCACGCCGGCAGAGCCGGGCGGG